>VZQC01014560.1:3644398-4108592 GCA_009823505.1 Rhizomys pruinosus
GAGCAAGCCAGTGAACAGCATTCCTCCATGGCTTGTGCTTCAGCTCCTGCCTCCAGGTTCCTGCCCTGAGTTCCTGCCTTGGGCTCCCTGAGTGATGAACTGTGACCCAGGAGATGTAAGCTGAATAAACCCTTTCCTCCCCAAGTTGGTGTTGGTCAGAGTGTTTTGTCACAGCAATGGAATAACACAGGTTGATAGGTTCTGGATATTTGGGTCATCAGAGGGAGACGTCTTATTTAGCACAGGCACCAAGTAAATGTATTACTTTAGGCAAACCACTTAACTCCTTAATCCTTAGATGTTCTTTTGTAAAATAGCAATAGTGTGCAATTCACTTAGGATAAAAACTGAGACAAATGTACATTACAAATTTATCTCAGTATCTAGCACATTTAAACACTTAGTCTTTGCAGTGTTCTGTCTACATTTTCAAAAATAAGCAAGTACTTATGTAGAACTCCCACACTTGTGCCTTGGATCATGAATCTTCCAGACACCCCAGCTAGCAGCAGAGGCAGCCTCAGAGCCTGCTTTCAACATCCCCCTCCTGTCTTGAGCATGGATGATGCATGCTGTCCCTATGCCGGACACCCCATGTTCATCAGTCTTGAGGATCTAGGCACTCTGCAGTGATTGTCCTGTGGAGGAAGTGCTTTTCTGGTGTCATCAAAGGGACAAATGATGTGGCAGATATGCACCTAGAAAACAGTTCCCATTTCTCTGAATGGGAAAAGATACCCCAAGGTAACCATGAGGTGCCAACACTGGCTTGATACACAAGCAAGCACACGGTGATGTGTGCTGTTTCAGACACCTCTCCTTCCTGGGTCATTAGTGATTTCCAGTGTTAGGAAGAGGCTAGTGGAGGCAGCCTCTGGGACAACTGAGGAATCCAGGAAAAACATCCCTGGATCTTGGCAACATGACCCATCCTGACCTGAGGGTCTTACTTCTGTTCCCGGAATGTATTTTTGTGTCATACTCTTGCTTCAGGCTTCTTGGCCACTAGAATGGCCTTAAAGGAGTAAACTGGATCACTTGGCTTTCACCTCTTCCTCTGTCCTATATCACAGACTCACCACAGAGCAGTCCCTGACCGTGCACCCGGGCAAGGTCTCCTCCCACATTCTCCTCTCCCTTTCACGATCACTCTTTTGGTCCTTTGTTATATTCAGCCTCTTGTGGTTGTTGGTGCTACGCTGGATTCTCATTTCTCCTAATCTTTGAGTTGAATGGAGTTGGTGAAAAGAAGAGAGAGTAGGATCATGGTTTATTTGGATAGTCCTTTTCTGGGGCAGAGTCTTTCTATCCGCTGAAACACAGAAGTCATCTAGGCATTTTGGAGTCTCACGGAATCACAAGGGAGCCCCTGGCACCCCACGGGCGGGAGGCAGTCATCCTGACATGGCCTCGTGAGCCATTCCATTTGAAATG
Organism: Rhizomys pruinosus; assembly: GCA_009823505.1. NCBI lineage: Eukaryota > Metazoa > Chordata > Mammalia > Rodentia > Spalacidae > Rhizomys > Rhizomys pruinosus. The sequence continues at coordinate 3,645,833 of VZQC01014560.1, forward strand.
CCAGCAAAGCCTCTACCAAGAGACACGGATCTAGGTGGATCATGCGTCTTCCCAGAGTTAGAGCTACCTGCTTCATGATCCTTGTAAGCAACACAGAGGTAGCTTATTATTTGCTGTTTTTTGCTATTTTTGTGTTGTATTTATGCATACATAAACACCCTCCAACAGAGTATCTAAACTCACTGAGCCTCAGCTGCTGCTTCTGTAAAGTAGGGGGTGACAAAACTAATCTCCTCAAAAGTCATTAAGAGATGGGATAAAAGGACTTCCCACCATTCCTAGTTCATGGTAACTGCCAATAAACAGTATTTGTGATCGATGGTAAAGCTAAGTGTCTGGTGGCTGACCATGGAGGAGATGGGAGAGGAGACTTACTTTTCCTCTTCCTCATCTCTCTCTCATTCCCTACCAAATATGGGCCTGTGTGTCATAGTAAACCCACTGGATAGCCCAGGTCACAGTGACCTGTCATGAAATACTAGGAGAATCAGTCTTGCTTGCTTACAGAGATTGAGGACCATGGGGCTGACTTGATCATCCTCAGAGGCTTCCATAGCAAAGTGAGGTTGGATGAAGTGGCATTGCCCCCATGGGCCAGCTTGCTCAGCTCAGAAGTGGTTATTAAACTTTGGCAGATATCACAGTTACCTGGAAGGTTGGTTAGAAAACATGTTGTTGGGCCTAATCTGACGTTTGCTTTAGCAGGTCTAGGGCAGGGAATTTACAACAAGCTCCAGAGCTTCTGCTCTCTCCCGGAAGCACACTGAGTTAATATTCCTGCAGAAGAAACATTGGAGAAAATATTTCCTATCGGCCTGGGGAACACATTTTGGGAACAATCAAGCTGGAAAAAGGAGGGCACTTTTGGATCCATCAGGAGCCTTCCAGTGAATTCTCTTTCTTGGAGAGAGTCCTTGTAGTTAGTTCAGAGTCACCTACTGAGTCTCGTTGCCTCTGCTACTAAATTAAATTGAATATGGGTGTAAGGTAGACCTTACACAGTTCCAGCCTCACTGAGGATCAGGCAGAGTGGCTTTGTAGCTGGGCTCACTTACCTTCCAGGGCAGACTGAAGCCCATAGCATTTGCTGACTATCTGGGATAACTTGATATTATGCTCAAATAGACACTTTGAAGAATGGACCTGCCCCCTTATGGCAGCTACTGGCAGGACGTAGCGGCCTGTGCCTGCTGTGAGCTGGGCTGGGCACTGCAGAGGTCTGGGCAGAGGCAGTCTGGGCATATGGCAGGTGCTCAGCTCCCTCTGGATGACTGGCTTCCTTGCATAGTAATTGAAGGCCACTTGTCAGCTCAGTGTCAAATTTCAACGCTCTGAGTTTCCATACCTCTGTGATCTCTGGTCCCATGTCCATCACAGGCTCCGCAGTGGTGCATAGCTTATAATTTCTGGATGGCTCCCATAAAGACAGCACAGACTGAGTGTTTCACCCCACCCCTCCCCATCCATTCTTCCCTGTGAGTCAATTGACTTTCAAAGACTCTGGTATTTTTCCATAAACCTCTTTGGTACCTTCTTATCAATATTAAAGCACTTCATTGTTAGAGCTGAAGGACAGCTATGTGACATTCCAGTCATGTCAGGGTGAGGAGAAGATTTCCACCAGTATGAAGCAGGATTAAGGAAGAAAATACCCTTCAACTCGAGGCACCCCCATGGCGGTGTCCTGGACACAGCCCATGATCTGTCAGGAGGACAGCAGCGCTCTGCGTCTGGCAGAACTGCTCTGCAGAATCACAGATAAGCTGCTCTAGTTTTTCTTAAGCAGTGCAGATCAATGCCAGGATCCAAGGCCAGAGTGCACAGACCAAATATCGTAGGAATGGAGGCAAAAGCTCATCTGGCCAGAGGGGGGTAAATAAGTTTGATTTCGTATCAGTTGCAGTTGCTTGGGAGAAGCGGCATGAAGTTCTGGGTTCAAAACACAACTTGAACTCCAGGGAAGTGCTAGCCAGTCTTGTGATTGTGTCTGTGCTGGGCAGAAGATGGCAGAGCGACCTTTGGTGGACCATATGTTGTCATTGCTACTCACTTCTGTTTAAAGTCTGGGAAATTAAATCCTGATGAAATGAAAAGGCCTTCCCAGTTCCCATAACCTGTTGATAGTACATTAAAGAACAGAGATCAGATTGCCAAATATTATTAATTCAATAGATTTCCATCCTTTTAGGAATAGAAACAATGGACACAGATGAGTTCAAATCCCCAATCTGCCATTTATAGGCTTTGAGTCCTTGGGCCTGTCATTTAGGATCTCTGTGCTGCAGTTTCCTATGTATCAAGCAGAGTAGAAATCCCATGGTATTGACTGCGTGTGGTCATGGCATGAGGCTCTGGGCCTCACACACGTGTGTTCAGCATCTTTGCTTTTTCCCAAGGTAATTGCTATGGATTATTTGGGTGACATTTTGGATACACTTTGCATATCATAGGGATAACTTCACTGGGTAGTGCAGATCTGTTTTCCTTCCCTGGGGGCCAAAAGTTTGAACTAGTGCATCTTCAAGGTTTCTGCAGCTCTAAAATTTCATTTTGCTTTCTTTATGGCTGGGGATTAAACCTAGGCCTTGTGCATGCTAAGCAAGTAGATGATCACCAAGCTTTATCCCTGGGCCTCAGCTCTAAAATTTCCATGATTGCAAAGAAATGACTTTAAAGGATTTTTCTTCCATGAGCTAGTACTTCTTAAATGAGCCCTGGAGGAACTTCTGGAGCCAAATGAAGGTCATGCCAGATATAAAGCTTGTTTCCAGCATTCTGATTTCTGTGTAATTCCTGGGGTGAAGCACTGGCACATCACTGTTTCATGGTGGATTTGGGTTCTTCAGTCTTTCAAGGACAGGACTGGCTTGAGTCACTGCAGTGTTCCAATACCTTTCATAGGGCTTAGTACAATATGGAAGGTGGCACCCTGTGTACCTGGGGTCTGAGGAAGGATGCCCAAAGCTTAGCCACAGCTTACAGACTTGAACTTCGCCGTGTACAACAGGGTTGATTTGAGCATCTGAGACTTTCTCTAGGCACTAGATGTGGGGAAGTCTCGAATTGAATCCTGGTCCTTGAGTCAGTGGCTAAATGGGTAAACAGTAAAGCCTGCCATCTCCGGTAGGTCTGGATGGCACTGTAACAGTTGGCATGACCAGTTATGTCTCCCCTGAAAGCCATTCCAGGTTAACCGGTGCATTCTGCCCTAGGAGGAATGGAGCAAAGAGGGGTAGACTGGCCTCAGGAGCTGGGTACAAGTGAGAATTATAAACAGGAACGTGGAAACTCGTGGAAGAAGCCAAGCGAGGCGAAGGAGAATGGGCGAGTCTCAGAGAGACCATCTAAGACACAAATAGCTAAGCAGACAGAAGCCAAATTTCTTAGAGGACCGTTATATAACTTTTTCCAGATGAGGATCACAGAGTCAGATCCTGTGCAGAGAGAAGCCTCGGCGCCTACCCTGGTTCATTTGTATATCTAGGCAGCTCACCAACTCCCTGCCTCATGCGCATGACTCTGGGCTGGGTGTAGGGGGCACAACCATAATTAAGGCATTGTCTCTGTTTCTAAGATACCAGAAAGTTAACCAGGGAGAGAGACAATAACTCACAGAGATGGCTGCATGTCCATATGCTGTGGTGTGGGGTGCAAAATGGAAGGGAAATGGGACACCCCATGTTCCTGTCCACCTCTCCTCTTGCTTTGTTACATGTTTATATGAAGCAGGATTATATTACTTCTGCAAATGTCTATATTAAAATAATATTCACAAGCTGAAATTCAAAAAAAGAAGAAAAAAGCATGGTGTTGAGGCTGGAGAGATGGCTCAGTGGTTAAGAGTTCTGACTGACTGCTCTTGCAGAGGACATGGGTTCGATTCACAGAACCCACAACTCCAGTTCCAGGGGATCCAACTCCTCTTTCTGACCTCCGTAGGGGTTATGTGACCTGGGTGCACTACAGACATGCAGGCAATACACTCATATACACAAAATAAAACTAATAAATAAAATATAAAAACCATGGTGTTAGAAAGGTTAAGATAACATTATTATTATTATTATTATTATTATTATTATTATTATATTTTTGGTCTTTTTGAGACAGGGTCTCCCTGTCTCAAAAAGCTCCATAGCTCCAGCTGTCCTGGAACTTGTTATGTAGAACAGGCTGCCCTTGAACTGGCAGAGATCTGCCTGCCTCTGCCTCCCAAGTGCTGGTATTAAAGGCTTGTGCCACCACACCTGGCTAGATAAAGTTATTTAAAAAAAATAAAATATAATCTATAAGATACTTGAAATTTTCCTTTCTTTTTCTTTTCCTTTCTCTTCCTCTTTCTTCTCCCTCCCCTCCCTCTCTCCTTTCTTTTCTCTTTATTTCTTTATTTCTTTTTTTCTTTCTTTCTTTCTTTCTTTCTTTCTTTCTTTCTTTCTTTCTTTCTTTCTTTCTTTCTTCTGGTCCTACAGTAGTAGCTGCAAAGCTATAGATCATCTTGAAACTGAAGTAACATAAAAAAAAAACATTTTCAGTTAGAAATATAAATTTATTATAATGAAACTAGAAAATGCATGCCAGTAGAGATTAAAAACAACACTGCATATACCCATATTGAAATATTACCCTGAAGACTTGGGGAGATAGCTTGATGGGTGACATTATTGGTATGAAAGCAAAAGGACCTGAGTTTAAACCACAGTGCCCATGGAAAAGCTGGAAATGGTTGGGCTTGGTTGTAACCCTAGTGTAGGAGCAGAGATAGGCAGATCCCAGGGGCCCAGTGGCCAGCCCACCTAGCCAAAATGGCAAGCTTCAATTTCACTGAGAAACCCATCTCAAAAACTAAGGTGGAGAGCAATACAGGAAGATGCCACATAGACTCCTCTGGGTTCCACATGTGTACACACACACACACACACACACACCTATAACACACATACACACTGTGCTGGTTTGAATGAGAAATGTCTCCCATAGGCTCAGGTATCTTAACACTCAGTCCTCAGTTGATGGTCCTGTTTTGGGAGGTTTAGGGGGTACAGCCTTGCTGGGGGTTGGGTTTGAGAGTCCATCACCTCGTCACACTTCTAGTTAACTGTCTTTGCTTCCTGTTTTCCGTTGAAGATGTGAGCTCTCAGCTTCCTGATCCAGTGCCTGCTCTCATGTCTCCCCCATCACTACTAACTCGCTAACTCGCTCTCTGGAATCTTTTTTTTTTTAATTTTATTTATTTCTGTATGTGTAGGAATGTACTGTCTGCATGCAGGTCTGTGCAGCCATGTCGTGCAATGCCGCGGAGGTCAGAAGAGGGCGTCGGATTCCCCTGGAACTGGAGTTCTCCTGGAATTGGAGTTTCAGACGGTTCTCGGCCGCCATGTGGGTGCTGGGGATTGAACCCGGGTCCTCTGTAAGAGTGGTCGGTGCTCTTAACCGCTAGGCCATCTCTCCATCCCAAACCCGAATGAACTTTCTTCTTTAAGTTGATTCTGGTCATGGTGTTTTATCACAGCCACAGAAAGGTAACTAATACATATGTACATAAAAGTTAAAAGAGCAGAAATACTACACTACGAGTAGTTACCCATCATTAAGAAGTAGCACTATATAGAGATAAGCTGTGCCCATGAAATCCCTACAGTGTGGTAATCTAACAAGATCTGCATAACGACAAAACCAGCTGACAGGGGAAGGTGGGTGGGGAGTGTCATGGGGTCTTACCTCAAGATGAAGAAGTACAGGCAGTCAGTGGAGGATGAGGGAGGGAGAATCTGTTTTCTCCAGGGACCAGCTCCCTGAGAGGTTATCTAATCCCAAGTGGGCTAGCTCCAAACATAGGTACACAAACAAATGATCTCGTGTGTTGTGAGTGTGTGTGTGTGTGTGTGTTGTGGTTTGTGTGTGAGATCTTTATAATAAATAATAAATAAGAATATATAAATATATATAGACCGCGCGCCTCCTTGCCACAGTGGCAGTATCATAGCCAACTAGGGTTTATCTGAGTGCATTATTCTGAATTAAAAAAAAAAGATAAATGATATATGATATATATGTAATGCAAACATAAGAATGAGGTCACAAAGTTGAGAGGGAGTAGGAACATGGGAAGAGGTGGAGGGGAGGGGAGGGATGGAGGATGGGGGAATGGGAGGGGATATGGGAGGGGGAGGGGGAGGGGATGAGGAGGGGATGAGGAGGAAAAGGAGGAATGCGGGGATGGGTGATAGGGATGTGGAGGGGATGGGAAGGGGATAGGCTTAGTGGAGGGGGAGGGAGAGGGGAGGTTGTGGGGAGGGTGAGGGAATGGGAGGGGAGGGAGGGAGGATGGTATGGGGGATGGGGAGGGGATAGGGATGGAGGGGCGGAGGAGGAGGGGAGGGGAGGAGGAGGGGACAAGGGATGAAAAAATACAAAAGTAATTACTGCGGTGGTCTAACATTCTCCAAAATTTGAAATTTTTTTGTAAAAGACATATATTTGAACACGAAAAATTAATAACACGACCACGTGCCGGAAACCACACATTTTCTGAAATTAAAATTTTTTTTATTGCTTATGTAGAGTATTTTACCTGGATGTATGTAAGAGCACCCATTCATTACAATGGCCACGGAATCCAGAAGAGGGGATTGGACCCCAGAACTGGAGTATCAGACAGTCATTAGTTACCATATTGATACTGGGAACTGATCCTGGATCCTCTGTAAAATCAATCAGTGTTCTTAGCCACTAACCCATCTCTCCAGCCCTGAAAACGATTAATTACTTAGAAAGTACGTTCATTTGAAAGGGTAATACGCTGTAAATCGAGCGCCAGTTCTCAGTCCATGAGGCATCTGCATGGAAATGTTTTGACGTAGTTTCCTGCCGTGTCTTCTTTTGCAGTGGGGGGGATTGATGGGGGGCTGCCCAGACGGATGGTAGGCTTGGCAGGGCATGATCCATAACTTCTGGGTCCTGGGTCACAGGATGGGATGAGACCAGGCAGCACAGATCTTTTTTACAAGGAGGCTTCTTTTCCCAGTCCTGTGATTCCCCTGGTGACCTGGCCTGGACCCAAAGATGCCCCCTTAAGTCTTGGTTCCCCATGGGTCCTAAGAAAGGAGCCCCAGTGAAGGCCGGCTGGGGAGACCCATGTCCCTGTTTGTGCCACAGCCACACCTGATTCTCCTGTCTTACTACCCAATGGTGAACAATAAAGAGTTCAAGGAGAGCAAGAGAGTGTGTCCATAGACCCAGATCAGAGTGGGTGCCTCTCATCACTCTCAGATTTTTCTAGAAAGAAGGCATCTCCCAGCAATGATATAGCAGCCATTTAGAGGACAGAGTATTCTCCAGTGGACATTACCCAACAGGAAGAGAGAGAGAGAGACAGACAGGAAGAGAGAGAGAGAGAGAGAAGAGATGAGAGAGAGAAGAGAGAGGAACAGACAGCAGAGAGAGGAGAGAGAGAGAAGAGAAGAGAGAGAGAGAAAGACCAAATGACACTAATCATCCCTTTCTTTCTCCCTGACACTGACCACATGGGCTCAGGCTTCCCTTCTGGGGAAGAAGGACTGTGAAGAAGACCTTCTCAGACCTCAAGGCTGGCAACAGTGACGACACAGTTCAGTGATCCCTCACATTCTGAGGAAAAGGTGGAGGGAAGTCTGCAGGAGGAAAAGGATGGGGCAAGTGATGCTCTCTAGGGGGCTCCAGAAGATGCGACCAACCAATCTGAAACCAGCAAGACTTTAATACCCGTACACGGGCTTCCAATGCTAAGATGAAGACTTCTGCTTCTCCTCACAAGTATTTAAATAATTTAGGCATAGCTGGGCACGTTGGAGCTCTCTCTCTCTCTCTCTCTCTCTCTCTCTCTCTCTCTCTCGACCAGAGGACAAACCCAGGTATTGTTCCTGAGGAGCAATCCACCTTTATTTAATTTACTTATTTTTGAGACAGGATATCTCATGGGCCTAGCTCACTAAGCAGGCGAGTCTCAGAGATCTGCTTGTCTCTGCGTCTCCAGTGCTGGGATTACAAGCACATACTACACCCAGATTTTTTTTTTAATTTTATTTATTTCTGTATGTATATGAATGTACTGTCTGCATGCAGGTCTGTGCACCCGTGTCGTGCAATGCCGCGGAGGTCAGAAGAGGGCGTCGGATTCCCCTGGAACTGGAGTTCTCCTGGAATTGGAGTTTCAGATGGTTCTCGGCTGCCATGTGGGTGCTGGGGATCGAACCCGGGTCCTCTGTAAGAGTGGTCGGTGCTCTTAACCGCTAGGCCATCTCTCCAGCCCTACACCCAGATTTTTAATTAATTAATTTAGCTTTTTTTTTAGACGGGGTTTCCCTGTAGCCCCAGCTGGTCTGGAGCTCACTGTACAGATGAGGTTGGCCTCCATCTCAGAGAACTGCCTGCCTCTGCCTCACAAATGCTGATATTAAAAAGCAGAGGCCACCACATCTAGCCCAGTTTTTTTAATGAATATTTTTATTGAATCTTTGGATTTCCTATAATACATCTTAATACTTAAACCCATAGCTTTTATTTTTTAATGTGGATCCAAGTCAGGTGTTCATGCTTACAAGGCAAGCATTTACCAACTGAGCAATCACCCCACCCCCCAGTAGTTTCCTCTTTTCCTTCCTTCCTTCCCTTCTCTCCTCTCTTTATCTTCCTTCCTTTTTAAAAAATCTTTTTGAGACAGGGTTTCCCTGTAGCTCCACATGGCCTGGAACTCACTATATAGACCAGGCTGGCCTTGAACTCACAGAGATCTGCCTGCCTCTGCTTCCTGAGTGCTGGGATTAGAAGTCTGAGCTAGTACCTCATCTTCCTCCTTTATTGCCCCTTCCTTCCCTTTCTGTTTTTCATTTTTTCTGACAGGGAGTCTCATATGTAGCTATGACTAGCCTAGTACTCATCAAGTAATCTAGGGTGGGTTTTTTAAAGTTCATTTTTATTGAGTGCATTTTATACAACATTTCTTAATCAAATTTAGACTCATTCCCCCATCCATGCCCACCCCTCATGCCCCCCCCACTCCCTGCCAGAGCTCATGGATTCCGTCATACATGTTAAGTCCTGTCTTGCTACTGTTTTGGTCAGTTCTTTGAATAAGTTTCTCTCTCTCTTTTTGTTCCCATTAATTTTATATTATTCCAAAATATACATATATACACTCCATACATAAATCAAAATTACAAATTCTGAAAATAAACTATAGGTTAGTTCCAAAACACATTTAGAGATTCACATTTTAACAGTAAAGTTGCATGCAGGTAAAAAGTATAACTATATATNTGCCCCAGTGACAGAACACTAGAAGTTCTCTGAAACAGGCACTAATCTTCATGACTGCCCTGGAAACTGCTGATTGCAGCTCCTTGTTGCCTTTGAAGACTGCTGTCCACACTCTACTAGATCCTCACTCTACGCCTAGGGAATAGTGCTGAGCGAGCATTATTGCTCCACGACCTTCTATGTTCTGCTCCGCAGAGCTATGACTACAGGAATACGAGCTCATAGACACCTCGCAGTCTGCATAACTACCCCCCTCCGACCCGCACCACCCTACAGCTCTCTTAAACGCCTCTCCCAGACACAGGCCGCACGCTTGCCTACCATACACCCGCACCCACAGGAAGAGCCCTCCCACTTCCCTCCTGGGATTGGATAAATGCACGCTCCCGCCTCTGGTGTTGGTATGGCTTCTTTCCCTTTTCTTTCTCTCCTATTTATGTATTCTGCACCCCAAAACATAAACCAAGCTCCACTGACGTCCATTCCTCCGAAAAGACTGCCTTAGGCCATCACGCATCTAAGATTCTAGCAGATCAGAACACACAGGCCATAGATGGGTGTATGTGCACATATCTTCTAAGACTGAAGCAACACAACTGTTCTCTCTACACACCAGTCCTACACCACTAAGCCCTGACGCAACAGATTCCAAGTTATAGGGCTATGCAATGTTCGGCATCTGGTTCAGAACACTGCTGGCTTGATTAAATAGCCTTACGGTGCTGGGGATGTAGCTCAGTTGGTGAGCGCTCTCCTAGCACCTGTCATCCATAAACTCCCGGGATTCAATCCTCAGCGCTGCATAAACCAGGCGTGGTGGTGTGTAATCTACAACCCAGCACTCTGGCCAATGAGGCAGGAGAATCAGATGTTCAAGATCCTTGAGACCTGTTCACCAAACAAACAAAACAAATATGGCAAAAGATCTCTCATAATATACTGCCGTAGGACTCTGTGCTAGGAGAGCTGTGGGTGACAAATGAAGTCACCCAATTTGAGAGCAGGTGATCTGAAAGCCTGGCTGAGCTTCAGTCTTGCTGTTTGTTTCCCTGCATGAATTAAGCTGAGCTTATATTTCTCCATGAGTTTTTCAGTGCTTATTATGCAGTACAAGTGACTCTATGACGTGACCGATGCCTGCCTTAGTTATCCCTCAGAGTGATAAAAAAATAATAATAAATGAATAGCATAGAATTAACATTTACATAAGGCTCCATATGCCTCAGGCACTATTCTAAGTGCTTTTCAGAAATGGGAGCTAATGTCCATAAAAACTAGGCCAGAAAGGAATTCTTATTAACCTTAACTTTTTATAGCCTAACTAAAATGGCACTGCCTTGCTGGCTGCTCTGTTTTCCAGGGACTGTGTTTCCAAGACACTAGCTTCATCAAGAAACACCAACTTAGGTGCAGGGTGGGCTGCTCATACCGCTCACACCTTCTGAACAGCAAAAGACTCCAGGACAGAGAATATTGATTGTTAACTTTCACGGATAAATTCTGAATATGCATGCCTCTATTCAGGGGATATCTCAGAGCCACCGTCCCATTTCTCAGTGCTCGAGCTCATAGACCTGTAATTTTGCCCATAATGACTTCAGAGCAAAACATGGCAGAATCCATCACCAATCTATTCTGTCTCTTCCCAGAAAGGACATAAAGACACAGAGTCTGGGATGTACTGGCCAGGTGGCCTACATCTCCCATAATTCCTCTCCTGCCTGCTTTCTCCCCAACACTGCCACACCAGACTTTCTTCTCCTGCTTCAGAGTACTCTGAGAACATAGCTATCTACATAATAAAACATGGCCCCAGCAAGCATTTTTATCTTCCTGACAAACCAGTTTGGAAGGTTGACACCTATATAAAAGGACTATTTCTCAGAAGAAAACAGCCCCAAGTGGCACCTCATTCTCTGTCAAATTCCTCCATTTAGCAGGCTCTCGTCTTCAGTGCATCTGTCCCATCTTTCCAGATTTTTGTTATGTTTATGTACTGCTCATATTAACTTAGATCTGTTTTAAATGACACTTCAGATACAGACTACCACAAATGGAAAAATGTATTAAGGAGATTTTCTTGTTCCCTATTGCTTTAAACCTTGTAACCAGTGAAGGTAACTCAAATTGATTATTATGAAAATGGAATAATATTGTGAGAGTAATTAGCTAGTGATATTTGCTGAGGATTCTGTACCCATGGCCTATTTATGCTAAATATAACTGGAAAGACTAGAGGAAAATGACCAGTAAAGCCGGCATGGTGGCACATGCCTAGAATATCACCTCTTGGGGCAGGTTGAGGTAGCGACTTCAAACCACCCTTGTGCAAGAGCAGCTCCGTGCTCTTACACTGAGCGCATCTCTCCCAGCCCAAAACTGCACTGTCATCATCCTCTTCAATATTAGTGCTTGAAACACTGGCTCAGGGCAATAAGGCAAAGAAAGGAAATTAAAGGAATACAGTTTGGAAAAGGATAAACAACTATTCTTTTGCAGTGATATGATAGTCGTACCTAAAGACACTAAAAACTCCCAGACAACTCCTGGAACAGATTAAGGAGTTTCAGTAAGTGGCAAGGTTACAAATAATAACTATGACAACAACAACAACCCAACAACCAGAACAAAACAAAACAAAACAACAATTTAAACCTAACAGAAAATCAGTAGCCTTTCTTTTATACCAACAATAAGCAATCAGAGAAAAAGTTCATAGTTCATGGAAATCCTTCCATTCATAATCACTTCCAAATAATAATATATTTAGGAATAACCTAACCAAAACACCAAAGACACCAAAGATATATAAAACAAAAATTTGACCCCTGAAGAAGGAGATTGAAGAAGACAATCAGAAGATGGAAAGACTCCCATGCTCACAGATTCGAAAAATTAATATAGAAATGTCCATTCTACCCAAATTAATAACAGACTCACACCAATCACCATTAAACCAAGGCTCAGTTCTTCACAAGAGGCCTGGAAAAAAAAATTCTTAAATTCATAAATTCATATGGAACAACAAAATACCCCGAATAGCCAAAAACAACCCTGGATTAAAAGAGCAATACACGGGGGGATCTCTAAACCAGACTTCGAACTATACTACAGGGCTAAGTCATAAAAACAGCATCGTACTGGCACAAAAGCAGACCCTGTAGACCAATGAACAAAACTGAAGATCCAATTGAGCACTTCCAATTTCAGGCCACCTCATATTTGACAAGGAGCCAACAGAAGACTCAATGGAGGAAAGACAGCATCTTCAGCAAGTGGTACGTTGGCAACTGGCAATACCAAACTTGTAGAAGAATGAAATTAAACACTACCTCTCACCCAGTTAAACAAAATCAACTCCAAATGGGATCAAAATCCTCAATGTGAACCTAAAAGACTCTGAAGGTGATAGAAAAAAAGGCAGCAAGACTATACAAACAGAGGTGAGGAAAAAGCATCCTTTCTAAATTAGACAGAAACTGCTCAGGAAATAAGGTCAATAAATTGACAAGTGCGGGACCTTATTAAATTCAAAAGTTCCTGTACAGCAAAAGAAACAAAAAAATAAAAAAAAAAAAAGAAAACCAACAGAGTGCGAGCGAAGACTTCAATGCTGATACATCTGACAGAGCCATTAACTTCCAGAAATCTAATATACTATAAAAGACCAAAGAAAAAAACATATATGCTTCATCACAAAGATGAGTAAAAGGCTGAACAGAGACTTCACGGAGGACAGTAGAAATGGATTGGAAAATCTTAAAAAGTGTTTCAACTCGCTAATAAATAGGAAATGCAAATTAAAAACCACTTTAAGATATCATCTCACCTCCAATATAGGCTGGCAAGTGATCAAGAAAACAAATGATGACTAAATGCTGAGAGATGCGGGTGTGGGAAAGGGGAACTACTTCCACACTGCTGGTGGGCATGTCAACATGTCAACCAGCTGTGGCTGGATATACTCTTTAGTGTAACATTGACACAATGTCTGAGGTTGCAGGGAAGGCCTCAATGGGAATTGGCCCATTGGATTGGCCTCGTGACCAATATGTGGAGTATTTCTGATTCGTACGAGCAGTGTGGGATGGACCCAGCCCCCAATGAGTGGTGCACTCTTGGACAGGTTGTTGTGTACAGTATAGTAAAGGCAGGCTGGGCATGAGCAGGGGAGCAAGCCAGTGAGAACCAGCATTCCTCATGACCTGTGCTTCAGCTCCTGCCTCTGGTTCCCTGCCTGAGTTTCTGTACCGTTGGGCTCCTAAGTGATGGACTGTGACCAGGAAGCTGTAAGACTAAATAAACCCTTTCTCCCCTAAAAGTTGGTGTTGGTCAGAGTGTTTTGTCAAGCATGGAAGACAAACTAGAACAGAAATTGGACCAGAGAGAGTGGGTATGCTGTGAACACAGACCTGACCTTGTGTTTTGGGAAGGATGTGGAGGGTTTTGGAACAATTTGGGCTGGAAAGATCATTGAATATGCTAAAGTTCGTTGCTGGGAGCTTGTTGAGCAGTTTTGCTGAAGGATTGTAGAAGACTAGACGGCGCTGGCTTGTGAATTTTCAGTTTCAAAGGGAACATGAGATTCATCAGGGACTGTGAGATTTGAATTGTTGGTTCTGGTCAGTCTGGGGCTGAGAATCAGCTGTAACAGAAAGAGACTTGCAGACCTGAAGTGAAATCTTTATTGTACTAGGGACAATTGATGCTGGTTAGCTTGGGGCTGAAAATCAGCTGTGAAGTAACAGAGAGTGCATCATCATTGTTGAGTAGAATCTTCTGGGAGATTTCTTCAGGTCAGCAACATAGAAGTCTGTGATCCAGTATAGGGGCCTGAGCCTCCATCTCAGGCCAGAAGCAGGCTTGTAACATGTAAGAGTCTCAATATGGTTCCGTGTTGAAATTTGAGGGGGTCACAGAGAGCAGGCCAAGGCTTGCACTGTGAGAGGCTCAGGAAAGCCATTGGTGGAAGTGACCTCAGTTGGCAGTGAAGAGTCCAGGATTGCAAGGGGTCATGGAGAGAAGCTGAGGCTTTGCACCAGGGAGAGGTCGAAGAGACGCATTGGTGAAGGTGCTGCCATCAGTTTCAGTGGTGAACCCAGCTTTTTGGAGATGCACAGGACGTGGGAATGACCACCAAGAGAGCAGGCAAGGTGTGGATATGGAGTCGGCTGGGCCTTCGAATGAGCTGTGTAGTTTCCACAGACGGCAGCAGCTGGGAGGGGGGGCTGCCGGGACCCTTTGGAGCCCAGAAGAACAGAGTGAATCCCAGTGTCCGTCTTTTGGAGTGTAACTTGTCTGGACTTGAGTTTTGTTTGAGTGTGCCTGATTCTTTCCTTTTGAATAAGCAGCTAGCTTGTTTTGTGATTTTAAAGCAGCCCACAGTTAAGAGACTTTTACAGACTGTGAACTTTTAAGCAGTGCTGTTCGGACATGGGTGTGAAGGGACTGTGGGAGCTTTAAAGGTTGTAGCTGTTCTTGAGGGTTTGATTAATGGTAGACACTCATAACTGTTTGCGGATAGAGGAACTGGAAGGGTGGTGGTGTTAAGTAGTAGATGTGATTTTGTTTGGTCAAGTGTGACAAGGGTCAATTGATGGCCTGGAATGAGGCTTGTAGCTGGTCAACATTGACACACACCTTGGGATTGAGGGAGCCTCAATTGGGGCTGAGCTGGCCAGTGTGGTGGGCCTTGTGCACGATGCTGTGTGAGTATTGTCTGATTGTTCAACACCGCAGTATGAAGGACCAGCCCACAATGAGTGTGGTGCCACCTGGCAGGTGTGTTGTGTATTCGGTATTAGGGGCAGGCTAGTGGGCTCGACTGGGCCCTGGGGGCAAGCGCAGTGAACGGACGCATTCCTCCATGGCCTGCTGCTTCAGCTCCTGCCTCCAGCTTCCGCCCTGAGTTCTTGCCTTGGCATCACCTATGTGAGAATTCAGATGGTGCGACCCACGGAGATGTAGTGCTGAATAAGCTCTTTACTCCCAAGTTGGTGTTGGTCAGAGTGTTTTGTCCACAGCAATGGAAGACAACTTAATACAGCCACTATGGAAAGCAATATGGAGAAGACCCTGAAACAGACTCAAATGAGCCCTACCACCTCGACCCAGCCATACCACTTCTGGGAATATACAATCTGGACTCTTCCTCTACCACAGAGATGACATGGTAACGCCGATAATTTTACTTGCCAGCTCTGTATCACATAAGCAAAGAGCAGATCTCAACCCAAATGCTCCCTCAACCAATGAGTGGGAATAGAGAACAAATGTGATACATCTACACGCAATGGAGTTCTAAGCAGCAGTAAAAATTGATTGACCATTATGAACTTTGCAGGATGGATGGAAACTAGAAGATTTTATGCTAAGTGAATAACAAATCCAGAACAAACAAAATCCCTTATCTGTGGATGGCTAGTTACCAATAGTAAGTTGTAAGGATAACTGAACTGTTAGTGTTATATTCTCATGATTCTAAAGACAACTGATGCTCTTGCAATGTTGATCCCTAAACAGGTTCTAGATCTGATCTAACATTTATTTTCTGACCTTAGGTTTTAGGTACGTGATGGAGGGTATATGTGCATCTTTTAGAGTATTATGGGGATTAAATGGAGAAGATGAAATCAGAAGTATGATATGGAAATAGCATACAGTTTGTTTCCAAAAGATATCAATCTTAATATATGTGTGTAAATGGCTGGTGAACTTAGCCTTTCCTGGGTGCTTAATGACCTTACTTAACGTGCCATTGAGCCAATTGGCAAGGGCCCTAGAGGGACTAACTTTTTTCCTTGCCTCAGCGTCAACCAAAGTTTTAGGAGGATATGCATGGGGACACTCTCATTGACAATGTCCTTACACAGAAGGATCACCACATGTCTCCTGTGTCAGGAGGTCTTGGAGAGCCCCAATGGGACCTTCAGCCAGCTGTCCAGTTAAGAGGAGGAAAATCTCTCATTGCTTCCAAAAAGGAACAGCCTGCTCAGCAACGACGCGATTTTCCTGAGTGGATGGAACTGTGAATTGAACCTGAAAGGAGAAAGGGTCTCCTCATCCTCTCCCCCCACACAAAATAAAAACATAAAAAGAGAAACAATCTAACGACTTAAGAAAAAAAAAATAAATATACTAATATAATAATAAAGTAGTAGTAATAATTGATAGTAGTATAGGTAGCTTTATATATAAGATAAATAGTATATATATATGCTTAAATATAAATTAGTATATATATATAGTTATATATATAGTAAAGTATATATAATATATTATATATAAGTGATATATATACTTTTATATATATATAATTATATATATATATATATACTTTTTGTTTTCCTCAAGGTCAGTTGAGAATCTGGTGTCTCTCGGGGTTTTTATTTTGTGTGGGGGGAGAAGGATAGGAGCCTCTTGCTCCTTTCAGCTTTCAATTCACCAGTTCCATCCACTCAAGGACAAAAGCAGGTCTTGCTAGACCAGGCTTCCTTTTCTGAAGCATGAGCAGATTTTCCTCTCTTTACACTGGACACTGGCTGAGGTCCCATTGGGGGCTCTCCAAGACCTCCCTGAACAGGAAGACTGGTGATCCTGTCTGTAGGACATTGCAAAAGGTGCCCCCATGCATAATCCCCTAAAACTTGGTTGACGTCTGAGGGCAAGGAACAAAGTTATCCCTTTGGTCCCTCGGCCAAATTGGTATGGGCATTAAGTATGGTCATTAAGCACCCAGAAAGGCTAAGTTGCACCAGCCTATTACACCTATATTAAGATTGTATCTTTTGGAAACAAACTGTATGCTATTTCCATATCATACTTCTTGATTTGCATCTTTCCATTTTAATCCCATAATACTCTAAAAGATGCACATATACCCTCCATCACGTACCTAAAACCTAAGGTCAGAAAATAAATGTTAGGTCAGCTCTAGAACCTGTTTAGGGATCCACATTGCAAGAGCATAGTTGTCTTTAGATCATGAGGAATATAACATTAACATTGTTCAGTGTGTCTTACAACTACGTACTTGGTACTAGCATCCACAGATAAGGGATTTGTTTTTCTGGGATTGTGTTACTTCACTTAGCATAAAATCTTCTAGTTCCATCCATTTACCTGCAAAGTTCAGAATGTCAACTTTCTTTACTGCTGCATAGAACTCCATTGTGTAGATGTATCACATTTTCTCTATCCACTCATTGGTTGAGGGGCATTTGGGTTGGATCTAGCTCTTTGCTATTGTGAACAGAGCTGCAATAAATATGGCTGTACATGTATCTCTGTGGTAGGAAGAGTCCGATGGGTATATTCCCAGAAGTGGTATGGCTGGGTCAGGTGGTAGGCTCATTTTGAGTCTTTTAAGGGTTCTCCATACTGCTTTCCATAGTGGCTGTTCTAGTTTGTATTCCATTGCTGTGACAAAACACTCTGACCAACACCAACTTGGGGAGGAAAGAGTTTATTCAGCTTACATCTCCTGGGTCACAGTTCTCACTTAGGGAGCCCAAGGCAAGAACTCAGGGCAGGAAGCTGGAGGCAGGAGCTGAAGCACAGGCCATGGAGGAATGCTGTTCACTGGCTTGCTCCCCTGGCCCATGCCCAGCCTGCCCTCTTATACAATACACAACAACCTGCCCAGGGTGGCACCACTCATTGTGGGCTGGGTCCTTCCATACTGCTTGACAATCAGACAATACTCCACAGATGTGCCCACAGGCCAATCCAATGGAACCAGTTCCCCAATTGAGGCTCCCTCAACCCAGGTGTGTCAAGTTGACACTAAAGCTATCCAGCATAATTGACCCCTTGTCAACTTGACACACAAAACACATCACTATTAAACCACCACCTTTCCAGTTCTTATCCCCAAAGTATGATGTTAACATTAATCACAACCTAAGACAGTACAACCTTAAAAGCCCCACAGTCCTTAAAATGTCCAAACACTTAAAAGTTCACAGTCTGTTAAAAGTCTCTTAACTGTGGGCTGCTGTAAAATCCAAAACAAGTACTGTCTTATTTCAAAGGGAAGAATCAGGCACACTCAAACAAAACCTAAGTCCAGCAAAGTAGCTCAAGGCTGGACACCTGGGATTCACTCACGATCTTCTGGGCTCCAAAGGGTCTCGGCAGCTCCCCCTCTCCGACTCTGCCATCCGTGGCACACTCATCTCGCAGGCCCAGGCCGACTCCATTCTACACCTACCGCTGCTCTTGGTGGTCGTCCCAGGGTACCGGCATCTCCAAAAAGCTGGGGTCGCTACTGAAACTGAGGCAGCACCTTCACCAATGGTCTCTTCTGACCTCTCCTGGTGCAAAGCCTCAGCTTCTCTCCATGACCCCTGCAATCCTGGGGTCTTCACAGCAACCGAGGTGCACTTCCACCAATGGTCTTTCCTGACCTCTCACAGTGCCAAGCCTCGGCTGCTCTCTGTGACCCCCTCAAATTTCAACACCGGAACCATATAGGAGACTCTTACACGTTACCAAGTCCGGCTTCTGGCTCGAGATGGAGGCTCAGGCCCTTTCTGGGTCACAGCTTCTGTGTGCTGACCTTGAAGATATTCTCCCCAGAAGATTTCACCTCAGTGATGCTGGTCTCTTGTTACTTACAGCTGATTTTTCAGCCCCAGCTAACCAGCATCAATTGTCCCAGTACAATAAAGATTTCACTTCAGGTTCTGGTCTCTTGTTACTTACAGCTGATTCTTCAGCCCCAGCTGACCAGAACCAACAGATTACAGTCCTGATGATCTCTGTTCCCCTTTGAAACTAGAAACTTCACAAGCCAGGCCTCTATCTTCTACAACTCCTTCAGCAAAACTGCTCCAAGCTCCACAGCAACAATCTTTAGGCATTCAATGATCTTTCCAGCCCAAAGTTCCAAACGCCTCCACAATCCTTCCCCAAAACACCAAGGTCAGGTCTGTCACAGCAATACCCCACTCTCTCGTACCAATTTCTGTTCTAGTTTGTCTTCCATTGCTGTGACAAAACACTCTGACCAACACCAACTTGAGGAGGAAAGGGTTTATTTAGCTTACATCTCCTGGGTCACAGTTCTCACTTAGGGAGCCCAAGGCAAGAACTCAGGGCAGGAACCAGAGGCAGGAGCTGAAGCACAGGTCATGGAGGAATGCTGTTCACTGGCTTGCTCCCCTGGCTCATGCCCAGCCTGCCTTCTTATACTGTACACAACAACCTGCCCAGGGTGGCACCACTCATTGTGGGCTGGGTCCTCCCACACTGCTCGACAATCAGACAATACTCCACAGATGTGGCCACAGGCCAATCCAATGGGGCCAATTCCCCAATTGAGGCTCCCTCAACCTAGGTGTGTCAAGTTGACACTAAAGATATCCAGCACAGTGGCTGTACAAGTTTGCATTCCCACCAGCAGTGGATAAGTGTTCCCCTTTCCCTACACCCTCTTCAGCATTTAGTATCATTTGTTTTCTTGATCCTTGCCAGCCTTATTGGGGTGAGATGATATCTTAAAGTGGTTTTAATTTGCATTTCCTTAATTATTAGCGATGTTGAACACTTTTTAAAGATGTTTCTCATCCATTTCTATTTCCTCACGTGAAGTCTCTGCTCAGCTCTTTACTCCATCTTTTGAGTGAGTCATTTGTTTTCTTCTTTGTTTTTTGAATAGTTTATATATTCTGGAAGTTAATGCTCTGTCAGATGTATCAGCATTGAAGGTTTCCTCCCACTCTGTGGGTTTTCTCTTCACTTCCCTGACTGTTTCTTTTGCTGTACAGGAACTTTTGAATTTAATAAGGTCCCACTTGTCAATTATTGACCTTATTTCCTGAGCAGCTGCTGTCTGATTTAGAAAGTCTTTTCCTACACCTATGTCTTGTAGTCTGCTGCCAACTTTTTCTTCTATCACCTTCAGAGTTTTAGGTTTCACATTGAGGTCTTTGATCCATTTGGAGTTGATTTTTGAACTGGGTGAGAGGTAGGTGTTTAATTTCATTCTTCTACAAGTGGTGATCCAGTTTTGCCAACACCACTTGCTGAAGATGCTGTCTTTCCTCCATTGAGTCTTCTTGGCCTCCTTGTCAAATATGAGGTGGCTGAAATTGGAAGTGCTCAAGTTTGGATCTTCAGTTTTGTTCCATTGGTCTACAGGTCTGTTTTTGTGCCAGTACGATGCTGTTTTTATGACTATAGCCCTGTAGTATAGTTCGAAGTCTGGTTTAGAGATCCCCCCTGTATTGCTCTTTTCACTCAGGGTTGTTTTGGCTATTCGGGGTATTTTGTTGTTCCATATGAATTTAAGAATTTTTTTTTCCAAGCCTGTGAAGAATGACCTTGGGATTTTAATTGGGATTGTGTTGAATCTGTATATTAATTTGGGTAGAATGGACATTTTTACTATATTAATTTTTCGAATCTGTGAGCATGGGAGGTCTTTCCATCTTCTGATGTCTTCTTCAATCTCTTTCTTAAGGAGCTTATAATTTTTGTTGTAGAGGTCTTTGGTGGTTTTGGTTAGGTTTATTCCTAGGTATTTTATTGTTTGGGGGGCTATTGTGAGTGGGAAGGTCTCCTTGTATTCCTTCTTCAGTTGCTTGTTGTTGGTATAAAGAAAGGCTACTGATTTTTCTAGGTTAATTTTGTTTTGTTTTGTTTTGTTTGTTGTTGTTGTTGTTGTTTTCTAGGTTAATTTTGTAACCTGCCACTTTACTGAAACTCTTAATCTTTCCAGGAGTTTTCTGGTGGAGTTTTTAGTGTCCTTTAGGTAAACTATCATATCATCTGCAAAAGGAATAGTTTTACTTCCTTTTTCCACTTTGTATTCCTTTAATTGCCTTTTCTTGCCTTATTGCCCTAGCCAGTGTTTCAAGCACTATATTGAAGAGGAGTGATGACAAGGGGCAGTTTTGGGGCTGGAGAGATGGCTCAGTGGTTAAGAGCACCGACTGCTCTTGCACAGGGTGGTTTTAAGCTCCTACCTCAACCTCCCCAAGAGTAGAATTCTAGGCATGTGCCACCATGCCCGGCTTTCTGTCATTTTCCTCTAGTCTTTCCAGTTATATTTAGCATAAATAGGCCATGGGTACAGAATCCTCAGCAAATATCACTAGCTAATTACTCTCACAATATTATTCCATTTTCATAATAATCAATTTGAGTTACCTTCACTGGTTACAAGGTTTAAAGCAATAGGGAACAAGAAAATCTCCTTAATACATTTTTCCATTTGTGGTAGTCTGTATCTGAAGTGTCATTTAAAACAGATCTAAGTTAATATGAGCAGTACATAAACATAACAAAAATCTGGAAAGATGGGACAGATGCACTGAAGACGAGAGCCTGCTAAATGGAGGAATTTGACAGAGAATGAGGTGCCACTTGGGGCTGTTTTCTTCTGAGAAATAGTCCTTTTATATAGGTGTCAACCTTCCAAACTGGTTTGTCAGGAAGATAAAAATGCTTGCTGGGGCCATGTTTTATTATGTAGATAGCTATGTTCTCAGAGTACTCTGAAGCAGGAGAAGAAAGTCTGGTGTGGCAGTGTTGGGGAGAAAGCAGGCAGGAGAGGAATTATGGGAGATGTAGGCCACCTGGCCAGTACATCCCAGACTCTGTGTCTTTATGTCCTTTCTGGGAAGAGACAGAATAGATTGGTGATGGATTCTGCCATGTTTTGCTCTGAAGTCATTATGGGCAAAATTACAGGTCTATGAGCTCGAGCACTGAGAAATGGGACGGTGGCTCTGAGATATCCCCTGAATAGAGGCATGCATATTCAGAATTTATCCTGGAAGTAACATCATATTCTCTTTCCTGAGTCTTTGCTGTTCAGAAGGGTGAGCGGTATGAGCAGCCCCACCCCACCTAATTGGTGTTTTGCTTGAAGCTCCATGTCTTGGAAACACAGTCCCTGGAAAACAGAGCAGCCAGCAAGGCAGTGCCATTTTAGTTAGGCTATAAAAAGTTAAGGTTAATAAGAATTCCTTTCTGGCCTAGTTTTTATGGACATTAGCTCCCATTTCTGAAAAGCACTTAGAATAGTGCCTGAGGCATATGGAGCCTTATGTAAATGTTAATTCTTGCTATTCTTTTATTATTATTTTTTTATTCACTCTGAGAGGTAGACAAGGCAGGCAGTGGTCAGCATAGAGTCACTTTATGCATAATAAGCATGAAAGAAACTCAGAGAAATTAACTCGCTTAATTCATGCAAGGAAACAAACAGCAGAGACTGAAGTCAGCCAGGTTTCAGATCACCTGCTCTCATGGGTGACTTCATTTGTCACACACAAGCTCTCCTAGTCACAGAGGTCCTACGGCAGTATTTATGAGCAAGACTTTTTTGCTATTTGTTTGTTTGTTTGGGAACAGGTCTCAAGGATCTTGAACATCTGATCCTCCTGCCTCCATTGCCAGAGTGCTGGGTTTGTAGATACACACCACCACGCCTGGTTTATGCAGCGCTGAGGATTGAATCCCGGGAGTTTATGGATGACAGGTGCTAGGAGAGCGCTCACCAACTGAGCTACATCCCCAGCACCTGTAAGGCTATTTAATCAGAGCCAGAGTGGTTCTGAATCCAGATCCGAACATTTGCTAGCCCTATAACTGGAATCTGGTTCCGTCAGGGGCTCTTCATAGACTTGTTGTAAGAGTACATTTGTGCTTCATTCTGTAGGAAGGAATCTGCACATACACCCTACTATGGCCTGTGTGTTCTGAGCTGCAAATCTAGATGCTATCCTAAGGCAGCTTCGGAGGAATGGGAGGCTCAGTGGACTTGGTGTTAGGTTTTGGGGTGCAGAATACATAAATAGGAGAGAAAGAAAGGAAGAAGCCATACCAGACCTCAGAGGGGACTGCATTTTATCCAATCCCAGGAGGAATGACTGCTTTCCTGTGTGATGGAGGCAACTGCGCTGTGTCTGGGGAGCGTTAGAGACTGTAGGTGGTGCGGGTCTGAGGGGTAGATGCAGCTGCAGGGTCTATGAGTCTCATTTTCTGTAGTCTACTGCTCAAGCAGAACAGGAAGTCTGGAGCAATAAGCTCCCTCAAGCACTTTTCCCTGAGCTAGAGTGATGGATCAGTAAGGTGAGCAGCAGTCTCAAAGGCAGACAAGGCTCAACAGCAGTTTCCAGGCAGATAAGATTAGTGCCTGTTTCAGAGAACTTCTAGTGTTCTGTCACTGGGGCATTGTATCCCTTGGTGTATGTGAGCCCCCTTCATAGGCTGCATAGACAAAGATGACACTGACAGAAAGAGGAATCTCAGAGATAAGAGCCACCCGGCCAGGGATACAAAATTAAATGTCCAGTTAGTTTATTGCTTTATTTTGGGTCCTCTATAAAATATGATAAGGGAATGGTGTGATTTTAAACTTTAGGAGACAAATTCTATCAAAAAATACATCCCAAATAATGGATCCACTCTACACAACCCTCTAGGACCATACATTAGGGGATAAATACCCAATGCTCTTTCTTCTTCCTGATAACCTCCCATGGGTGTCTTTCACTGGCCAGACATAAATGGGGGTGCAAAGACAAGTCAGCCAGTTGACAGAGCCCTTAGGGCCAAGGTACCTGGGGACCCAGAGTAAGTATACTAGGTAGGGCCAGCAGATCTGGAGAAGGACTAAGAGATTATCAGTCCCTCCATCTTCAACATCGAGGGCAGTCTCACCGATGAACTGATTTCCTTACCCATTTGCCTCATTGGCTCCTGAGCCTGTCAGCTCCGGGAAGCCCTCCCTGCCTTTGCTTTCCCCTCTTCTCTCCTTCCTCCTTCTTAGCTCTCCTCTATCATGCACCTGCTTCCTCCAGGAGGACCCCTGAGCTCCTGTTGAGCAAGGCTGGTTGTTACCCAGCTGACATCTCCAGAGCTCAGCACAGGAGGTCCACAAGGAGCAGCGCTCAGAATGTGCTCCAGAAACGAGTAGCTGTGGGCTGCGTCACCGAACTGGACTGGGGAAGACTTTGCCTGCGATGGTGCGGTGCTAGGGTTGTTGTAAGAACCTTTTGAGCTCAGGCTACGCGCGTGCACACACACACACACACACACACACACACACACAGAGAGAGAGAGAGAGAGAGAGAGAGAGAGAGAGAGAGAGAGAGAGAGAAGCTCTGGTGGCTCTAGGCTGACTGGACCAGGACAAACTCATTTGTCCAACAGTGGAGTCACAAGGTTGGAGCATGTACCTGGAGTTTTTCTTTCCCTCTCTTTTCCTCTTTAAAAAATGGGGGCTGGAGAGATGGCTCAGTGGTTAGGAACACTGACTGTTCTTCCAGAGGACCCAGGTTCAATTCCCACCACCTACATAGCACCTAACAACCATATGTAATTCCAGTTTCAGAGGACCTGATGCCCTCTTCTGGTCTCTGCAGGCATTGCATGTGTGTGGTGCACCTATTTCCATGCAGGCAGAACACTCGTACATATAAAATAAAAATAATAAAATATTTCTTAAAAAAATGAAAATGTAGAGTCTTGAAGTTCTAGAAGCCAGAGGTCCAAAACCAAGGTAACAGAGGGTTGATCCTGCAGAGGACTGAGGAGAGTTAGAGCTGCCTCTCTTCCAGCTTCTGCCCTCTGCCCACAGTCTGCTGTGAGTGGTGCTGTGTGGCACGTGAATACATCACTCCAGGTTGGCCTCTATCTTTCTTTTTATTTTTGAGACAGGGTTTCGGGTAGCTCAGGCTGGCCTGGGACTTACTATGTAGCCAGGATGGCTTTGAACTTATGATGTTCTTGCTTCTACCTTCTGAATGGTGGGATTACAGGTGTACATCACCAAGCCCAGACAATGCCATGGTAGGGACTGAACTCAGCCAAGGCTTCTTGCATGCCAGGCATGCAAGCACTGTACCAGCTGGCTCCATCTCCAGTTCCTTGGCCTTTCTCCTTCACATTCTCTTCTCATGTGTTTACATGAAAGTCTTCCTGTGACGACACAGTTCTATGTATTAATGATCCACCTTATTCCACTATGGCCTCACCTTAATTTGGCCAATTATACCTTTAAGAACTGTATTTCCAAGTAAGTTTCCATTCTAATGTATGGGTGCTTATGCCGTTTATGGGAGATACAACTCAACTCATAACAATAAAGAAAGGAACAAATTGCTCCTAAGCCCTGGCCTTAGGAAGATCAAGGCCTTGCCACTACTTGGGGCTGTGCTCCCTTGTTTAGAAGTTTAACAGAAGCACATAACCCAAAGGTTATTAGATTGGTGCATTGAGACTACTGCTTTGGTTTCAACACTATCCTCATGTGACTTTGTATAAAGCATGAGAACATTGCATGCAGGAAGCCCTGGGGTGTATGAAACTCACGTTGAAACTCCCAGAGTTGAATTTGACATTAGCAATTAAGATCTTGAACAGTAATTATCTCCTAAAGAAAGCACCCTAAGCCAGCAATTCTTAACAGTGGGAAGGAGCCAAGATGGAGGGATGGGTTTGGGTTGAAGATTTGCTAAGGCAGGTGGATTGAAGGTTTAGGGCAGGCTGACTGGGAAAGAAGAGGGGCTTCTGGATTCTATCTACCCCTGTTGCTTTTATTTATTTATTTAAATTTTTTTTATTATTTATTTATTTTCTATGTGTATAAAATGTACTGTCTGCATGTAGGTTTGTGTACCAGTGTTGTGCAATGCCTTGGAGGTCAGAAGAGGGTGTCGGATTCCCCTGGAACTGGAGTTCTCCTGGAACTGGAATTAAAGACGGTTCTCAGCCGCCATGTGGGTGCTGGGGATCGAACCCATGGCCTCTGCAAGAGCAGTCGGCGCTCTTAACTGCTAGGCTATCTCTCCAGCCCTATTTATTTATTTTTTAAATTACTGTTATACAGCCTACAAAAAGTACAAAAGCTTAGGCCATTTTTCATTGCCAAGATGAAAACAGAAGGAAGATAATACTGTAAGTTACACAAACTCACACAACACACCACCTGTCATAGGATGCATTTAAAGCTGTAAATATTGCCACAGGAGAATTTCTTGTCTTTGCAGCGACCACAGAGTTCTTGTCAGTGAGGCCTCCATAGATCAATGTGTCTTTTCTTTTGAGGACAGGAACAATGAGATTTTGAACAAATCTGACACTGGATTGCTTCTACTCGGTAGGGATTAAAACTCTTTTGGCACTTGCAACAAAGTTGGTTGAAGTAAACCTTACTAGTTCCAGAAATGCACCACACGTAAGCACTTTCCCATCTGGTCTTACAATCTTTACAGTGAAAATAGCTATATTTTGGTTCCAAAAACTGCTTGGTCTTCCTGTCCTGAGCACAGGAAGCATCTTCCTCCTTGGACTCCTCAGACTCTCCTGGCTGCAGTGGAAGGTCCTCTTGCTTGTCTTCATCTGACTTTGATGTTGGTGGCAGTGGCTGGCTGGCTGCTGCAGGGCCTGGAAGCTGTTGGCCTTCCTTATCTTCCCCATCCTTACGTAGTTTGATCAAACCTCTTGGGCCCGCTGGTGGACAGCCGCCCCAAGCCACCATCTTCTCTCTGTCCCAGTGGGAACTGCTGCACGGGGTCTGAGGCCCCAGCGAGCACTGCACTGACTTGTCCACCCAAAGGCTCACTGTACCCCCACCGCCTTCGTGTTGGCCTTGCACAACCGTACACTCAGGTTGGGGTTCATCTGAGTGAGAATGGCCTTAAGCTGTGCCTTCTTGTAGGGGTCCATTCGTGGGTACCAGAGGCCCTGGCCTGGCCAGGAAAGTGGGAGGACCCAAGTTTTGTCTCCGGTCTGGCTGTTCACAGTGCCCTGACAGGCCAGAGTGATCCAAAGGCAGTGTATTCCCACAGCCCTGTTATAAACCATAAGGAACACGGATAAAGCATTCCATTAAGTCAGTTCCTTCGCAGAGTTTGTGTTCTTATTTGCCTTCCACATTCAACCACCTCTTCGTCCTAGTGCCTGTTGCTTTTAATAAACACCATGCACGCTGTGGGCACCACCTAAGTCCTGTGGGCCTAGTTTCTTCATCTGTAAAGTGGAGTTAGTGTTTCCTATCCCAAAGACTGGTGTGACAATTAAGGACAAAAGCCAAAAGGACTGAGGGAAAAAGGAGAGTTCAACACAGAATGAACAGTGACAGGAGACACAGGCTCAGCCTCCAGGAAGGAATTTGGGAGGGGAAGGCATCTCCTTCTGTCGGTTCTTCTTCCTTTGTACACTTGTCCCGCTGTGTGAGAACTGAAGCGGGCCCTCCAGCAACTCTGGGTCAAGAGGAGGAGCCTTCAAGGCACTGACAGTGTAGACTGAATCAGGAACTTGTCATAGAATGGCCCAAGGTACAGAGTGGGGCAGTCCAGAGGTGGAGGTTGCAGTGGGCAGGGCAGGTCCAGAGGTGGAGGTTGCAGTGGGCGGAGCAGTCCAGAGGTGGAGGTTGCTGTGGGCGGGGCAGTCCAGAGGTGGAGGTTGCTGTGGGTGGGGCAGTCCAGAGGTGGAGGTTGCTGTGGGCGGGGCAGTCCAGAGGTGGAGGTTGCTGTGGGCGGGGCAGTCCAGAGGTGGAGGTTGCAGTGGGCGGAGCAGTCCAGAGGTGGAGGTTGCTGTGGGCGGGGCAGTCCAGAGGTGGAGGTTGCAGTGCATCGAGGTGGAGGTGCAGTCCAGAGGTGGAGGTTGCAGTGGGCAGGGGCAGGTCCAGAGGTGGAGGTTGCAGTGGGCGGGGCAGTCCAGAGGTGGAGGTTGCAGTGGGCGGGGCAGGTCCAGAGGTGGAGGTTGCTGTGGGCGGGGCAGGTCCAGCCCCCTCCATATGATGTCACACTCCCTAGCCTCCTTTCTTCTCAGCTTTTGATTTAGAAAAAAAAAAAAAAAAAAAAGAGACATGAGCCTGTAGTGTCCAGAGCTTAGCCCATTACCGCCCAACCCTCCCATCTGCCACTAAGAGCAAGACACCTTTTACTTTGGAGAACTGAATAGTTTACCAAGTATTTTGCTAAACACTGTGCACTGCACAGACGACCTCGTTTTGGATGACAAACTTTTGAGGGGTAAGCACACTCTAATAAAAGCAAATCTAGAGTGCAGGGCTGTTGCCGACGTGGCTTACCATCCAAGCTCCTCCTCCCTTCTAGACAGAATAATGATGGTGCTAGAACTTCAGTGATGTCAACATTCAGCTCTTTGTGCCAGCAGCAAAGAGACCTTGAGCTGCCTTTGCTTTTGGAGACGCTTGGTGTTACCTCAGAAGACACACCTCCAGGGGCCTCCAAGAGGCCTTAACAACTTCACCGAATTGCTGGAGAAGGAATGTGAGAGACGTCCTATTCTAGATTGCTGCACACACTGACATTTCTTTGCATCTTTCCTAAGCCACTATGAAGAATGCAGCAATCTGTGCTAATGAAGAAAAATGAAGCTACATCAAGATGGCTCTGGGAACCAGCTTCCAACTCACTCCGGACTGGGCTCCAGGGACGGTCTAACCGCCCCAAAACCTTTGCCTCGTTTTTCTTTCCAGCTTCCACATGCTCTCCAGTGCAGGGCCTAGGAAAGAACAGGAGGTGGCGGTGGGGTGGGAGGTTCAAGCTGTGATAAAAGCAACTTGGAGACTTTCCATTATTCTGCTTTAGCTTTCGCTGTAGAACTGATCCTTTTCTGATAATTACAGTTTGTTTTCTGTCAGCCCCCTGCCCCCATGTGATAATCTAAACTCCACCAGTAGCGATTGTGTTTGTTTCTCTATTGCATCCCTGGCACCCAGCATAGTGCCTGGCACATAAAAGCATGTGATCTTAGTAAATAGGTGCTGAGCAAATGACTGAGTGGTACACTGAAGTGATTGTTCTAAATCCTGACAGCACTGAGGGTTGTCGTTGTTGTTGTTGTTGTTGTTGTTTTTTCTAAATCCAAGTTTCCAGATTCTCTCTTGGAAATTCTATTCAGAAAGTCTGGCACAGGGCCCAAGAAAGGGCATCTGAAAAATATTTCCAAATCTCTGGAAGGATCTGTAAGAAATTAATCAGTTTAGTTGCAGATAGGGAGGGGAAGTGGGCAGTTGGTGGCCAGAGATAAGAGGGAGACTTTGAGCAGAGTTCTTTCATGATCGTTACTGCAAGTCAGGCATCACAAACTCGTCTCCCTTGGAAGGACCGCTCCTGGAAAGACATCCATTGTCTGCCATTTTCCCTTCAGTGTGTACAATTACCAAGTTTTCTCATTTGCGACTCTTGTAAATAAAGCCGTGTGTATTCTTGTGTTAGGAAGGACTGTGAACTCTGTCATAGGGGTTAGGTCTGTCTAAAGAAGACAAGCAGATTGAGGTGGCATTTGAACTTCTAGAAGTTCTTGTTTCTAGGTTGTCTTGGGTCAGGGAAACTAGCTGCCAATTGAATACAGAAGGCTACCATGTCACACAGAAAGAGGTCTGAACTTAGCAAGGGGAATAAACACACTGCTGTAGGGACTAGATTGATTCTCTTCATAATTCCTACGTCTATAGGTGTAACTCCCTCCAAAGTATGGATATTACTTCCTTTCAGTCCCACACAGCTAAGAACCAAAAATAGATTCCTATGAGATACTCTATTTTTCAAATGATTTTTATTTCAATTAACATAATAAAAATCTATCAAAGAATTAAACAATGGGTTCCCAGTGTACTAGATTTCCAGCTCCAGCATGTCAGAGCTTAGAAGACGTTGCCGCAGTTCTTACAATAGCAAAACCATCTGAAAACCAGTGTCATGTATTAGAACCATCAAGGACAATGGTCATAAATTACTAGAAGACTTGAAAGGTTCTGATCTCCACAGCAACAAATAGTAAACTCAGGCGATTTCTAACTAACTTAGCACAAAACACCACACCAAAGTTCAACTAAGTTAAAACAAAACATCACACCAAAGGTCTGACTACTCAATGCATGATGTCCAGCTTTCAATAAAATAGTGTAACATATGCCAAAAGTCGAGAAAAAGAATAGTCTGATGAGATGAACACTAGAACCAGACTCAGAGATGATTGAGATGTTGCATTATCAGACTAGGGATGCAAAATAATGGTGAATATTATGCTGTGGACACTAATGAAGAAAGTAGACAAATAAAATAAAAAATAATAAAATATAAAAAAGAATTCCCCTGAAAGACTTGCAGACCCATGCCAGCCTGGCACCCACATGCACTGGTGGCTCCTGTGGTTGACCAACCACCATCACCACCCAGTAGTTGTCAAAACCTGGCTGCCATGTTCAACAACATGAGGAATCTGAGAAGTCTACAGATTTCAGAAAATAAGGACACTGGTGTAAAGCTGTCACATGAAGCTGTGAAACCTCCCAGCTCCCGCTCAGAGAATCTTAGACTAGAGGCCCATGAGCTATTGCTGTGTTCAGTGAGGACCCAGCTTCTTTTTACCCACAGTAAAGCCCTGTGGGGAATCGACGTGTCGGGGAATGCTTGGTCCACAGTGGGGTCATCGTGCTGAGCGAGGCTAAATAAAACAGCTTAAGTGCTAACCTGTATGCAAGGGCTTTGATGAGGAAACCCTAATACTTCTGATCACCGAGGAAGAGAGAAATCCTTAGTTGACAATCCTAAGCCATGTGAAGAGAAACAGAAAATAAGCGTGAAAATCCCTCTCCAAGAAACCTGGGCATGTTCTGACCCCAAACCATGTACAAAGGAAAGGAAGTTGACCCTTACTTTGGCTCACCTGTGTGTAAGAATTATAGATCACTGCCATTCTAGTGAGGTCTTATTTCTCTGGCATCCAATCCAGATGGATTATGTAAGATGGATGGGTTTTTCATTTGCTAATAGAAGACATGAAGTCAGGGATGGAGGAGGGGGTGGCAAGGTGAGGGTGGAGATGGAGAGGAGGTCTGAATATAATCAAAATTCATTGTATGAAATTCTTGAAGCAATAGAATTTCTTAACAAGAATTCCCTTGCAAGAAATGTTAAAACAGACCTTACAGAGGGATGGAAAAATTTACAGGTCAGACGTTAGAAAAGAAGAGCACCGAAGAAAGAATAAGTGAAGGTAAAAGAAGGTATTTTATTTTTCTCATTCTTTAAAAAAATTTTTTTATGTGTATGAGTGTATTGTCTGCTGTATGCAAGTGCATCCATGTTGTGCAGTGCCCACAGAGGTCACAAAAGGGCATCAGATCCCCTGGAACTGGAGTTACCGATGGTTGCTAGATACTGTGTGGGTGCTGGGAATTGAATCAGAGTCCTCTGTAAGGGCAGCCAGTGCCCCTAGCTGATGAAGCATCTCTCCAGCTTCTCTCATTCTTAATTTATCTTGAGGTAACTACTTATTTAAAGAGAGGAGACATTGGAACTGGAGAAAGCTGTGATGGCGTGTCTGTGGGGTCTGTAACGTGGCTCAGTGGCCTGGCAACCTGAGTTCCATCTCTGGAACTCACATGAGGGCAGAAGGAGAGAACTGACTCCACGACGTTGTCCTCTGACCTCTGTGTGTATGCCAGGGCACGTTCACCCACAAATACACATCATGTGTGTGCATACATATACACACTTTTAAGGTTTTAAAAAATTATTGAATTTTTGTGACTTGGTAGTATTTAGATCCCCTTCCTTGTCTGCACCTCCCCTTCCTGCCCTCCATCCAATTTAATGTACTTTATTATATATTATATGGCCTATAGAGTCTGATCTGTGTCCCCCAAATGTCCTCCAGTGTGGGCCCATTTGCTGGAGCCGAGTTAACCTACCAAGAGTCCCATTCTTGTAAGAGACTGTCTGTCTCTCCCTTCCCAGCAGCCATCAGTTGCCAAAAGTTCCCTAGGCTGGGTTTTGTTTTTTAAAGGTATCTATACCGGATGGGAAGTAGTGTAATTTAATCTAAAGGCAGACTTCGATTATACATGCATATTGTGTAAACAGAACTGTATAAAATGAGAAGTAAACATTCCTTCCCCACTACTCCTGGAGAGTGGCCACTGTTAACCAGGTATTGTGCATTCCACAGGCTGTGACAGACCAGGGTCACTCCGTGCATATGTTCCTGACACTTGTTTGTCTTCGCTCAGCATTGTGAGGGACATTCTTCTTTGCAAGTCCTACAGAAGGATTAGGGAACACCAAGTCCCACTAGGAGACCTCCCTGGGAACAGGAGTGACAGTAAACACGGCCAGAGAAAAGTGGCACGAAGACAGCAAGTTGGCCACGGCGGGGAACACTCTTGACTCCAGTTTCCAAATTTGTGAGGGTGAGAAAAACGGAAGGCTGGATCCAAGGCTGCTTCTGATTACGGTGCCTTGGGATAAGCCATTTCGCCTTTTTATCTCACAGGGCAGGCGTTCATCTCTCAGCTCGTGAATGCTCTGTGATGCTTTAGTGACACCCTCTGTAGGTGACAACCCCTTTAGTGACATCCTCTGTCTGGGACAACCCCTTTAGTGACACCCTTTGTCTGTGACACCCCTTTAGTGACACCCTCTGTCTGTGACACCCCTTTAGTGACACCCTCTGTCTGTGGCAACCCCTTTAGTGACATCCTCCATCTGTGACAACCCCTTTAGTGACACCCTCTGTCTGTGACAACCCCTTTAGTGACACCCTCCATCTGTGACAACCCTTTAGTGACATCCTCTGTCTGTGACACCTCTATAGTGACACCCTCTGTCTGTGACAACCCCTTTAGTGACATCCTCTGTCTGCGACAACCCCTTTAGTGACACCCTCTGTCTGTGACACCCCTTTAGTGACACTCTCTGTCTTTGACAACCCCTTTAGTGACACCCTCCATCTGTGACAACCCCTTTAGTGACACCCTCTGTCTGTGACAACCCCTTTGGTGACATCCTCTGTCTGTGACAACCCCTTTGGTGACACCCTCTGTCTGTGACAACCCCTTTAGTGACATCCTCTGTCTGTGACAACCCCTTTGGTGACACCCTCTGTCTGTGACAACCCCTTTAGTGACATCCTCTGTCTGTGACAACCCCTTTGGTGACACCCTCTGTCTGTGACAACCCCTTTGGTGACACCCTCTGTCTGTGACAACCCCTTTAGTGACACCCTCCGTCTGTGACACTCCATTTAGGTGGTCTCATGGCCTCTGCTTGACTTCCAGTGAGAGGAAGTGCAAGAGCGAGTCCTCCGTAGGTGTTCATTGTCTCCTGTTGGTGGTGGCTTAGGAGACACTGGGCAGAGTAATCACAGCAACGGCAGAGGGCAGGAAGTCTGTATCAAGACAAGGAACAGTAGGGACCCCCGAGGGGTGGATGTGCCAACTCCTGGGGCTCAGTGAAGGGATGGACGGCTGCAGTAGAATTAGCAAAAAAATTTGGTGGGTGTCAGAGGCAAATAACTTAAAGGAGTCACCCTAGCCCTCCGGTAGATGAGGAAGAAGCATTTGTCACCTAAAGCCACCTCAGCTTTGAGGAAGGTGCTGTTTGCCATGGGAGTCAGCCAAATTATAGTGCATCGAGAGCAGTTGTGACTCCATGGCATTTGCTAAGAGCAAAATAAAACATTCAGCTCCGTGTTCATGGAAACCTCCACACCCACAACATCACAGAGGGGCCAGGACATATGCTCGCAGCCTGTGTGTTGGGGGTGCCGGGGTGAGGAGTATATGCGCAAACACAGTCTGGGTAATTAGTAGGCTCAGGTTTCCTGGAAGGCGCATGATTTTTGATTCGGTGGGTGGTCAGGAAAATAGTCTAAATGATCTTTGCCAAGCTGAGGGTTAGTAGAAACAGAATTAGCATGCTAATTCCGTGTTTTTCCGAAGAATGGCACAAACAGCTTTTCAGTGAGATTTCCAATCCAACTTTTTAATTTTGTGTTTTAGACTTTTTATTTGGATCTGCAGAACAAATGCATTTACTCTTGAGAAAGTGATGTACTTTAAAAGGAACCTCAAACCCATAATGGAACCTCTTGCTTTAATTTTGACATTGGATCACCACCAAAAGTCAGTGTATGAGCCAATCCTAGGATGTTTTTGAAGAGTTTTTGGTCCTGAAGCATGTGGTTTTACTTGTGGCATACCTAAGAAACATTGAATAATTAAGAAGGATTCGGTTTGGGGAAATGTAAATGTGTTGACTGCAGAGTGTTTGTAGGAAAGAATTCTGATGCATTTGAATAGGGACCTGCTAGAACATCCCACCAGGCCCCCTCTCCTCTGCGTGGAAGAGGAGATGGTAAAAGAATGGTAGTGGCAATAATTTATTGAACATTTACTAAAAGGTAAGCACTCAAGATTTATTTTTTCTAATTTTTTTATAACTGGCTTTAAAGGAGGTTCTTTGTGACTGGGTTTTACTAAAATGTCAATATGCTGATTACGAGAGTGTATAGGGAAACCTTCACATGCATGGGCTGGAGTTTGGAAGGCTGAGGCAAGACTAATAAAGAGGATGGATATGCTGCCCTCTAGCCTTGTGTCTAGAGGAGGGCTGTGAAGGCCTCCATAGCGCTTACAATGTCTTTTCTTTAACCTTATCCACTGACCGGGGTCATTCATTGGCTGGGGTCAGGAGCCAGGACCGGCCTCTCATTTCTGTCCACCCAACTCTTCTCCTCTGACTCTGGCCCAACAGAACCAACATAGCAACTCTGGGTCAGAAGGAATTGCGCAGAGAGGGAGCACAGCAGAGAAGGAGCACCGCAGAGAGGGAGCACAGGGTGGAGACCACACCCTTACTGACTTGCCACAAAGCACACCTGCACTCAGAGGGGGAGATTTAAAGCTAAGTTTGGAGTTTCATTCTTGGCTTTGGTTTAGGTTTTCTTCTAGTTTAGGTTGACACATAATAATTATATGCACTTATGGAACACAACATGATCTTTTGTAATGATGTAATATTGTAATGATCAAGGCAGGGTCATCAGCACACCTTTGGATGCGTTGCAGTTTAGATGTAAAATGTCTCCCACAGGCGCACATTTGAACACTTGGTCCTAGCTGGTAGAATTGTTTTGAGAGGTTGTAGAACTTCTGGGCCTAGCGGAAAGAGACGGCTTCCTCCAGAGTACAGAGTCAAGTCAAAGGTTGGCCCTCGATGGAAGAGGAAGAATTGGAAAGATGGAGGTAGGAGCTTAGAAGGAATGTCGTCTCTGAGCCCCAATAATACCAATATGAGCATCAAGGGTCATGGTCTCTGCTGTGCCCCTTCTAAGCTGTGTGACGGGAACACGTCCTCCCCCCTTCCACATTCTATATTGAAGTTGTTATTGTACTAAAAATGCAAATTGAGCTAAAATTAGTTGAACTTCATTCTCCATAGGGGATCTTTCCCACTCCCTGAAGTGACCAAATTTACATGATTTTATTCTGAGAGAGGAGATAATCACTCAGCCTTATTAAAAACAGGCCTTAAAAAAAACCAGGTCTTTTCAAGTATGTGTTTTTGCCCTTCTCAGTCATCATTTGCAAGCTGAATAGCATTTCTGCTCTTTGCATCTTTGCTCTTATTTCACTGTGGTAGACACAACAAATGGCAGCCAAACAGAGGCAGGTAGTGCGGAGCAGAAGAGGTCAGGGGGGCTGGAGAGAGGGCAAGAGAAAAATCAGAACCCTTTATGGATGGCTACAGCTACTTCTTCCTCATCCGGTTGGAACCTGGAGCTGAAGGCTCTTCAAAATAACCTTAAATTTGTAAAACTCTCCAGGCAGTTCTCACGTAGCCCAGGACATCCCAGCCTCCAGAAGTTGGCTCGTTCTCTTTGCTTCTTTCTGTGAACTTTTCTACCTGGAAAATGGGGCCAAGAACAAAGCCTGTTCAGGAGATGGTCGCATCGTGTTTGTTTTAGCTTGTTCACTTTGTGTGCAGCTGGGCTGTGTGGGGACTTTGTGAGCTAGGGGATGGTTATAATGATATGATGGTGGTTCCATCTAAGCTGACCAAGGATGGGCTCCTTCATTTTAATTGTTCTCTCGGGACTTGTCTGGTTGACCTCAGTAACTTAGTAGGTCACCATGACACCATTATCTCTTTCGTTGTTCCTTAAATCTCATAGAGACTGACGCTAGTTTTCACTGACTGTTAGTGAGACATGTGCCTTCTATTTTTTTTCTTTCTGGACTATGCATGTCCAGTTGCAGGAGATCTGTGTTTCTCTGGCAGGTTTCCTGAGGCTACAGAAAGTTCTCTTGGGGAATTTCATGGGGAGGGTAACCCCTGTTCTCTAGCAGCTATGCCCATGCCTATGCTTCCAATTCCTGAGAGTTCAACTATCCAGATCTGTCCTGTGCCAAGATCAAGGATCTGCCCCCTAAGGCAGGATTCATACACATGACATGCTGACCACGAAGGCTACTGAACTGCTACTGAAGCTCCCCAGCCCTTGAGTACTCAGTAAACTTTCTTCTTCTCATCCTCCTTTTCTCTCCTTGCTGCTCTCTACACATGGTTCCTTTGGATATTTTCTTTGTTTTTTTGTTTTTTTTTTTTGGTATTGTTATATTTTATTTTTATTGATGGTTTGTGCATTTTCATACATCATTTTCCAATTCAGTCAAGGCATATTTCTCCTTTCCCTTCCCCCCCACCCCACCCCATCCCGATCTGTATTCTGCCATAACTGTCCGCATCTTTCAGGTTTTTTTTTTCATTTTTAGCTATAAGTGATAATCCATGAGTATAAGCATCCGTCGTGCAAAACCATCTATAGACTGTTGTGCCCAAACCCCCACAGTCCCACCATTCAGTGGAGGGTGACAGGTTGTTTTTTCAGTCAGTTGATCAAATGAGTGGCAACTACAGTGCTGTAGTTTCTACCGTTCACCCCAATCGCAGCCTTTACATTTACCACGGCCCCTCTTCCGCAGATTGTTCCCTAGGCTAGAAAAGGGGCACAGGGGATGAGAAGTAAAACTGTCCTCTCTCTCTGGAGCTGTTGACTTGGATCCCTGGTCAATTCTGGCTGTTTCCTTTCATGGGCTACAGTTTGTCAGGATTAACTTTCGATCCACTAATGATAAGCACAGCAATTTAGATATATAGGTATTTAAGCAGCACTATCGAGTTATTGTAGGTTACTTTGCATAGACCATATGTTTGGCTGAATATGTTATATTCATGATTATGATATTTACCCCCTGATAAATATAACAGGGTCTTACTGTGGCTTATGACAATCTCCTAAACCTGTAGATGGATGTAAGCTTGTGGGCATCAGCCATGAGTTATTCCTCCAATGAGAGAGCACCAGCCAATTAGCATTTGGGAATATATCGCAGGCACATGGCTGCCTCTGCTTGCACAGTATTTCCAGGCAGTAAGTGTAGCTGTGCTGATGCGTCTGGAGTTGATGCTTAGACTGAGAGACCCGTTATTTGCTTTATTGGTTTAGTGGCCTCTTGCGCGAAGCACTCTCTGGCATTCCAGAGGCCATCTGTCCCCTTGCTGTGCGGTCTCAATAACATCCCTCCCATGTTAACGTCAGGTCTTCGGCAGCAGGGTCCATCGCCTCTCTCACCTGCAGGTTATCCCAACTTATGGGCACGGAGCCCTGACCTTTGTGGGGTCTGGATCCCCTGGCCAACATCCCCTGGTAGAAACAATCCATTGCTGATGTCAGAGCCCTGCATTAATATACTTTGCCTATAGTGCATAGCCCTAGGACTTTAGATTATATGTTTCTGAACAGAGATATAATCCTTTCACAGTTTCTTTTATGTCTATTTAGTCAATTAAAGAAGGCATTTTACCGGTTTTTATAGAGATTACCTCTATAATAGGTTTCTCCAATTTACATTGGAGAACAATCATCATATCATCATATTTCTCCTTGTTCTTATGGTGGGGGGAGGGGGGGCAAGAAAGTCATTATTCAAAACCTTTGTTGCACCAGAAGGTCATAAGTTTCATTAGGACTCATTAATAGTGTGTACATGTAGGATCCACAGCAGGGTTCGGTGTTATGGCAATCTGGAGGCTTTTCTTCCTGTTCAGTGTTCAACGTGTCCCAACCTTTCAGTTGCCACTTTTTGGTACATCCTACTGCAATGCAAAGCTGTCTCTTTTCTTTCTCAGCCATTAAAGTGGTGACATTTTGTCCTGTTGAAACAAACCAAATCTTTTCCCATATTAGTTTTAGATTTGAATTGCAAGTTCTTGACTAGAGGTTTCATGTCTGCTTGACCCCCCCCCCCTTTTTTTTTTAAACCCAGGAGTCGCAGAAGACAGTTGTATTATACGTAACTATAGGTGGAATCAAGGCACAGATTTCATCAAATCACACCAGCTGTTTTGGGTGACTATATATGAAACATTGGGAATCAAACTTAATTTTTGTTTATAATCATCTTAAAGAGAATGCTACAAGGTGATACTGTACAACAGAGAACATTATAGAGAAATCTGTATGTGCCAATCCAAGTTATTGCTCTAGAGATTTTGTAAATGTAAAACAAATGGTGACCAACCAAATATATATCTACATTTAACTCAGATGCATTACGTTTTAGTCAGAGTTGTAAACCAATGTTGTTTAATATACAATATTTACTTTTACTAAGTCCTAAAACACCATGTATCCTGTAGACCGTTCTAGGTGAAACGAGTAACTTGCTGCAACTCACATCGATTTAAATACATGCCTTGATTGAATATACATCCGTTTGTCCCTCTCCCACCCATCCAGCCCCTCCAATTCACCATTTCAAGTCCAATTTCTGTGCTAGTCTCCTGCTGGTTGTCTTTGTTACTATGCATCCCCTCTCCATATGGAAGAAATATTTATATCTGGGTGTGTGGTACTAGCCATCCACATATGGAGGGACCCATTTGGTCGTTTCGTTTTTCTTGGGACTGTGTTACTTCATTAACATAATGTCTCCGTCCATCCATTTACCTGCAAATTTTTTTTTGTTCATGTGTTGTTCTTTACTGCTTCATAGAACTCCTATTGTATAGTACCACATTTTCTCTACACACTCGCAGTTGAAGGGCACCTGGACTGGTTCCAGCTTTTTTGCTAGTGAACAGAGCTTGCAATAAAACAGAGCTGTGCATGTATCTTTGCAGTAAGTTGTGTCTTGTGGTATATACCCAGGAGTGGTATGACTGGGTCAGGTGGATGCTATTTTGAGTCTTTAAGGGTTCTCCCCACTGTTTCCATAGGGCTGTACTAGTTTACATTCCCACCAGCATGGATGAGTGTTCCCCTTCCCGAACCTCTCCAGCATTTGGTAACATTCGTGTTTCCTGATTCTAGCCAGTCTTATTGGAGTAAGGTGATATTCTCAAAGTGGTTTTAATTTGCATTTCCTTTAATTATCAAGATGTTGAACACTTTAAGATGTTTCCGCCATCTCTAAGTCTTCCTCCTTGTGAGTTTCTATTCAGATCTTTGCTCCATCTTTGAGTGATTCATTTGTTTTCTTCTTCTTTGTTTTGAGTAGCTTGTACTCTGGAAATAATGCTTTGTCAGTGTATTCTGGTGAAGGTTCCTTCCACTTGTGGGTCTTCTCCTCACTTCCTGTATTGCTTCCTTTGATGTACAGAAGCTTTTGAGTTTAATGGGTCCCATTTGTCAATGTCGATCTTTATTTCTTGTGCAGCTGCTGTCTGATTTAGGAAGTCTTTTCCTACACCTATGTCTTGTGCTGCTGCCAAGCTTCTCTTCTATCACCTCCAGAGTTTGGGGTTTCACATTGGTTTTTGGTCCATCTGCGTTGCCCTTTGTACAGGTGAGAGGTAGGGGTTTAATTTCATTCTTCTACAAGTGGTGATCCAGTTTTGCCAACACCACTTGCTGAAAGTGCTGTCTTTCCTCCCTTGTGTATTCTTGGCCCCCTTGTCAAATATGAGGTGGCTGATGAAATGTATGAGCTCAGGTTTGGATCTCAGTTTTATTCCATTGGTCACTGGTCTGTTTTGTGCCATTCCAAGCTGTTTTTATGACTTAGCCCTGTAGTATAGTTTGATGTCTGTTGTTATAGCTATCCCCCCTGTATTGCTCTTTTCACTCAGGATTGCTTTGGCTATTCGGGGTCTTTTGTTTTTCCAATGAAATGAGGATTTTTTTTCCAAGCCTGTGAAGAAATCTTGGGGATTTTGATTGGGATTGCATTAAATCTGTACACTAGTTTGGGTGGATGGACATTTTTACTATATTTATTTTCCACCATAGCATGGGAGGTTTTGTCCATCTTCTGATGTCTTCCTCATTTCCTTCTTACAGGGTTTAAAAATTTTGTTGTAGAGATCCTTGGGTTTGGTTAGGTTTGTTCCTAGGTATTTTATTGTTTTGAGGCTATTGTGAGTGGGGAGAGTCTCCTTGTAGTCCTTCTTCAGTTGCTTGTTGTTGTTGTAAAGAAAGCCTACTGAGTTTTTCTAGTTATTTTGATCCTGCCACTTACCAAGCTCTTAATCATTTCTAGGAGTTTCTGGTGGAGTTCTTCCATCCCTTAGGTAGACAATCATATCATCAGCAAAAGGGATAGCTTGATTCCTCTTTCCAATTAGAACTCCTTTAATTTCCTTTCTTGCCTTATTGCCCTTGCAAGGGGTTTTTCCAGCACTATATGAAGAGGAGTGGTGACAGGGGGGCAGCCTGCCGGAGTTCCTTCTTCAAGGGGAATGCTTCTGTCATTTCCCCATTTAGGATGATATTGGCTGTGGGTTTCCTGTATATGGCTTTGATTACATTGAGGAATGATCCCTCTAGGCCAATTCCCTCCAGGACTTTAAACATGAAGGATGCTGGATTTTGTCAAAGGCTTCTCCGCCTCAATTGAAATGATGGTGTGGTTTTTGTCCTTCAGTCATTGATATATGTTTGTTGATGATGTTTATTGATTTTCGTATGTTGAAACCATCCCTGCACCTCTGGTTGAATCCAACTTGTTCATGTGTGGTGATTTCTTATGTGGTCTGTATGCGATTTGCCCGATCTGTTTAGAATTTGGCATCTGTGTTCATTGGAGATGGGTCTATAGTTTCCTTTTTGGTTGTATCTTTCCCTGGTTTTGGTAGTAGCGTATGCTGGCCTCACTCTGGAGGCTCTGGGGAAGTCCCTCCGTTTGTATCCTTCTAAACATTTAAGTAGGTATGGTTTGTATGTCCTTTTCGAAATATTTTTATAGAATTCTGCCGTGATTGAACCAATCGGGCCTGGGCATTTTTTGGTTGGAGGCTACTTATTACATCTTCTATTTCTTCCTGTACTATTGTTCTGTTTAGGCTGTCAATCTCTTCTTGGTTGAGCTTTGGTGATTCCCAGGATTCGATATTCATCCATTTCTTCAGGTTTCAAACTTAGTAGAGTATAAGTTTTTGAAGTAGTCCCGTTGATTGTCTGGATTTTTTCATTGGTCTGTTGTGATGTTTCCCTTTCATCACTTGATCTATTGATTTGGAGTTGTCTCCTTTACTTTTGGTTAACTGGGCTAGAGGTTTGCTATCTTGTTTATTCTCTCAAAGAACCAGCTTTTGGATTCAGTGTTTTTTGTATGGTTTCTTTGTTTATTTCATTGATCTCTGCTCTGATTTTTGTTATTTTCTTGTCTGCTCCGTTTAGGGTCATTTATTGTTGTTTCTCAAGTATTTTTAGCTGCAGCGTGTTAGTGCATTCACTTGTGTTTTTCTGTTTTTTAATGTAGGCACTTAGAGCTATAAACTTCCCTTTAGGATGCTTTTAAAGTGTCCCATAGATTTGCTGTGTTGTTTTATCATGTCACAGTTCAGGAA
Source organism: Rhizomys pruinosus (assembly GCA_009823505.1). Lineage (NCBI taxonomy): Eukaryota > Metazoa > Chordata > Mammalia > Rodentia > Spalacidae > Rhizomys > Rhizomys pruinosus. Next base: position 3,687,751 of record VZQC01014560.1, read on the forward strand.
TGTTTTTTATTTCTTTTCTTATTTCTCCTTGACCCACTCATTATTCCGGGGTGTTGTTTGTCCCATGTGTTCCTGTAGGATGTAGGGTTTATTCTGGTGTTGTATTGAGTTTTTATTGACTGGTCTGATAGATGCATGAGATTATGTCAATCTTTTTATATTTGTTGAGTTTTTCCCTGTGTCCCAGTATATGGTCTATTTGTAGAATGTCATGAGGTGCTGAGTAGAAAGTGTATTCTCTGGTGTTTGGGTGGAAATATTCGGTAGATTCTGTGAGGTCCAATTGGTGTCTTGTGTCATTTAGTTCGATGTCTCCTTGTTTATCCTTTGTCCTGTTGACCTGTCTAGGGGACTTAATGGGGTATTGATGTCCCCTAGTATTAGTGTGCTGGGGTTAATCTGTGCCTTGAGATCCTGAGAATTGTCTTTATAAAGTTTGGTTTGCACCGGTTTTTGGTGCATATATATTTATAATTGTGAAATCTTCATCGCAATTGTACTTTAAAAAGATGTAGTGGCCCTCTTTGTCTTTTTGATTTCTTTGCTTTGAAGTCTATTTTGTCTGATATTAGAATAACACACCTGCTTCTTTTTGGTACCATTTGCTTGGAATAATTTCTTCCATCCCTTCACCTTAAGTTGGTGCCTATCATTGAATTGAGATGGGTTTCTTGTAGACAGCAATAGATGGGTTTTGTTCCTAATCCATTCCCCAGTCTATGCCTTTGATTGGGAGTTTAGCCCTTAATATTTTAAGGTTTTATAATTGAAAGATGGATGTTGTGCTTCCTTTCATTTTATAATCCATTTGGGCTTCTAGCCTCTGATTTGCTCCTATGGTTATGTTTTATTAGTTTCTTTTCCTAGGTGTTTGAGGATTGTTGCTCCTCTCTTCTCCCTTTGAATTGCTTCAAGTATTTTATGAAAGAGTTGGTTTTCCAGACATGTATTCCATCATCTTGTTTATGTATGGAAGATTTTTTCTACTTCTATTATAATTCGACATTTTTGCTGGGTGTATATTCTGGGTTGGCCATCCGTAGTCCCTTAAAACACTGGGAATGCTTTGCTCCATGTTCTTCTTGCTTTCATGGTTTGAGGCGAGAAGTCAGTTGTTAATTCTGATGGGTTTCCCTTTGTATGTGACTTGTTTTGTCTTTTGTAGCCCTAGAATTTGTCTTTATTTTGGGCATCTACATTTTAACTATAATATGGCGTGGGTGATTCTTTTCTGATCTTGTCTGTTTGGGGTCCTTATGTGCTTCTTGTATTTGAATGGGTTGTCTATTTTTAGTTTGGGAAGTTTTCATCTATTTGCTGTTGAAGATCTGATCAATATATTCTCTTGAGATTCTTCTCCTTCCTCTATTCCTATGATACGGACGTTTGCCTTTCATAGTGTCCATATTTCCGGTTGTTCACGTTTGTGATTTTTAAATTTTTCATAGTCTTTATTTGAGCTTTTAATTGCTTGTGTTTCTTCCAATCTGATATTCTGTTTTCTGCTTCCTCCATTCTACTTTGAGGCTTTTTCCTTTCTTTCTTCTTGATCGAATGTGTGTTCTAATTCCTTTTTCATTTCATCCTGTGATTTTTTTAGACTTCCATTTCCTGTTTGAGCTCTCAATCTTTCTTGGTGCTTCTCAATCTTTTCTTGGTTGCTCCTTACTTCGTTTTGGGTGGCTTCCTTTTTCAGTGTTTCTACTCCTTTCGGAGTTTGTTTTTTTTCTCCCTCTAGTTCTTTCTGGATTTGTTGGTATGTTCCTTTAGTCTTTCTGAAGTTTGTATTGTATCCCTCTAGGTCCTTTTGAGTTTTTACATTCTCTCTCTTTAGTTCTCTATATTCTTTATTTTTTCTCCTCCTAGTTCTTCCGGAGTTGTCAATCGTTCCTTTAGTTCTTTGTTTGTCATTGTATCCTCTAGTATCTTTTTGAGTTTTTCATTCTCTCTCTTTAGTTCTCTGGAATTCCTCTTATGTCTCTTAATTTCTCTGCAAGGTCTGGCAATTATTCCTCAAGATCTGTTCCTGGTTTTCCTCCAAGGGGTTCCCATTGTAGCTGTCTCCTACAGGTTTGTAGAGCTTGGTGCAGGATTATCCTGCCTTTCCCATTTGTCCCTTTGTCGTGTCCCTGGCATTTGGGCTTCCTTTGTGGTTTAGATCACAAATAGCAGACGGTTTTGCTTTCCTCCTTCAGATAACTTTTTGTTGTGTGTTGTTCCCCTTCTCCTCCTTGTTTTGGAGTATGGACATGTCTGCTTTTCAATTTTGTGCTATATTAGGTATTGGAAGCCAAAGCACTCTTCTTCTGTGTCTGAGGTTCTTCCAACGGGGGGGGGGGGGGGGTATGCCTGATCTAGCCCGCGCCCCGGCAGCCTGCTCAAAGGCGCAGCGCCCTCTGGCGCCGACCCGGACTCTCAGCGACCCTCGGCCCAGCGCACGGGTCCGCGCCTCGCCTTCACATTGCTTTCCCCATCACCCTAAGCTACTCGCCCAGGTGGCTTCTGTGGTATCCTGCCCAAGGCGCACCGCCCCTGGCCGGGACTTCCGGCCGGACCCTCTGGCCCAGCGCCCGGGTCCCGCCCTCAAGGCCCCAGCAACCCAAGCTACTCGCCCAGGTGGCTTCTGGGTATCCTGCCCAAAGGCGCAGCCGCCCTGGCCGCCGGACTCTCCGGACCCTCTGGCCCAGCGCCCGGGTCCCGCCCTCAAGGCCCCAGCAACCCAAGCTACTCGCCCAGGTGGCTTCTGGGTATCCTGCCCAAAGGCGCAGCCGCCCTGGCCGCCGGACTCTCCGGACCCTCTGGCCCAGCGCCCGGGTCCCGCCCTCACGGCCCCAGCAACCCAAGCTACTCGCCCAGGTGGCTTCTGGGTATCCTGCCCAAAGGCGCAGCCGCCCTGGCCGCCGGACTCTCCGGACCCTCTGGATATTTTCTTAAATTACATTTACTCCTTCAATTATTTTTATTATTTTATGTGTATGAGTGTATTGCCTGCATGTGTATAGGTGCACCCATGTTGTGCAATGCCCATGGATATTGGAAGATAGTGTCATGTGGATCCCCTAGATCTGGAGTTATGGACAGTTGTTCGCCACCATGTGGGTGCTGGGAACTGAACCCAGGTTCTCTGCAAGAGCAGCCAGTGCTCTTAACCACTGACCCATCTCTCTCTCCAGCCCCACATTCTCTCCATTTTAAATTAAAAATGAATTAAAATTTCTTTTCACAAAAGATAAACAGTTAGATGGGGATATTAAAATTATTTGCTTGTATATTTCTAAATGTTCTCAAAGCCAAATGTATTAAAAATAAACAAACCATGCCATATCACTTCTTCCAACACCAAGAAAATATCAACATAAATAAGAGAAGCTGATGAGCCTGGATAACAGGTAATGTTTTAAGTCTTGTCCTTAAAATGTCACTAGAGGCTTGGATAAATATATATGATGCTAAACTAAATTAAAATACAAACAAATGATTTAGAGAGAGATAGGCAGAGCAAAATTAAGTTTGCTGTTGATTAGATGCTGTGATTAAACTGAACAAGTTGCACTCTTTGATAATAAAAATTGTTAATAGACTCAGAACTTTAATTACATAATGACTGATGAAGCAGATTTGTTCCATAGAACTGAAAAATATCAGAAAAAAACCAACAGCAATTAAAAAATCTAGCTGGATATACCAGCATAGACCCGAAATCCCAGCACTTGAGCATAAGAGTCAGGAAGCAACAATACCCTTAAAGTCCTGATCCAACCATGTTCCGGGATTACAGGTACACATCATCATGCCTACCAAAGTTTTCTTGTTATTAATATTATTTACAAACCTTCCAACAGTTTCTTAATAGAGGTTCAAAATCTATCTCAAAGCTCGAGTGGGAGAGCTCAGACTCAGACTCTGCTCGGTCAGTTTGCAAACTCTCTGCTTTTCGCATGGCCTCTGAGCCTCGTTTGATGATGATGTGATCGTCTTATAGATTAACATCACATCAAGACTTACGAACATGGCGCTGAGTGAAAGAAGCCAGACACAAAACCAGTGAAACTTGACTATGGTGATAGAAGTTTGCTTAATGGTTATCTAATTAGCGATAGCTAAAGAGACAGGATATGGGGGGTGTGCTGGATAGCTTTAGTGTCAACTTGACACACCTGGGTTGAGGGAGCCTCAATTGGGGAATTGGCTCCAATGGACTGGCCTGTGGCCACATCTGTGGAGTATTGTCTTGATTGTCGAGCAATGTGGGAGGGTCCAGCTCACTATGGGTGGTGCCACCCTGGGCAGGTTGTTGTGTACTGTATAAGAGGGCAGGCTAGGCATGGGCCAGGGGAGCAAGCCAGTGGGCAGCATTCCTCCATGGCCTTTGCTTCAGCTCCTGCCTCCAGGTTCCTGCCCTGAGTTCCTGCCTTGGGCTCCCTAAGTGATGAACTGTGACCCAGGAGATATAAGCTGAATAAACCCTTTCCTCCCCAAGTTGGTGTCGGTCAGAGTGTTTTGTCACAGCAATGGAAGACAAACTAGAACAGGGGGCATATAGGAATGTTTCTGGCTTTGGTTACATAGGCATGTTTAGATCACAAAAATTCATCAAGCTATGTGCTTAAAAGTTGTGTGTGTTGGCCACGCCTGATGATGCAGGAGTATAATCATAGCTCCTCATGGGCTAAGGCAGAGGATTATAGGTTTAAAGCCTGTCTGGGAAGCTTAGCGAGACTGAGTCTCAAAACAAAAACTAAAAAAGGACTAGAGATATAGTTTTATGGTAGATGTTCACTCAACACAGGTGAAGGCCCAGGTTCAGTCCTCAGTTTAACAGCAGATGTGCACATGTGTTGTTATATTATACAACAATTTAAAAGATGTTATACAACAATTTAAAGTTAATTATGGGGGGCTGGAGAGATGGCCTAGCAGTTAAGAGCACCAACTGCTCTTGCAGAGGACCCAGGTTCGATCCCCAGCACCCACATGGCGGCTGAGAACCGTCTTTAACTCCAGTTCCAGGGGAATCCAACACCCTCTTCTGACCTCTGCAGCATTGCACAACACAGGTGCACAAACCTCCATGCAGACAGTACATTCATACACATAAAAAAAAATAAAGTTAATTATGGAAATAAGAAACAAAAATAATGGAAATTAATTTAAATTAAAAACCCAATCACCTCCTATTCCTCCATAAGTCACTTTTTAATGTATGAAAACCACTATATTATATAGCTTCAGCAGAGGTTACATGCCAATTTTACTTCACTGTCTTCACTTAACAGTAATCCCTCCTCCTCCTCCTCTTCCTCCTCCTCTTCCTCCTCCTCCTCCTCCTCCTCCTCCTCCTCCTCTTCTTCTTCTTCTTCTTCTTCTTCTTCTTCTTCTTCTTCTTCTTCTTCTTCTTCTTCTTTTGAGACAGGGTCTTCCTATAGCCCCAGCTGTCCTGAAACTCACTATGTAGACCAGGCTGGCCTTGACCTCACAGAGATCTGCCTGCCTCTCCCTCCCAAGTGCTGAGATGAAAGGTGTGCACCACCACACCTGGCCTAATGTGCTCATTTTTATAAAAAGTTATTGAGTTTTGGGGATTTTCAAACAATATAACTTGATGATATTTAGATTCCACTCTTATCTGCAGCCCCCTTTACTGCCTCTGCCTAATTTATTTTATTCTATCATACACATACATGTATATACATATATTCCCTATAGAGTCCACTGGAGCCTAGTTAACCTACCATCTCTGCCCCTCCCAGCAGCCGTTAGTTACTACATTTTCCTTAGGTTGAGTTGGGATTTCTAACCCACACTCCTGTGTCTATGCTGGGATCGTGTCTGGTCGAGCTTGTGTGGGACCTGTGACACCATGCTGACACCATTCCTGTGAGTTCATATGAGTGGCCAGCTGCCTAGAAGACCATTTTCCTGTGGTCATCCACCACCTCCGGCTCTTTCAATCTTTCTGACACCTGTCCTATTCAGGGATAATCTCTTTGCAGCCTCTTGTTCTCTGAACACTGGCCAGTTATCAGTCTCCATGTTGATCACCATCAACTGCATAAAGAAGCTTCTCTGGTGAGAACTGAGAGGTTCATGAATCTATGGGTTATAAAAATAAGTCATTTGGAGTCACTTTAATTCTATAACTGTTTAGTAGAAAACCAGCAATAGGCTCTCCCCTCTTCCCTGTGACCTATCTAGCCTCAGGTTCTTAGAGCTCTGTACTTTGAAGCAGACCTTAAATCCAATTAGAGTGGTTAGTTATTCCCATAATATTTATGTCACTTTGGCACCAGGGGACATATCTTGCTAGGCCAGTTGTTGTTGTGGTTCATATGATTCACAGCTAGGTAAGACTGGTGATTATCTTTTTCTTCTAGTACCATACACAGCACCTTCAAGCACTATGAGAGCCAGCCAGTAGAGACGAGGCTCTGAAGTCAGCCCCAGCTTGATTTCTCCTTGTTTGTCCTACAGCTCATGTGTGTAGTAGCTTCAGCAATAGGCTCTGGTGGGTAACCCAGAGAAGGGGCAATGGCCAGTGTTGTTTGAGGGTCTATGGGACCCCTAGTCCACAGCTTCTAGAGAGGGAGTCCATTCCTGGCATTGGGGTTTTACTTTGTTAGCCCATGGTCTCCAGTAGGGGCAATGTCCTCCTGTTATAAGGTAACATTTAATCTCTTTGTGTATTGTAGGCTTCCATAGGGCTTTTTCTAAAAGCTTATAGTGCTGGTTATCTCTCGCCATCCTCCTTCATCTGCCATCCAACCCCAGTTAGCACTTCCAACTTCATTATCGCACTCCATTACATATGAATATCTATACATATTAGAGCAAATTGATATAGATATTTTTTGAATATTTTATGTGTATGAGTGTATTGTCTGCATGTATATAAGTGCACTTGTGTCATGCAATGCCCTTGGAGGTCAGAGAAGGTATTGGATCCCCTGAAACTGGAGTTAAAAAGGGTTGCTAGCCACCACATGGGTACTGGGAATTGAACCGAGGTCCTTTGCAAGAACAGACAGTGCTCTTAACTGCTCAGCCATCTCTCCAGCCCTGATGGATATGACAGACATCAAGTCAAACTTGTGTTCCCACATGTCCATTAGTATGGATCCTTCCAATGGAGATTGGCTGACCTACCCAGAGTAACCCACCCCCTTAGAGAAGACTGACTTTCCCCATCCAGGAAGCTATCAGTTTCCCCTCAGTTAGAGCTGGGGATTTGTATCCACCTCCCCATGTCAATGCTGGGATTTTGTCTGGTTTGAGATTATAGTGCATGTTGTCCTCATTGCTGTGACTTCATATGAGTAACTGCTCAGCTGTCTGGAAAACTCTCTTTCCTTGTGGTCATCTGCCACCTCTGGCCCTTACTGTCTTTCTATTCTCTCTTCTGTAATGATCCCTGAGCATCGAGAGGCAGAAGTTTGATATAGGGATCCTATTCAGGGATAAGCACTGTGAAGTCTCTTATTCTCTGTACATTGTCTAGTTCTGTGTTAGTCACCATCTGTTGCATTAGAAAGCTGGTCAGAGCTGAGAGAGTCAATAATCTATAAATTTAACAATAGGTGAGTTTAATACTATATTGTGGACATGTGTGATCTGAGCTTAGGATGTGTGTGAGCTAATATTCCAGCTAGTATGTTCCAGACACACAAATGAAGGTCCCAGGACCTCTCTGTTTATGCCCATGAGTTGGGATGACATGATGAATCAAGGGTCTGGGATTGGCTACTAGGAGGTGATGTCACACTACCTATGTAATAACACATTGCATTTGAATACAGCGCCATTTTGTGCTTGGAGTTGCTCCCTGCCATGTGTCTTTGGGCTGTTGGTGGGGTGCTCCTGCAGGTGTGCTTTCTCCATGGCTTGTTCCACTATGGAACTGACACCTTACTATACCATATTTAGCAGAAAAATATTAATAGGCTCTCCCCTATGGCTTGTGACCTGTCTAGTCACAGGTATGGACACCATCTGGTCAAGTGGACCTGGAATCCAATCAGAAAGTGGTTCCATAACATTTCACCACCATTGCACAGGTGGGAATATCCACACCAACCAGGATTCACAGCTGGGCAAGGTCAGCGATCACCCCTCTCTTCTGGTAGCATTTTTGAAAGTTTTTACTTATTATTTTTTATTTAATATGTATGAGTATATTGCCTTGATGTATGTAAGTGTATCTGTATTGTGCAATGCCTGCACAGATCAGAAAAGAGTGTCAGATTCTGCCATGTGGCTGCTGGAATCAAACCCAGGTCCTCTGCAAGAGCAGCCACTGCTCTTAACCACTGAACCATCTTTCCAGCCAGCACAGCGCTTTACCTACTGAGCTATTTCCCCAGAGCCACCTGTTGTTGGTTTTTTTTTTTTAATATATATTTTTAACTGAATTTTTGTGCACCTGTTCTTTTTTTTTTTTTTTTGAGTACCAGCTGTCCTGGAGCTCACTCTGTAGACCAGGCTGGCCTTGAACTCACAGAGATCCTCCTACCTCTACCTCCCGAGTGCTGGGGTTAAAGGCACTCCCCACCACGCCCAGCTGCACATGTTCTTTTTAAAAGGGCTGATTTGCAGAGAATCTATACATGAGAACCCCATGGTTGGAAACGTCATAAAATGAGAGAGTGCGAGACCCATAGTCTAGAAAAACTCCAACACGACTGGGATGATCAGTCAGAGACAGGGTCAAGACTCTGGGATTGTGGGTGAAGGAGCACTCCTCAAAGACAGTGTATGTGAACTCTGTCTGCATCCCTATCACCCAGAACCCATATTTAGGCTGATAATTATAATTCTGTTTAATACCAACATTAGTTAGAGGCCTGAGCATGGGATTTCGAGTATTACCGAAAGAAAACGTAGGACCACTAAAAGTACTCCCACCAAGAGGAGAGGTTACATAGTGTGTTTGATTGTTTGACCCAAATATGGGATTGAAGAAGTAGCTTCCATTACTTAATCCCAGGATCCAGGCACGTTTTCCAGACACGTCCACCTCCCAGTAATGTTTCCCTGATTGGATAGCTGGGTGGCCCAGGACACCTTCATGACAGCTTTCATTTTGTTGGCCAAAACTTGTCTGATGAACTTGATACTTTACCTGTCTCTTGTCCTCAGTGATAGCAATGTTTGGATGGTTGTTTTGAACCAGTGTCACTTGCACCCAGTAGTATGCTGGCCGCCGGACTCTTAAAGCCTCCCCTGACTCTGTATAACGCGTATGGCTCTGGAGTCTCTCATGTGCCTGAGCTCATTGGCACCATTTTAACCTGCACTCTGCTATCTCTAGTCTCTCTCTTTGCATAGCCTTCACTTAGAGATAGAACAGATACTTGCCTTTCTGCTCAGTTCCTCATTACTTAAGGAGAGAATAATCATCCATCCTTTCTCAGACTTCTTAGAATCCTAGCTGATTCCTTGTTGAGGGAGGTAGCAGTGGCACCCAACCTCTTTATTCTTCTCATCTTTCCTTTCTTTCCTTTCTTCCTTTCCTTCTTCCTTCCTTCCTTCCTCTCTCTCTCTCTTCCATTCCTTCCTCTTTTGTTTTTTCCCCCTTTGGATTGTAATTCCAGAAATCAGTTTACTCCCTTGTACGTGCTAAGAACACAGGGACTTGTCTAGCACGGAGTTACTTCCATCGTCTCTGCCTCATCACTGTAACTCATTCCTTCTTCCACTGACAGAAGAATAAGGAAAGTTTTTCTACAGTCTTTCCATTTGTTTTGAAAACTCTATGTAGGACTCAGTGGTTAAGGAATAGGGCCTGGGCATTAGGTTACCTTAACTATGATCCCTCTTCTTCATCGTGAATTAAGAGGAAAATGTCACAAAATTGTACATACAAAGAGTAGCGACTGCGTGTCCAGAGGATCTAAGAATAATCTTTCCTTTCCACACATCAACAGTTATAACCTTGACTAAAATACCTAAATGACTATGCTTATTTTCTTACAATCTTGGTTTCAATACCTATAACTTAGTTAAGTGTAAGAAAATGCTTTCACTAATTATAAGGAATCCATTGAAATATCTCAGTTAGAACTTGTTCTGTTAATTACTGACAAATCTGTACTGTGTTTGTGTCCCATGAAGCAGTGGGCATATGTGGGAATGAGGGGCGACTTTCCTGAAGTCTTCTTATTGGGCTCCCACATCAGTGCTATCAAGACTACTCTAGCATTGTCACAGATTTTTTTTATATAACATTTTTCTTGTTCAAATTTATTTTCTAAGGGGATAATTTGTGTTGTCATATATTGTTTCTAACTGTGATACTCAGAATATACTATATAATATTGATAATGAAGTTACCTTCTGTTATAAAATGAAAATGGAATATTTCTGGGAAGTGGTCATGTTCTGTCATGTCACTGCTAATTCAATATGGATCAACTATTAACATTTGGGTTCTTCTACTATGAATAAAATAAATGATAAAAAGACTATATTGGAGGCTTGGGTGAGCATGAACAGTTGTAGCACTGAAGAACCTGAGGCAGAACTACCATGAGTTTGAACTAGACCACAGAGTAAGACTGTGTCTCAACAAAATAAATGATTTAAATAAATAGAAAAAAAAAAAGGGGCTGATTTGCAGCCTCTCCAGTGGCTGCTTTAAGGAAGCTCTTTAAATATTCCATCCCCCAACCCCTGGCACTTTGAGGTCTGAGTTCACTTTCCTGCCTGAAAGACTTTTTTTTTTTTTTTTTTGACAGGGTCTCCCTGTAGCTCCAGCTGTCCTGGAACTCACTACTTATTATGTAGACCAGGCTGGCCTTGAACTCACAGAGAGCTGCATGCCTCTGCCTCCCAAGTGCTAGGATTAAAGGCGTGTGCCACCCGCCCAGCTCTGAAGGATTTTTGTCACTTTTAAAGTGCTTATCATCTCCTGTAGGTAGATGGAAGGAAAAGTACGAGACCTTCTTTCCGTCTTCAGTGGAGAAGTGGTTAGAAGCTCTGCTCTCCAACTTTAGCAGTGGCCGAACTTGCCCAAAGTTGGCACTAGAAGCTGTGAGTGAAGGAGCGCTAACATCCGCAGCACTGCCGTCTACGCCCCTCAGACCCCGTTCTAGGTTAGAGTTTATTATTCATCTCATGGATCTCCAGCTTCAAACATAAAGGTGCTAGAGGGGACAAGGGGGCACCTTTTGAAGGAATGGATGACATTTGCTTTGTAGTTGAATTTGTTTCTATGTTGGTTCCAAGGTAAATGATCAATCATTTGAAACTACTGGTAAATCTTCAGATGGTTCCTCTTGAGGGTAGAGCATATAGACGCACAGTTCTCCTTTGTGTATTTTGTGGTGTTGGGGATTGATCTAAGGCCTCCCCGATGCCAGGGCTCTATAGCTGCACATGTACTGGTTCTGATTGAATCTCCAGCAGCACACATTGAGACTCAGAGAAAATGCCACCTGGCTCCATCTTTTAAATAAAGAACCCGAGTCTTGTGAACATTAAGAGCTTCACATCCAGAAGTAGCTAAATTGGGGCCCGAATCCATCTCTTTCAATTCTCCCCTCGGTTAGGCAGCTAATAGAGCAACTGCTTTCAGCCACTGCTTCCAGCCATGTTTGCTCCAAAGATGTGACATGCGACTTAAATGAAGGCACGGCTTTAAGTTGTAACTATAATACAGTGAAGATTTGGGGGGAAATAGGTTACTATAACTGTAGTTTGGGGAGAATCTATATTAAATGTCTTTGGTTGGTTATGGTTAAGTACAGTCGAGTAGGATAGCCACTTCTGAAGCAATCTGATGCTCCCACTGGGTAATCTAAGGACAAGATGGGATTTGAAATATATTTCTCATACCAGTTAATAAACATAGCATTGCCTCTCACTCCATCTGTGGTATAAGAGAAAAATGATCAAAGCCTCACATTTAAAAGTGGATTTCCCCTGATCTTGGGTACCCACTAGAACTGGACAGTAGGACCCTATTGCTGCAGACAATACTTACACGAGCTGTAAAACAGACAAGGAGAAATCAAGCTGGCGCTGACAGCAGAACTCATCTCTCTGGCTAGCTCTCGTCGTGCTGGAAGGGGCTGTGCATGACACCAGAAGGAAAGATAGTCATTACCTTTATCCAGCTGAGAATCCTGTGAACCACAATAACTGACCTGGCAGGATATGCCCCCTGGTGCAATAGTGGCACGGATATTATGGGAACTATTTTCTAATTGGATTTAAGGTCTGCTGCATAGGATGGAGCCCATAAATGTCAGGCTAGGAACTTGTGGCTAGATAGTTCACAGGCCGTAGAGGAGAACCTGATACTATTATCCTGCCAAGTAGATATAGTATTAAATCAACTCCAGATGATTTATTATAATACCCGTAGATTAATGCATCTTTAACTCTCAGCAGAGAAGCTTCCTCATGCGGCAGATGATGGCTAACACAGAGACCATGGTTAACACTGGCCAATGTGTAGAGATTAAGAGGCTGCAGAGGGCTTGCCCTGAATAGAAGACCTGAATCAAACTCCTGCCTCTGAAGGCTCAGGGATCCTTGTGGAAGAGAGAGTGGAAAGAGCCAAAGGTGGTGGATGACCACAAGGAGACAGAGTTTTCTAGACAGCCGGGCAGTTTCTCATGTGAACTCACAGCAACAGTGACAGCTTGCTCAAACCAGACAAAATTCCAGGATAGATGTGGGGAAGTAAGTAAGAAACTCCAACCCTAGCTGAAGAACTATAGGCAAACAATGGCTTGTGGGAAGAGTGGGTCTCATTTAAAGATGTGACTCTTGGTAGGTCCGAGAGCCAGGCTCCAGTGGACGGACCATGCAGAAGGGCACTCGGGATACAAATTTGATGCTATGGGCCTTAATTATATATATTATAAATATACACATATATTTTATATACACATATATTTTATGTATATATAATAAGGAACATGAAATCTGGTGTGGGATAATCAGGGGGTAGAGATAGAAGAGGGGATCCAAATGCAATAAAAATATATGAAATTGGCAAAAATTCAATGAAAATTAGGTACAGCAAAAATATGATTTCATTATTTAAATTTTTGATGCTCTGTTACTGTTCCTATTATTTTAATATAATAATTCTTTTTAAGATTACTATAGGACAGATATTTATTGAAGGAAGTTTGGAAAAAACAGGAAATCTCCAATAATTCTCCACCACACAAGGAGCTTGTTGTTAACATGATATTATATCTACACCTATTTCATCCCCCTTCTATTCTCTGCCCCCCCAATCACCCTGGATGTTATCAGTCCACAGTGCTGCAGAAGCCCCTGGGGGAGCAAGCCTTCCCGCCTCTCTCCATATATACTGTCTGTCTTCACAGCGGACACGTTGCTCAGGCTTGGGGCAGGTGGTGGCCATTTTGCTGTGATCTGTCAAGGCTTTTCTGGTGTTAGCACTGTATATCCTCTGTCTCAGGAACACCTAAGTCCCAGGCAGCTGGAGACAGTAGGCTTGGGCGTATCTCCATCTCTTCCTACTGCCCATCAGCAGAGAAGGTCAAGGGTCCCACCCACCTCTAGGAACCCCAGAATTCATACTGTGAGAGGATTTCCTCTGGATTCTGACTCCCCACTTGGGCTCTTCGTCCTCTTTCTGTTCTGCTGTGTCCTCCCCTCTGGCTTCATTCTTTGTGTGGGAACATCAAGTCAGAGCCAAGTTGGATTGTCTCCCTCACGTTGAGTTTAGTCTCTACCCCTATTTCTATGAGGTTTTTGTTTTCCATTCTCCTATCCACTAAGGCCAAGTATCCTCTGTGCTGAAAATCAATTTGCTGAAAGCTCATTTACTGAAAGCCATTCTGCAAGTGAACAAGTCATTGAATTATTGAGGAGCTGAGTTTGTTTCATTCTTGTGCCTACCTTCATCCACGGTCTGTACATACCAGGTTACACGTGAGGGATTTGGTATGTGTATATATGTGTGGGGGGGGTGTTGCTAAATGTGGACTACTCTTCCTCCCTCCCTCCCTCCTGCTTTGGCCAGGGCTTGTCCCTTGGCTGCCCTGTTGAGCTATTTTCTCTTAAAGTGTTTTGACATCTTCACTTTTGTAAACATGTGCTTGCTATTATGTAGCGGTTAGGATGGTTGTTTGAGGAAAGCCTTACACTGGGGCCTTTTCTGTGTGAGGAGTCAAGGAGGGTCAGGGTTATGGGTGCCACCAGCCTTGGCGTCACCCTCACGCTGTGTGTGAAACGGCTGCTGCACCTCCCCGCATCACACACATCCACGCTTCAGATTGGACTCAGGGAGGAGTCATTTTATTGGATGAACTAGAATTTCTCAAAATGCCCATCCTGCAGACTTCTGAATGCCTGTCCTCAGTGGTCGGCCACTGGTCACACAGCTAACCACTCTGCATGCCTGCCCACATGGCATTCCTGCTTGCCGCATGCCTGCCCACATGGCATTCCTGCTTGCCGCATGCCTGCCCACATGGCATTCCTGCTTGCCGCATGCCTGCCCACATGGCACTCCTGCTTGCCGCATGCCTGCCCACATGGCACTCCTGCTTGCCGCATGCCTGCCCACATGGCACTCCTGCTTGCCGCATGCCTGCCCACATGGCATTCCTGCTTGCCGCATGCCTGCCCACATGGCATTCCTGCTTGCCGCATGCCTGCCCACATGCTGCTCCTGCCTGTCTTGAGAGGTGAAATGAAGGTGAACCACCCGAGTCCTGATTCAAGGTTTTATTGAAAAGTGTAGCTGGGTGTGGTGGCGCATGCCTTTAATCCTAGTACTCAGGAGGCAGAGGCAGGTGGATCTTTGTGAGTTCAAGACCAGCCTGATCCTCAGAGTGAGTTCCAGGACAGCTGGGGCTACAGGGAGATCCTGTCCAGAAAAGAACAACAACAACAACAACGACAACAAAAAGTGAGCCTTTATTTCCTGAGTGAGTCGAGCATGAGGTCTGAGGCCTGTTCTTGTGCACAGGAGAGGTGTGAACAGGAGTATTGGGGCTGGAAGAAGGGAATGGAAGCCCTTTCAGGTAGATGATCACGTAGGCAGTTTGCACCTCCTCCATTTTTTCTTTTTAATTTTGATGTGCATATGTTTGTGTGGGTGAACCTTGCGTGTACATGTGGTGGCCACAGGTCGAATTTAGGTATCATTCCTCAGGCTGCGGTCTACCTTGATTTTTGTGAGACATTGCCCTGGTACTCACCAAGTAGGCTAAACAGGCTGGCTCGTGAGCCCCACGGATCTCCTCATCTCCTCCATGGCACCAGGATTATAAGCACATAAGCAACACCTGGCTGTTTTACGTGAGCTTAAACTCAGGATCCCGTGCTTGCATAGCAAGTCATTTACAGACTGAGCTATCTCTGGGGCCCTTTCTAGTGCTTCTTTATAAAGTGTACACTGAGGCAAACTGAATTCTGCCTAGCACTATGGTTGCTCCTCCCCCAAACCCCCCCCCCCACATACCTGGATCCTGGACACTAAGACTCCAGTTGAGCTTCCTGAGTGTGTTCCAAGGCAGAAAAGGCCACTTGAGTGTTTCCTGAGGGCCCTAAGAACTCTGAGGAGCACTAAGTGACTCTGGCCAGATGTTCATAAAGGCCACAAGAATGATTCACTATGATCAGAGTGTTAAATATTTTATGGAGAAGGAGTTGGCCTCCAGTTAACAAGCAGCTTCATTAAAGCATTATAAACATCACAAAGACTAGGACATGCAGAAAATTAGGTAATTCCTTGGGGAGAACTACTCTACCTCCAGGACACTGTCATATTATGGCTTTTGTGTTGCTTATAACATCAGAAGATGTTTGTAAAACCAAACACAACTTCCTGTTAATTACCTGTGGGGCTTTAATTTTTGATCTGTGAATTGGAAGTGGCTTACTCTGATGTAGAAAGGATCACTTTGTACTTGTTTCTTCAATATATATAGTATACTATATATTGTATATACTATAACATATATATTATAAACATTCCCACCTACAGGGCGGAGGGAGGCACAGATGACTCAGGAAGTTAATGACACATACAAGACTCTCCAGGTGCCTTCCCCACTCGTTCAGGTCGCATAAGCAGTCAACGATTGCTGTGGAGGAAGGAGCTGCCTACACATTGTGCAAGGAGCTCCAGTGGTTAGGCTTCCTGCTTCATCACCCATGCTGGATCGGCTTTTTGGCCATGAGGCGGAATGAGTCACTTATGCTCCTATAAGTAATCCCAGTGGACTCACTGGAGTTCATCAAGCCAGACTTGAGTACAGTCACTGCTTTGGTCTGTGCCCTACGGGGAGGGGCAGCAGAAGAATGTTTGGTGGTGTCTCCCTAAGAGGAATCATGCAGCCAACATCACCTGTCCTTTCTTTATTTCTAAGCACATGAGGGGTTTGTACTTCTCTGCTCCCTTTACAGCCTTGCGACTTGTTTTGTCCCATGATAAATAAGTAGAAGTGTCAGGTATCAGTTCCAAGTGGAAGCATTTAACAGTCAGTATTGGAGACACCTTGCTGCAGCTTCCTTGGCCTAGAAATTGTAGAGTCAGTGTTAATGTAGAGGGTCCTTGACTAAAGCAGCTTAGATTCCGAGTCCAACACATGAACTGTTGTTCAGACCAATAACCGAATAGGGAACAACAAATCATTACTCTGGAAAGTACACGTCTAAGACAGGGGATTGTTTATTGCTGTGATATATGCTAGTTTATATGTAGACGTCATAGGGATTAAAATTAGGGAAGATCTTCCACTGAGGGAAATATTTGGCATATGAGCTACAATGAAAGGTTGACAGTATTGTTATAAAACTGGGGAACATGTACATTGAAAGTAAAAGAAGGACGTTGGACCACTGCCCATTACCACATATAAGCATAAGAGATAAACGTATTAAAACTCCTAGAAGAAAACATATAGGAAAAGCTGTCTGACATCATATTATCAGGTACAATGTTGAAAGCACAAGCAACACACGAAATGTGAGAAATACTTGCAAATAATGTACCTGATAAGGGATTAATATCTAGAGTATATACATAACTCCTAACACTCAGCAACAACAAAAGTAAGCAACCTGGTTTTAAATTGGGCAAAGAACTTGAATATGCATTTCTCCAAAGATACAGAACTGATCAATAAGCTCACAGAAAGATGCTCAACATCAATAATCACTAGAGAACTGCCAAACAAAACTGTAATATACTACTTCACACACACTGGGAAAGCTATAGCCAAAACAAACAACAACAACAACAACAACAACAACAACAAACCAGAAAATACCAGTGTGGAGAAACTGGTTGGAATGCTGGTTCCTCAAACTTAAGCAGAGACTTCCACGAAATCCTGCAGATCCACTTCTGGAAAAGGAAGTAGAAACAGGATCTTTCAGAGTGTTTCTGTGTTTATAATTACATTATTCACAATAGGCAAGGCTCCAAGAAAAGAGAAACAGATCGAAGACCACCACACACAATGGCTTAGAAAGGAACTTCTGACACATGCTGGAACCTGGGTAAACTTGAAAGACACTGTGATAGCAATAAGCCAGTCATGAAAGGACAGATAGGACCGCACTGCTATTCATAGAAGGCACTGAGAGTGTTCTGTTCATGAGACAGAAAAGAGGAACGTGGTTTCCGGGAGCAGGGGTGGGGGGGGTAATGGGGAGTTACAGGGTGGTGACAGATGCCACATCAATGTTCATTCTCTCTCTCTCCCCCAATCCCTTTCCAGTCTGTTGGGAAGGTAATAGACTCGGCCACATACTTAAACCACCATACTCTGTCTCACCAGCTACCTGGGACCAGTGCAGCTGGCCTCGATGAGCTACAGTTTCTATGAGCTAAGATGACTCCTTTCTGCTTTTGCTGTTCTGTCAGGATTTGGTTGTATCCATTAAAAAAGTAGCTAACACACATATATTAAACAAAAATTTCAGATAAATTTTAAGAATTCAAAGTAGACATTTTTAGAGGAAGGTCAGGAAAGAAAAGAGAACTTCTGCTTGGAGATTATAACTGCCTAGCTTGCTCTACAGTGCAGAGATGCTCATGAAGTGAAATCTCCAGGGGTTTTAGCCCTAATCTGGGTTGGATCAGATGTCTCCACAGAGGGGCCAGAGGGACACGGCACTGTATCGATCTGCAGTGAAGGGACTCAGATCAAGTACTGGAAGGAAATGGCTCCTCAACTGTCAGGTCAAGAAAAAGCATCTCAGTGTGGATTTGACTCAGCTGTACGAAACAACCATCGCCACTTAATAACCGTGGTTTTAGAAAAATGAATGTGTAGTTTACTGTGCTTTCGTGTGGAAAAGTTCAGCGAGTCTCTCTAGAAATGTTTTGGTGTTCCCCAGTCAACAGGGATCTCTGCCCCTCTTTCTCCCCTATGTACTTTGGGCTGGCTTCCCCAGTCAGAGCGGCCTCCTGCTCCCAGGTACAGATGGCACCTCAGCCTCCACATCCACAATTCAGGTTAGATAAGGACAGGCGTGAGCATCTTGTCTGCTGAGGAAACTCCTGTGAGGTTTCCTGTAAGCCCTTCCTGTGGTGTCTGCTTACACAGCCTGGGCTACATCTAAAGAAGGAAAGGTATTCTTGGCTCAGCACACTTTACTCCCAGTACAGCTGGGATTCTGCTACTAAAGGAGGAGAAATGGATATTTATGATATCACTAGCTGTTTGTACGATGACTTTATGCCTTCCACTTTGCCTATTCTAACCCATGACTAATTTCTATCAATGTCCACCTATGAGAAGCTCAATAAATGTCTTCATGAGAGTCCCAAGAATGGGAGGAGGGGACCTCTAAGAGAGTGAAGAAATGGGAAGAGAGTTTAAATGCCCTGGGGCCTTGTGAATGAGATAGCCATGGTATCATTCAACCAGCAAATGCAGTGCTTTAAGCAAAAAAGAGGCTTGCAGCTCACAAATGCATGGCATTGTGTAAAACATGTTGAGGGGCTTGAGAGATGGCTCATTGTTTAAGGGCACTGGCTGCTCTTATAGAGGACCAGAGTTCAGTTCCCAGCACCCACATAGCAGATAACAACTATCCAGAATTCCAGTTCTAGGCAGTACGACGCCCTCTTCTGGTCTCTGTGGGCATTGCATGACATTGGTGTACTTATATACATGCAGGCAAAACACTTATACACACAAAATAAAAAAAAATAATCAAAACCAAAGAAAACACAGTTGAAATGCTTTGGAGTCTTTAATAACCCCCTAATTCATTATTGAACCTTAAAAAATGACAAGAATTTTCTGATAGAGGCAGAAATACCACAGATACCTGTCTACCTTAAATGAACGGTTAAGCAGCTTTTTGTACTAGAATGGACAGAGGGTTTGCATGGGAGGCCTGCCACTCAGAGGAGCGGAGTGATATTAACATCTCTGAGTTGTTTTGTTGTATACCAAACTGGATTTGTGGAAGAATAATAGAGAAAGGATATGTTTTGCTTTGTGATCTGTAACAGGACTCAGAGAAACTATTGTTACTTAGATAGTAAGTGATCATTAATTTGAACATCTGTGAGATGGAAGACACTGTAATAGCCTATCAATGTTTCTCTACCTCTGTCCCCTTAGTCACCATGGCATGCACCCAAGCCCACACAGGCTCAGAGTGTGCACACTGTTGTCTCTGTTCCTACAGCAAGACTATAAGCTGTTGAGTTACTTGCTTCAGGCTGCACAGTTAATAGACAGCTTTGCTCAAGCTTGAATATTGTTCCCTCAGTTTATAAGTTCATTTTCTTTCCAGTAGCACAATGATTCACAAGCTGTGATGACACTTCAGAAAAATAGAGTGCCTTTCTCAAATTGCCCATTACCAACCCAGCGGCACAAAGACCGGAGTTTGTGATTATGCAGGAACCAGTATGTGATTAAGGACATTTACAGCAACTGGAGCAGCTGATTTGGGACCTGGAAGGCAGAGGGGCTGGGAGAAAGGGCTGAGTCCCATCCGCTGGACTCTTGAGGATTCAAATCATTCAGGGAGGCTGAGATGGCTTCCACTCCATTTTTTTAAATCATTGGAACTTGAGTCTGAACAGCAAAGGACACATCTTGTTTCAGAAGGAAAGTGTTGGTAGCAGGGAGTACCACCCCACCCCACTCCACACATTTTCTACCCCACTGACCCCCAGATCTCTACTGAAATGATTTCCTGATGCCAATAAGTGACAGTTTCAGGTGATGCTTGAGGCAGCTTACGGAACAATACCTTCCTCCTCAAACAGCCCACGTTCTAGTCCCTAGCCCCTTTGACTGTGTTGCTCCCAGTGGCAAAGGGCCTTTGCATTTGTGCAGATGTGATGGACAGAAGCTCGGGGATAGGGGGTTGTCCTGAGTTCCCTGTGTGGTATCACCTGGGGCCTTAAAGCTGGAACTTTGCAACTGTAGACGAGAAGACATGACAACAGGAGAAAGCTACAGAGAAATGCAATGTTGCTGGCTCTGACCACAAGCCAAGGGATGCGAGCCCCCCCCCCGCCCCTCCGGAGACCCTCCCAGAGGCTCCAGGAGGAGCGCTCATGGTTCAGCTCCACGACATCCACACTGGATACCTCTGTGTGGCTTTACTCAACTGAGTCACTGTGACTTGTTTTTGCAGCAACTCACAGTTACCACTGAGGGGCATTATGGGTTGAAATCTCTAGTACTTCATATGTCAGAACATTTCTATAATATTTCTGGTCTTCTTTCTTCATGATTTGCCCCAGAAATATGGTACAGACTATTAATCACCATGGAGATGAACCTCCTCATGTGACAGGCACCATGGATCAGAGATGTCTAGCTTGTGGCCCCGGATCGCACAGCAGGGAGTGCTAGATCCCAAAGTCCCAGGTAGAGCCCTCTGGACACTTAAAGGTGTCATCTCTGACCTTCCCTGCCTGTATCTGCTGCTGCAGACTGAAGTCATGTTCCCCTTGAGGGACAGACCACAGTAGCTCCAATCTGTTCTCCACATGGATCATGGAGTTAACTGCTCTTCTCCAGAGCTGAAATTCCTTCAGACACACAGGCCCTTCAGGACATGACTCTGACTTGATGTTCTGGCTTCATCTCACAATGCCTCTTACTATGACCTGTTTCCTGTAGACTCCTCCATGTGCAGCCCTCCTTCCACAGGACCTTTGCATATGCTGTCTTTTGTCTGCAGTGTTCATCCTCTTCTTTCTTCTTCTTCATTGTATCCCCCTCTTCAACCATTGCTTCCTTGGGGTGCTTTTTCTTGAGGTTGGATCCTTTTTACCCATGTAAAAGCTGGGCATAATGGTGAATCTCTGTAACCCCAGGGCTGGGGAAACAGAGGCAGGAAGACCCTACAAGCTTGCTCACTGGTTAGCCAGCCTAGCCTATTTTGCCAAGCTTGGGGTTTAGTAACAGACCCTGCATGAAAAGGAAAAGATGGAGAGTGAGAGAGTAAGCCATGCAAGATCTGTCTCTGTCCTAAATACACACATGCATGCACACACAGAGACATGTGCACACATGCATGCACACATAGATACATGCACACATGCATGCACACACAGACACATTCACGCACACACAGACACATGCACACATACATGCACATGCAGACATGTGCACACATGCATGCACACAGACATGTGCACACATGCATATGTGCACGTGTACACACAGATGCATGCACAGATGCATGCACACAGACACATGCACACATGCATGCACACACAGACACATGCACACATGCATGCACACACAGACACATGCACACATACATGCACACACAGACACATGCACACATGCATGCACACACAGACACATGCACACATACATGCACACGCAGACACATGCACACATGCATGTACACACAGATGCGTGCACACATGCATACACACAGACGTGCACACATGCATGTGCACACACACATGCACACATGCATGCACATGGACATGTGCACACATGCATACACAGACATGTGCACACATGCATGTGCACACACAGACACGTGCACACATGCATGTGCACAGACACGTGCATATGCATGCACACACAGACATGTGCACACACAGACATGTGCACACATGCATGCACAGCACATTCACACAGAGTTATGTGTACAATGTGTATAATGTTCTATTACCACATTAAAAAAATCTCTTCTGCCAAGATAGTTTCAAGGGAAGAACACGAAGGTTACCATGTGGTTCAGATGTGTGATACCACACTATCGAGAAAGTTATTGTTGTTATTGCTTGAATTGATTTTATTTTGCTTTGTTTTGGGGTGGGTAAAGAATTCAAATGTTGTTACAAAAGCTAAAACCATCCTGACATGGATTTAAGCTTTAAGAAAAGCCTCTAAGCTGTGAAATGAATAAATTTAAGTTAGTCTTATTGCAGAACAAAAGTAGAGACTCATGATAATTTGGGCAATGGGCAATCTCTCAATCTTTTTCTTTTTAAACTGATTATCTTTAGGGCCAGGGCTACAGAATTAGGCAGAACATTATTCTTTTTTTCTCTGCAGGACAGGCCATATGCAATGTCCTATGTATAGAATGCCAGACACAGCTGAGTCCAAAATAATCCTTGCTTACCAACTTCTTTCACACATTTCTTATGACAGCATCTGATCCTAAAGTTTTTAAAAACTCCTGCCTTCGGGCTTTTTAGCATATGGATATCTTCTGACATCGAAGGGAATTTGATGGACTCTGTTCAACTTACAAGGATTTCCATATCTCTTTTTTGCTTGCTTTTATTCTGAGTTTGAACAATGTACATCATTTTGTCAAGGATTTACTTTCCAGAATCCACCAGAAAGTATAAGCCCTTATGTCCAAATTTATCTTAAAATAACACTGCTCTTTTCAACAACACCAGAAATGTGTGCACTTTTTTAAAGAAAGCCTCATCCATGAAACATATTCTTCATTAGGTGCATTTCTTAGAAGACACATTATTGAAGGTAAACAGTATCTTGAGGAGTTTCTAGACTTCATTACCCATGGTGTTTAGATCATTGTGTATCTTATTTTTTGTGTATCTCCACTGCTCTACTTATAGGAGACAAATATTTAAGGAAAAATTCAAAGGGTTATTTTTATTTTTTAATTATGTATAGATGTGCAGGAGGGGCACGCGCCCATGCATGTCTGTGCTCATGGAGTTGGAAGTGTCTGGTGCCCCTGGAACTGAGGTTACAGCCAGTTGTGAGCTGACCGATGTGGATGGTAGGAATTGAACTTAGGTTCTCTGCAAGAGCATCATAGGCTCTTAGCCACTGAGCCATCTCACCAACCCCAGTAAATAGTCTTAAATGAATACATGTAAGTTTATATTTATTAAAGTTTTTATATTAAAATAATACATGTTTATTTCAGAAATTTTAGGAGAAAAAAAGAAGGCAAAGAAAAATGATTATACTTAGAGGTAATCACTGGTAATATTTTGATATAGTCCCCCAGACATTTTTTTCTATCATTGTATATGTATGTTATATCATTATATGTATTTTTACAGCATGCTGTACATTTCCTAATACAGAAGCAGATACTTATAATGAACTTGTCTGTATACCTCATGGCCTCAAGCATTCTGACCTCAGCACTAAGGCTGCACATTACCACACAGTAAGAATGAGCCACACTTATGTGGCCTATCTCACGAGGAAACATTGCCAATGCAGTAAATGGTCTATTTCTCAGCATTTCAGAAAAATATGATGGTACAGTAACTGGAGAGGGAGCATCTAGGCCCAGAATTCAATGAATAATAATACTTGAGTCTAACACACGAGGCAGGCTGGGGCTGTAACTCAGGGGTAGAGTGCTTGCCTGGCATCTGTAAGGCTCTGGGTTAGATCCCTAGTACTACAAGTTGGTTTTTTTTTTTTTAACCCCACAGAAACATGCTTTCTTGTTTTCTATGTAGATATAACACCATTTCCTTTAGAAAAGTTACATCTATACAAGGCTATTAAAAAATATAAGGGGTGTGGCCAGGCATGGTGGTACATGCCTTTAATCCCAGCACTCGGGAAGCAGAGGCAGGTGGATCTCTGTGAGTTCAAGGCCAGCCTGGTCTACATAGTGAGTTCCAGCATAACTGGAGCTACAGGGAGACCCTGTCTCTCAAAAAGACATATATATATATGAAGGGGCTGGAGATATGGCTCAATGGTTAAGAGCACCAGATGCTCTTGTAGAGGACCTGGGTTTGATTCCCAGCACTCACATGGTGATTAACAACTGCCCATAACTCCAGTTCCAGGGAATCTGACACTGTCTTCTGACACCCATGGGCATGACACAGGTGTACTTACATACTGCACACAAAACACTCATACACATAAAATAAAAATATATATAAGAAGCCAGGCATTATGAGGTATGCCTGTTTTTTTTTTTTTTTTTTGTGTTTTTTTTAAATTTTTTTTTTTTTATTTATTTCGGTATGTATATCAATGTACTGTCTGCATGCAGGTTTGTGCACCCATGTCGTGCAATGCCGCGGAGGTCAGAAGAGGGTCTCGGATTCCCCTGGAACTGGAGCTCTCCTGGAACTGGAGTTTCAGACGGCTCTCGGCCGCCATGTGGGTGCTGGGGATCGAACCCGGGTCCTCTGCAAGAGCGGTCGGCGCTCTTAACCGCTAGGCCATCTCTCCAGCCCCGAGGTATGCCTGTTATACCAGCACTTGGGAGGTAGAAGCAGGAGGATCAGGAATTCAAAGTCATCCTTGGCTATATAGGAAGACGGAGATTAGCCTGGACTGTAGAAACTACATCCCCTCTCCAAACAGCAAAATAAAAACAAAGCAATAGCCCTAGTACTTCTGGCATTAGAGGGGAACCCCAACCTACCTTCCCCAATATCACACAGATAGCCTTTGGCGCTAGGAAGAAGAAAATCCTGCAAGGAGATTGAAGCCAAACATTCTAATTCCTTTGTTGTCTTAGTATAACTGGCAATACCAGTCCCTCAATTCAACTCCCTACTGTACAGAAGACAGAATATGAGGGACCTGTTAACTTCTGAGCAGCAGTTTCCTCTAAATAAACACTGACACCCTTTTCCAAGTGCATGAGGTATTGTTTATAAGACTTGCTTTTAAATTAAGATGTACTTGAGAGTCATTATAGAACCTGGCAGATGTGCTGGCTGGGTAAGGGCTGAACAGTGGTAGTGACGGCCTATAGGAGCATGGCACTTGGTAGAAGGTGTGCATTTTCAAAAGAATTGCTATGGTGGCAGGGAGTCCCCTCTGACTCCCACACATACACATAATTATAGCTCATATATCTCAGCACAAATTATAAAAACCCTCACTTGGAAATTGCCATAGAACAAATGGAAGTGAATGTCCTCAAAGCTGACAATCACTAATGAAGAAAACCCAGCAGCATTTTGTCCCTACATGGCAATTTCAGCAGTGAGGTACTTTAGATGATTTATCTATGTTTTCTCCAAGCTAGTTTGATATCTGAATAAGTGTGTGTGTCCTAAAACTGAGACGATTAAACCAAGTGATGATATTTGCGACCCGTTAAATATCTAGTGCTTTGCTAGATAGTTTCAGTCTATTTGCTATAAAATTTTATTTGAAATAAAGTGCTTCTAATAAAAATCTCAGACCTAGAGTTCAATCTTTCAGAATAGAACCAATTACATGACGTAAACTCTCACTGAGGTCAATTCGAGGTCGCTGTTGATTGGCCTGGAGTGAAAGAGCCATTGTTTCAGGTTACCCATGGGCAAAATCATGATTCAAAACTTAATTTGAAGGATGGTGGCAGAGATTAGGGTAGGGAGAGGCTGCCAGTGTCCCATCTCCTCCAAGGAGAGCTGATCTGCCCTACCACACAAGGATAGTTTGGGCCCTTTGACTGTACCCTGTAGGCATTTGTGACCATCCCTCCTGAAGTACATGATCTTACAGGTTCACAGAGGTGATACAGGAGAGGATTTGCATAGAGGTCTGGGTCTTCTGCTGCACCTAGGAGCCCCCCACGACGATTCTTCGACTGATGGCTCCTGGCAGGGTATAGATGAAGAGGGCCAGGAAGACGATGAGGATGAGCAGAATGAAAGCGATGATGATGTACTTCTTGTAGTTCTTCCAGATGAGATGGTACAGGCACTTGAAGGGGCTCAGGAACCATGAGAAGGAAGTGTTTGGGCGGCTATGGAGGAAGCAAGAGGAAATCAGGGAAAGGGTTTGAGTTGTCAATGTCAGAAGTGCTTCTGATTCTGACTTTCAGGGCACCTATAAAGAGCAGCCTGATATTAGGGGAGGAAGAGCATTTTGCTTAGCTGCTCTGGAATCAAACCACAGTCCTGTTAGAACCCAGACAGAGGCCCTCCACCCTCCAGCTTTCCATCTGTCCTTGTATGAACAACTCAGGCACATCTTCCACATGACATCTGTCAGTAGAGAAATCATCTCACCTGGATATCTCTCTCTCTCTCTCTCTCTCTCTCTCTCTCTCTCTCTCTCTCTCTCTCTCTCTTTCTCCAGTATATTTACTTCCTACACTCTCATAGGTATTTTATGAGTCTTCATGCTGCTTCTTATAAATACATAGGAAGCTTCTAGAGGGCAAAGCTTATGCCTTCTTATATTTCTTTTGTGTTTTCCAAAGCATTATTTAAATAGGTGCTTAATGAACAAATTTGAATAAACAACTAGGCACCTATTATGTTTCTAACATTATGAGAGCTGAAATGTAGGTACAGAGGCAAGATCACTTGTTCTGGGAAAATTGAAGTCTGGGGAGGGATAGAATAAATATTACTCCAAAGAATATTTTATGTACATTTCATGTATATTCAGTTTTTAATGGATATGTAACCAAAATTCAAGTTGAATAGTAATATTTTTTGAAAAATAATTCTGATTATGAGGATTTATTTTAAAATATTTTATTATTTTTATTATATGTGCATGTGTGTATTGCCTGCATGTATGTAAGTACACCCATGTTGTTCAATGCCCAAGAAAGACAAAAGATGGTGTTGGATCCCCTGGAACTGGAGTTAAGGACAGTTGTTGGCTGCCATGTGAGTGCAGAAATTTGAACCTCTATCTTCTTCAAGAACAGCCACTGAGACTTCTTAACCACTGAGCCTTCTCTCCAGCCCCAAGATTTATTTTCAAAGCAATGATTTAAACAAAGGAAAATACTTTTACCATATTGTAAAAAAATGGAAAAAGGCCAAATTATTTTGCATATCTGATAATGGGATAATGACCAAGTTGATGATGACGTCAAGTCTATAGACTATTTCACAGCCATTGAGAATTCTAATTAAAACAGCCATGTTTTCAATGAAGGATAAAACGTTAAGACAATCCTGCCAGTATGACTAGAGAAAATGTGTGCAGTTCATATTCACATAAAAATGAGTAGAAAAATAGATGAAGTGATTCTAAAAATGCTTTGTAGCATATTACAGATAAGACCCTCTCCATTTGCCAAACATTCTGTGATCTTTTTTTTTTTTTTTTTTTTACATTCTGTGCGATCTTTAGGATGTGTTTCAATTGTAGAATGAAAAGCTACACAGGCTGGGAGGCATCGATCCCCTGACCCACGAGGTCTCTGTGAGGGAGTAGGAAGTTCATGATTCGGGGGAACCCTGGGGATGCAGCCCTCCCATGCCCATGCTATTGCCGTACTCACTTGGGTTTGGCCAGGGGCTCAGGCTCCTTTCGTGCTTTCCCTACAGGATTTTTCTCGGCTTCTTCTGCTGTAACCAAGTGGAACTCAGCTTCAACCTTGCCCTGAATAAGGACAGAACCTTCAGTTTCTGATCACACAGACCTGTTGGGACCAAGCCAGTTTCCTAGAAGTGTTGTCATATTAAAGAATGCCAACAAGTATTCTGACTATTCTGTTGATTTTGTTATTTTAGAGAAACCATTTTGTAATGAAATATAAAAGCCTCAGAATAGGGGATGGGGAATGGTTCAGTGGGTAGAGTCCTTCCTGAATGACCACCTTAATGCCCACATAAAAGGTAGGTGTGGCAGCATGCGTCTGTAGCCCCAGTGCTGGGGAGACAGACAAGTGGATCCCAGGGGCTGACAGGCCAGCCAGTCTAGCTAGAATACCAAGCTTCAATGGAGGCTGTGTCTCAAAGACAAACATACAAACAACAATGACAAATGTGGAAAGTGATAGAAGAAGACATCTTGATGTCAACTTCTGGCTTCCACACATGGATTCACAGGCATGTGCACCAGGACACACATGTGTACATACTTGCATAAACCACACCTCCCCCATGCACCACAAGGCTCCAAGATGATGTTACTGTGGAGTTTTCTGGATGGAGAGGGTCTGACGTGTACATACAGACACAGACATACTCAGCCGCATGGGTCATTCTACTTGTCATCACTAATATGGGGATAAATGAGACTAATGGTAGAAAATGGAACTAGAAAGGGAACGAAGGACTCGAGTGGCAGGCTTTTGTATTTTCTTTCTTCCTGCCAGTTCTCGGGAGGAAATGGGTAAGCGTGCCCCACATTGGCAGAATAGCTTCTCTATCATCCTTCATTTCTTTTCTTGTCTCTATAATTATTTCAGAATTAGTCTTTTATTACAGAATTACCTTCTTCCTCGTGACACCTCTATGATAAACAGTCCCTTTGATTTGAAAGTTGTGAGTCAGGCACATCTTCTCAGTACCATGCCAAGTTTATTTGGAAGGAGCTAAGCCCTGGGTCACTGAAGTGGGGAACATGAGTCAAGTCATTCTTCACTGTTCTGTCATCACTCACTACTTCGAGACACTCTGTAAGTCAGCACTATTTTAGGCTCTGAGGACTTGAAGATGAATAAACAAAACAGAACCCCTGATCTGCTGGAGCACCTATTCTTGGTGGACGACATCTTCTCTTCTACCACCTTGAATTTTGTGTGTTGAGATGCAAGGTGATGGGACAGGGAGGGGAATCAGAGCTGGCACGGAACTGATTAATCATAGAAACATTTTAACATATGCAATCACTGTGATAGCTCTTCTCTTTGGATCACATGTGGATGAGAGATTACTTGGCTATTTGGTTGGCTTCTTCTTCCGGTCGATCACAGCCTATGATCCATGAATATCTTAAAATTTTTAAATTTTATGTGTATGAGTGCATTGCCTCTATGTATATAAGTGTACCCACGTCATTCAATGCCCACAGAGGTCAGAAGAGGGCATTGGACCTCTTGTGACTAGAATTATGGATGGATGTTAGTCACCATGTGGGTGCTGGGAACAAAACCCGGGTCCTTTGCAAGAGCAGCCAGTGCTCTTGACTGCTGAGCCATCTTTCTGGGCCCCATGAATATCTTTTAAATACATGTATATAAGTCTCTCATTCATATGGCAACCATAGGCAATGGCCTACCTGCAAAGCACTCAGAAAATATTTGAAAACTGCAAGAAAGAAGGAATATGTAGCTTCTGTAGATCATAATCCCTCTTCTACGCAACCATTAACACATGCTAATAAAAAAATCTGTCTCAAAAAGACCAAAAAAATAAAAAAAATAAAAAAAACTCTAATGGCAGCTGTAGTGCTCTATTGCTTACTTGCTTTGTCCCAGGTTCATTTGTTCTGTCATCTGTCTCTCTAAACCTACTGGAATTTGAACCTTGTTCTATATTATACAAAGACTCCACTTATGTCCATGATAACAGACTGCCTGACAACTCACTCATCCATTTGTCAGATAACTGGATTAGAAAGTCAAAAAGGCTCTTCTCAGGTCTAATGTGAGATGATTCCATGACTGTCTTCAGAATCACCATCTCACAGCACTTCTCTTCAGTCTTGGTTTCCTCACCTGCCAAATGGCCAGATGCCCTAGAGTAAGCTGGCTGTAACTTCTGGAATATGTTAAAAGCAAAGTAAAGACAAAGTTAGAGTCTCTAGAGAGCTCTTGTAAGACTCAATGGCTAGAAGAAATCCAAGAAATCAGCCTAAAATTCAGAGCAGATGGAGAGATCTCCATATAAAGTGAAGACATTTCTAGAGGTTTTTCAGAGTTGACATGAACTCTGCTGAGCAGTATTTTGTACCTTACAAACTTCATCCAGTCGCTCTAACTTAATGGAGAGTCAGCATAAGAGGCACTGGGAGTTCTTGGAAGAGGATAGAAATCAACAGAGAACACATCGGGACCAGAGTAAAGGAATCACAGCAGCTTCTTTATTCTCCACAGATTAACGATAATAAACTCAGCCACAGTGTTTTGCAGCCTTCGCAGTGCTTCACACGTCCATAATTCCATTTAAAGTACCACTTAACAACCCAGCCAAGTAATTCCATTTCCTTCTGTAGTCAAGGAAACTCAGGATGGTGATACCTGCTAATCTATGTTGCAAAATCAGGATCTGGCCTCAAGCAGATTCTCTTACATGGAATCTCATTCTTCTGCTACTTTATATGGTGAAGAGACTCCTTGCTGTGGAAGACAGACCTAGGGTGAAGTCTATGGGCAGCAAAGAAAGAGACTGCATGGCTGTCTCATAAATAAAGATATGAGGTAGACTTTGTTATAGATAAGTTGTGAGTTCAGATCTGAGTGGGCTCAATCATTCTTTGGTTTAACCCAAGACAGTATTCCTTTTCCTTGAATTCAGAAATGATATTGACATTTACTTGTTTGTTGTGTTGTGTTTCTGTGTGCCATGACAAACATGTGGAGAACAGAAGACAACTTGCTAGAGTTAGTTCTCAGGGATTGAACTCAGGACATCAGGCATGGTGGCAAATGCCTTTACCCGTGGAGTCATCTTTAATGGCAATGAACGGTATGACTTTGTGAAAAGTTCCAAAGGAATTCCATAATCCTTACCGTCATTCTGACATTATAATGTGCATTTGACCCCGACTTGTGGGCTGGCCAAGGATAGCTTGAGGCTAGCAAAGCAAAGGATAGAATTTCAGCACAGACAATTGAATGAATATAATTTAGTACAGACTGATCTGTATTGAAATCAGCCTCCACTAGCCATGTTACCTTAAGTCTCACAGTCCTGAGGGTGTTAGTAACATGTAACACCCCCTCCCATACCCCAGCAAAAGGTTGCTTTGAAGTGAGCATAGAAAAATCTCATGGGTCCAAGAGTCTTATAGGAAACAAAAGGAAGAAGATAACAAGAAGGCCGAGGACCTTCAATTAATTCTTCCCTTGGCTCAGGAGTCATCAGTTATGATTGTAAAGAGCCTTGATCCAGTCTCATTGCCCTGCCTGAGTGGTCGCAGGGATTTGGGGGGCGTCAGGAGGAAGGCAGTGGGGGGAGGTGTGGTGGACACATTCTGACGAATGCTGCTTTCCTGCACCTATCTCTCCACACAGAGGACTCCACATCCCACACCATCATCATCGGTATTCAGCCTTGTACCAAGCAGAGGTCTTAAGCTAATAATATCCTCCAAATGTAATTTAAAACAAGGGCCAGAAAAAAATGGACAGTTTGAGAGACTACCCATTAACCTAATGACATCAGTGGATGGGTGAAAATGATAAGGAAATGTCCCTGAAAGGATTGTGGATGTGCTACCTTCAGGAGGTGGGACCTACCTGGTAGAAGTAGGTCACTAGAGATGGGTCTTTGAAGGTTATACATGGCCCTATCTGCCTAATTCTCTGCTTCCTGGTCCATCAGGGAGGAACTGGGCTCTGACACACATTCACACCACCATGAGTTGTTCTGCCATACCTTCTCTGCCATGATGGACTGAAGCCTCCTGACACAATGTTCCAAAAGAAAACTTTCCTCTCTTAGGCCATTATAGTCAGGTATTGTGGTCACAGCCATGTGAAAATTACCGATATACAAGCATATGCACATGTACATGTGTGTGTATGCATAGACGTGTGTGCATTGTATGTAGTCATATTCTTAACCTGGGAATTTCATTTCTGGGTAGCTGAATTAACAAAATAATTCAAAACTCAAAGCTCCACGCAGAATGCATAGCCATTCTTTTAGATGTTCAGGACGTCCTGAGTGCCTCACTGAGGGGTCTCAGACTCATCATGGATTTTTCTGCTCTAGCTCTAAAGTTGGCTACTTTTCAAAAGGTTGGTAGAAGATGACATTTACAAAGTAGGGGGGGCTGGAGAGATGGCCTAGCGGTTAAGAGTGCTGACCGCTCTTACAGAGGACCCGGGTTCGATCCCCAGCACCCACATGGTGGCCGAGAACCGTCTGAAACTCCAATTCCAGGAGAACTCCAGTTCCAGGGGAATCCGACATCCTCTTCTGACCTCCGCAGCATTGCACAACACGGATGCACAAACTTGCATGCAGACAGTACATTCATACACATACAGAAATAAAAAAAAAAAAATTCAAAGTAGGACCCACCGGGCGTGGTGGCGTACGCCTTTAATCCTAGCACTTGGGAGGCAGAGGCAGGTGGATCTTTGTGAGTTCAAGGCCAGCCTGGTCTACAGAGTGAGTTCCAGGACAGCTGGGGCCACAGGGAAACCCTGTCTCAAAAAGACCAAAAAAAAAAAAAAAAAAAAAAGGAGGACCCAAGGGCTAAGCATTTTCTTTGCTATTCTTTGCTATTGGGTGACTCTGCTTCTAGGTTCTTTCAGTGGATACAGTTAGTAGATTTTCCAAAAACTTTGAGTCCAGAGTGATACCCCCCTCAAAAAAAAAAGAGTCAAGATAAAAGCATTGATCATCATTGGAGATAATTTTTGTACTATTGATTTTAATCTTTGATAATTAAAATATATAATTAAATATTTATCTCATCATTTGGGGGTAGGAACACAGAAGGGCTGTATTTCCAGTTTATGAAGGAAAGTTCTTAACAGATGAATTCTAAGTGATAAGTGGAAGAGAGAGAGGGAGAGAAAAA
The DNA here is from genome assembly GCA_009823505.1 of Rhizomys pruinosus. Taxonomy (NCBI): domain Eukaryota; kingdom Metazoa; phylum Chordata; class Mammalia; order Rodentia; family Spalacidae; genus Rhizomys; species Rhizomys pruinosus. The sequence goes on from VZQC01014560.1 coordinate 3,720,600, forward strand.
GAGAAAGAGAGAGAGAGAGAGAGGGGAAAGGGATAAAGAATGAAAGAAAGGATTGTTAGAAAACCATTTATACAGCCATGAAACAAATGAACAAAATCCTCATCGTTACAAAAACTGGTAGATGAAAGTATCAGCAGAGGGGCTCCCCATAGTGCCAAAGTGTTGTCAGTGACCGATTGCTCATGAAAGGGGGAAGTATAACTTTGCAATGAGGGCATCTTACATTTGCCAACCTAACTCAGCATCGCGGACCACATGTGGTTTCTGATAAGGTCCTCTATGAAATTAACAGTCTCCCATATCAAATATGCTGACTCAGAATGTTTAACTAGAACATGATAAAATCCCCTTCACGGCAAATATAGCGGATAGGGAACAAGATAAAACCACTGTGAGAAAGCTGCCAGCCAAGGTGGCTTAGTCTCCTCAGATAATCAGCATCATAGAACAAATGCCAAGGGCCTGTTCTGAAAGTAAACCAACCAAAGAGAGCCACCAAGAGCATCCCCTGAACTAAGATTGGATTTTTTATGGAAAAAGAAACAACTATAAAACACACTTCAGGGGGCGATGGGGAGACTTTTCTATACGCAGAGGAGTGAATATGAGTCTGCATATCTGGTTATAGATTAGGTCATAGTATTGGGTACAGGACTTTCTTTCGGAGGTACTGGGGATCAAACCAAGGGCCTTGTGCATTCTAGGTATGTACTCTATCTCTGAGCCACACTCCCAGCCCTGAGTCATTGTTAAGTCTCTTATATATAATGGTGACATTGCAGGAATGTGGGAGAGTCTACATTCTTGGGAGATGCATGTTCAAGTACTCAGGAGGGAAGTGTCTTAAATATTTCAGTTAAAAACCACCATATCTAGAGCTGGAGAGATGGCTTAGCAGTTAAGAGCACTTGTTCTTCCAGAGGACCCTTGTTTGACTCCCAGCACCCCATGGCAGCTAACAACAGTCCCTCACTCCAGTTCCAGGGCATCCATCACCCTCTTCTGGCTTCTGTGGGGCATTGCATGCATGTGGTGCACTTATATACATGCAGCCAAAATACTCATATACATAAAATAAGATAATAAATATTAAAATTAAACTACTATATCCACATAGCTAAATATCCATACACTCAATTATATAGAGAAAAAGAAAAATAAACATGGTAACATGTTACTGTCAAATTTTAGTGGTATATCTGGACCAACTATTGTCTCCCATTCTTTCAACTGGTCGACAAACAAAATTTTTAAATGAATGAAGGTTGAGGAAAAACACATAATTAAACAAGCATTGATATCTTGAAAATATAAAGAGTTAATAATAGCATAGGTAATCTAATGCAGGAAAGTGCTCATTGTAACACTGAGTGAAACACAATTTAAAAGATGCAGTTTTAAATATGAATGTTAACCACTAGAGAGATAGGCAGACTCTGTATAGAGAAGTGATGGTTAATCTTGTCCACTTGAATGGATTTAGAATCTCCGAGGAGATATGGCTCTCCTGTGTCGGTGAGATGTTTGCAGAGAGCTTTAACAGAGGAGGGAAGTTCCATCCCATGGGCCTGACTCCTGGACTAAATAATAAGGGAGCAGGGAGTGAACCGAGCTCCAGATTCCTCCTCGCTGCTTCCTAACTGTGGACGCAGTGTGACCGGCTCCCTCGTGCTCCTGCCTCCATGCCTTCCTGGAACTGCATTCCTCAAACCATGATGCAAAACCTTCCTTAAGTTGCTTTTGTCAGGTATTTCATCACAGCAATGAGAAAGGTAACGATTACATCATATGGTGGTAACAAGTATGCCAGCGAGCAACGGGCTTCACAAGACGGTGTGATGAGTGCTGTTTCTTTCTCTCCACCCTGTGTACTTTTCCACTTTCCCAAAGATGTATATTATACACTCAACCCTAACAACAATGTTTAGGTCGAGACACCACCCTCTGCTCTTAGAGAATCTGAATTTATCACATGCATCATGATCTGATCTGTCTCCCAACCAATCTCCCCAGCGAAGCTGTAGGCTCAGAGATGCCAGGAATTCACCCCCCTCATTACTGAACTTCAGTGCCCAGCAGGCCAGTGTATAGCTACAGAGGATGCTGACAGCTTCCCATACTGACCCAAGGCACAGCAATCTCCCTTTTAATTTAGGGGTCCATGTTCCAGGGACTTGACCTAGGCTACCTGTTAATATGTGGGACTTGCCTGTAAAAGAAACTTGCTGATCTCCATGTCTTAAAGGAATGATTTCTTTAAAGATGGATTTTAGAAGGATTAATTGGAATAAGAAGTCTGAAATACATGGTGCAATGTGTGCTTATATCTTTCCCCTTCGAGAGGGCACCGACCCCAAGTGATCCCTGCAGCAGGTCTGCACCGACTCTGAGGACAGCAGCATTTCACACTAGGAGCGTTGTGATCCAAATGGCTGAAATTACACTGCTTGGGGGCACTGATAAGAAGCTTTAAAAATAAATCTGGCAGGTGGAAGTGAGTGTAAACAAACCCTTCTTCTGCCAGTGCCTGGGGCACAGTAACAGTGAACATTCTGAACACTTAGCGGGTTTTGTTGGTTGGCTTGTTTTTATTTTTGAGACTGTGGACAGGGGGGGGTCTCACTCTGTAGCTCAAGATAGTCTGCAACTCACAATGTAGCCCAGGGTGGCTTTGAATTTAGAGTAATCCTCCTGCCTCAGTCTCCAAGGACGTGGATTGTAGATTGATCCAAGACGTTCAACTCTCTGAACACTTTCAAAGCATGAGGGGAGAATCCACGCAGAGTTAGAATCAGGGAATGTGCTGGAAACCAACCTTGGGAGCACCTAGTCCAGCCCCACGCATCTTAGAGACTTGGAAGCTGAGACCTGGAGACAAGGTGACCCTGGAGTGGCAGAAGTGTTCCTTTACACTTTGCTGTGGGATGAGCCAACTTCCCGTCCCATTAGGAGACAGGTACTAGTAGATCTGGCTTCCTCGAGGTGTGTACTGACTAGCAGGGGAAGAAGACAAGGGAAACAGCAGCAACCTCTCCCCTGCAGCCACAGTAGAGCTTTCAGGACCTGACAAGGACTCTGGGTGAGTTCAGGGCGAAGTCAGTTCAAGGTCACCATTTAGGACTGTAAGGGCGAAAGACAGACTTTAAAAGTCTTAATTCCTTCTTGAAACAAGAGAGGAAAGCCAGGCATGTAAAGCAGTGCCTGAAGGGTCACAAGTTCAGGGTCAGCCTGGGCTACATGGATACCCCTTTCACAAAAAAAATAAGCAAATGAATGAACAACATAAACCGATGAAGGATGAGATGCCCTTTCCTTCCTTTGTAAAAATAATTCATGTTAAAAGAGTTATAATTGCAAGTACTTTCTCTTCTCTTTAAAATATATAAAACCACTTTTGAAACCTGGGTATGTTTTATCCTTTACCTCTGAGCCTTGGCCTGAGGCATTTGCTCTGTGGAAAATGTTCTTCTTTGTGGTTTTCCCCAGTCCTTGCTATCTCATTGCAGAGTCACCTTACTCTCACAGCTACAGAAAGGCCTTTCCTGCCACCACTCGGGCGGAAACTCTGTGCTGGTGTGCTCAACTCAGCACTGTCTTCTGCTCAGACTTGTATGTGTTTCTTGCTGTCAGTAGCTATGAGTGCATCTTTGACTTTAAACCGTAAGCTTCATGATAGCGGAGACTTTGTATTATTCTATTATTCCTGGGACTTACCATTAAGTAAAGTGTCCGTAGTTAGTGGATAAAAAGAAGAAATAAATCAATGGCATGGAAAAAGGAAAAGTTCAGCTAGAACCGAATGCAGTAACAGAAGAGGACTATACGTACTTGACGAATTCTTCAAGAGCTATGAACTGTAATAGCTGACTGTGGTTATGCAATCATGCATATATAATCTCTGCTTATCAATTTACAGAAACCACTAGTATACATATCACAAAGTCGCAACTCAGATTCTCATTTCCCAGCCTCATTGGACATTCTGCCAGTGTGGCCAGTTGGTAGCCTGCCTTCCGGACTGAGGCTCCCTTGCCCCCCCCCCAATGCTCACCCTGGTTGCTCCCTTTGATGTACACATGACTGTCTTTTTCCTCATCCTTTGTTCCTGAAAGCACCCTGCCCCACTCCGCACGAGCTCAGCTTCCTCACAGACCCTTTCCTCCCTCTGCTCATTCCCTCAGTATGTGCTTGGGTCGCTTTGTTTATGACTATGTTGTTGACACATCCATCCCTCTCATGGGGCTCCATGCTATTCAAGGGCAGAGGCTCCGATTAATTTATTTCTGAATTTCTTCATTTGCCCCCCAAATATTTACTGAGCATCCGTCCAATCTTCAGAGCCATCACAGAGACTGGAATGTAGTTAACCCTCAGTAAGTCCTTAAGGGACTTGGAAGACTGAGGCTGCGTGATACCTCAGTTTCTTCAACATCATCCATCTTAGGGAACTAAACTGAGAATGGATGAGAGACGAGAACACCAAGAAAACATAGTATACCTAGACAGGAGAGGGTCAGATCAGCAGCACCATGACCCGGCTGAGGTACTAGGGAAGCCTGGCCTCATCCCCTGGACCCCTGAAGCAGAGGGCAGCTGGGAGGGAGAGCCTTGCTATCTACCTGAGGACTTTTGCACAACATCCCTGACCATTTAGACCAGCCCTCCTCCATTACAGAGGAGCAACGAGGGGATTGAAAGTGACAGAGTGTTCTATCCAAAGGATGGATCCATTTTTAAATTGTGTCTCATGTTCGAAGGTACAGGGATTAGAGAGTTGGACTGAAAGTGTGCATTAGTCAGGATTTTATGCATAATGTCAAGAAATGTTTTAAAAAAAACACTAGGGGCATGAATTCAGGTCAAAATGAGAGAAAAACCATCCCAGCACAGATAGCTATTAAGTCAAGTAGGCTGAAATATGGAAGGATTATTAATGCATTTATAAAGCTTTAAAAACTTTAGCTTCGTGGCAGAACCTTTGCTTCAAGGGCTCTAAAGTCACTTCAAAGCACTTAAAGTTCATGAAATGACTCACCAGAAGAGCACGGTGTCCCCTGCCTGTCCCCCGCCCTGCTTCCTGCAGCTGTCACTTACTGTGAGCTCTTTGCTTTTAGCAAAAGGCCACCAGCCACGCATACGCTTTTGCTGGAATATAGAGATCTTGTTCTCTGCACTTGCATTTTCAAACTTGGACAGATCGCAGGCTTTGGCTGATTTGGCTGCCCGAGGGAAGCTATTGAGGTTCATTTCCAGGGAGCCTGTGAAGAGATGCCCATCATTACAGATCAGCATGGACTCATCTGCTCACTTACCAGTCAACATTACACTGAATATAAAATGTGATATGAATATATATATATATATATATATATATATATATATATTAATAGGACAAAGAAAAGTGGTGCCATCGAGAATTAGTAACATGGTGACAGGTGGCAGGCAGGGCCAAGCTGTCTCATGAAGCCTCGGTTTGGGGTGTCATCACTGCCAGGCACCTTCTCCAAGTGCAGATCCCAAGTCTGGATCTGGGCTTCGGGTTCATTGTGCCTAGTACTGATCCCTCCATTAGAATCCCCCATGTAGCACCTCCCTCCCAGAGTCACTGGACTCTTCCAGTTCAGGGACTAAGTCCTTCTGCCTTTGCACCTGTTCTGTAGGTCAGAACCATGACCCTCTGTGTTCTCTACAATGTTCTTCAGAGTAAGATATTGCCATGATTGAGCTCAGTACATCACTTTAGCAATATATAATATTTTCCTATTATAAAGTAATATTTGTTAAATGTTGACATTTTAGAGCATGCACACTATGAATTTTCCCATAATTCAATCTCCCCCAATTGGCCATGGCTAATACTATTCATATTCTCTCTCTCTCTCTCTCTCTCTCTCTCTCTCTCTCTCTCTCTCCCTATTCATATAAATGTATAATTTTATATTTTTAAATTTTAATTAACTAATTTATTCTTTTATGTGTATGAGAATATTCCCTCCATGTATGTAAGTGCACCATGTTGTGCAATGCCCATGGAGGTCAGAAAAGGGCATTGGAATACCTTGGAATTGGAGTTACTGACCGTTGTTAGCTGGTATGTGGGCAATGAGTGTCAAACCCAGGTCTTTTGCAAGAACAGCCAGTGCTCTTAACTGCTGAGCCATCTCTCTAGCCCCAAATGTATAATTTTAAAATATGGGATTTTTCCCACATTCTTTTTCACTTGACGTATTCTGTCAACTCATTGACTGCTTCAGTATTTTCATGGCTGGGGACTATTGTGTGCTGAATGCTCACAATGAGGAGCTGTTGATGGTTAGTTTTTCAAGAAGATTTATTTTAGCATTTTATTTTATGTGTACGTGTGTGCATGAGTGTATGTATGTGCATCAAGTATGTGCAAAGGAGGACATCAGATACCCTGGAACTGGATTACAGGTGGTTGTGAGCCTCCTGATGTAGGTGTGGGGACAAAACTCAGATCCTCTCCAAGAGCAGCAAGTGCTCCTAACTGCTGAGCCATCCCTCCAGCCCCTGTGGTTAATTCTTTAATTTTCTTGTCATAGTAGACCAGTAATGAGCTCAAACTACTTCTTAGGATAGAGTGGAGATCAACCTGTCTATTTAAATGTATAATGGCGGGGCTGGAGAGATGGCCTAGTGGTTAAGAGCACTGACTGCTCTTGCAGAGGACCCAGGTTTGATTCCCAGCACCCATATGGCGGCTGAGAACCATCTTTGAGTCCAGTTCCAGGGGAATCCGACACCCTCTTCTGACCTCCACAGCATTGCACGACACGGGTGCACAGACCTGCGTGCAGACAGTACATTCATACACATAAAAAAATTAAAAATTAAATGTATAATGGCTCACCATATGCATACAGTATAGTTAATTTGGCCAATTCTCTAGTAATGGCTGTTTGAACTACTTTCATGCTTTTTCCAATCGTATATAGTACTAAAATTATTGTACTTGTAACAGAACGAGATTCAACTCTCCCTTAACTAGTACAGCATCCTTAACATTAACATGTGATTAGAAGCCCCCCCCCCCGCTTACCCAGGAAGTCATCTGAGGACAGCCTTTCAAAATCCCAAACCTGCAGCACCAGCACAGCTGGAGTCTTACACTCCATCTTCTCTAAGGAAAAGATGTTCTCCCTTTTGGTGATGACCATTTGCCTCTCAGCTGGCAGATACTGGAACAGAAACAGGAAGCGCCAGTTGAAGTTCCCCTCTCCTGTCAGGGAGTTGTAGTGCACATCTGTCTCCTGCTTGTCGTCTTCCAAACCCTTGATCCATCTGCATAAAAATGAAGGAAATGAAAAAAAAAATGAAGGAAATGCAGATGTGTAGAATGCGTTAGTCAGGCATCGCACTCAAGAGTGACAAGTTACTAGATCCCATGTGCCTGGTTCAGAGTTTTCACAGGATTCGATAGCTGAATTCGGATGGACGTTTCTGTATTCATTTGAAAAAGAAAAATGGGGATGAAAAAGAAGGCTCATCTGAAGGCACATTATGTCTTCATTTGTTTGTGTAGATCTGAATTCCTGTGCAATCAAGATTCAGGGAATAGGAAGTGAAAGTATAATCAGGACCCCTGTCATCCTGTCCTGCTGTGAGCTCTCTTTGTAGGGAGTCATCTCCACACCAGAGTGTTAGAACAAGATCACACTGAAGCCTTTAAAACCAGGTGGTTAGACCTGATCCGATGTGAATTTGTGCTGTCAGATCTAGAACTGGCTGCTTTCTACCTGGCTGTGGGTCCTAGTAGTCCTGCAGACTGGATCAGTGTGCGTGTGGAGGGCAGTTAGTGGGCTGCCTCTGGCTACACAGGTTTCAAATCCTGCTTCCACCATATCAGTTGTGGTTTTTGTTCAGCTGTAAAATGTAAGTCATTATAGCCTGTGTTCTGTGTTCTGGGGAATTACACAACATGTGTGTTAAGTGCTTTGGGGACTCCAGATGATTTATGGGGTTCTTTCTTCATAGTGAACCAGGGCCATAATAATTTAAGCTACAATTAAGATAATATATTTTCCTAGTGAAGTACTAAAACATATTATCTTATTACCTTCATCCGTGGTGGATTATTCAGACTAATGACAGGTCCAACCACCTGCTTTCTGGAAGCAGCTATCTCTCCTCACTGGGATAGATGAAGGGAGAGTGAAGACCTTCTCTTCACAGAGGAATGGAATCACTTTAGGGTATGGACCCAATTATTTAGCTAAAGAAACATAAAAATGGCTCATGATAAAATAGTGGGGTGAGACACCAGCCTAGGACAACACCCTGAGGTGTTTAATGCCTGAATGGAGAGAGACTGTGAGCTTTCAAGTGACTGAAGTGAGGAGCAGGATAGAAGGAAAACCAGAAGAGTGCACTGCGGCAGAGGTCAAGAGAGGGCTCGCAAAGAAAGAGGGGGCAGCTATGCCACCCTGAGAGGGTGCCGCGGTTTGAATGACAATGTCCTCCATAGGCGCAGAGTATTAGAACACTTGGTCCACAGGTCATGGTGCTATGACAGAACCTTAAGGAACTGTGGCCATGCTGGAGAGAGCACATCACTGGGGGACAGTTTGGAGAGTTGGAAGCTAAAAGGACTTCCAGGTTCTTCTGCTTCCTGTGCCTGCTTGAAGACGTGAGCGCTCAGCTTTCTGTTCTGGCCACCTCTGCCACCACGCCTCCCCGCCATGATGGACTCTTACCCCCTGGACCACGCCTCCCCGCCATGATGCACTCTTACCCCCTGGACCACGCCTCCCCGCCATGATGCACTCTTACCCTCTGGACCACGCCTCCCCGCCATGATGGACTCTTACCCTCTGGACCACGCCTCCCCTCCATGATGGACTCTTAGCCTCCCCTCCATGATGGACTCTTACCCTCTGGACCACGCCTCCCCGCCATGATGGACTGTTACCCTCTGGAACCATAAGCTCCAATAAAATTTTCCTTCTTTAAGTTCCCTTGGTCATACTGCTTATTACAGCAACAGAAGTGACTAATTCTGAAGGCCATGAAAGGTTAATTAAAAGGAAAAAACCCAAGCAGAACCTCTAGGATTAGCCCTATGCAGAGCACTGAATGTCAGTGAGACGGGCACTGCAGTGGCACTGGGGAGAGCCAAACTGAGTGAGGTGAGAGGCAAGTTGGGGGAGAGGGAATGCAGAGAGTGAACGTGAACGTCTCTTTCTATGCATCCTAATGGCCAGGGCTCTGGATGTTCCAGCCTGAGCTCTTCCAGAAGCCTTGCATATTATGAGCAATGATAAAATATCATTTTATAGCACACATTAATCTTTCCTGAACTGGTGATCAGAAAGCAACTGAAGAAGATTTTAATTCTATTATTGAAATATTATTTTGCTACTTCTGTTGCTCCTTCTTTATCATCACTCATTCCTCTAGTCTCATCTTAAAAACTGAAAATTTTGAAGCACTCAACACGTTTTGACTGCCAAGTACATCCACAGAATGCATTCAGAGCCCCAGACATTTCTTGTTCAGAAAAGGCAAAGAGCTGTCGCCAAAAGCTGTAATGAGTTTACGGCTTCCAATGTGAGTTTTAACTAAGGTACAGATTTAAATCAAGTTTTCTTCTCTCTGCGCCCTCATCCACACCTGACTGGGGGCTAAAAGGAAGCAGGAGTGAGATGTAAGAGATGGTGAATGCTGCATTCCCGGGTCTCAGGTGGAATTTTTTGTTGTTGTTGTTCTTTTCAAGACGGGCTCTCCCTGTAGCCCCAGCTGTCCTGGAACTCGCTCTGTAGACCAGGCTGGCCTTGAACTCACAAAGATCCATCTGCCTCTGCCTCCCAAGTGCTAGGATTAAAGGTGTGCACCACCACGCCCAGCCTTCAGGTGGAATCTTTTTATCAGTAGCACCAGCAAATGGGAAGGCTTAGATGTCAGTAGCACCAGCCTCATAACCTGCTAAACAGACTTACCTTCCATCAATAGAACTCATACCTTCTATTTGAAGGTAGATGTATTTTGGCCTTTTTTTTTTTTTGGTAGGTGTATTTTGAATGTCAGTTAAAAACTTATTCACCTCAAGATGAAGAACTATAGGCAATCAATGGATGTTGAGAGAGAAAAAAATCAGTATCCATTTTCTCCATATATATTTCTCTGTATATTATACATATACACACACACACACACATACATGTGTAACAATAATAATCACAGGGGAGGACATGGAAGAGTTGGTGGAGGACTTATGGGGATGGAAATAATATAAATTCTCCAAAAAATGTTATCAAGCATTTAACTGAATGATGTTTATATAAGATCTACTCTCTGAAAACATTTGCATTAAACAGTTCTTAGAAAATTAAACAGATAAGACATATACGTGACACAGAAAGTGGCCTTAATCTAACAAACAAGACAGCCTCCTGCCATGAAATGTGAATAGTGGCTTCAATGAAGATGCACTGGTCAAAGATTAAAGATGGGAGGTAAAGGGAGGGAAGGACAGAGCATGTGTGTCACCTTACCCTTTGACATAAATATCACTTGACTTTTGTCCTGTGAAGATATTCTCATCTTCTAAAATGACATCTTCAGTGTTCCAGATAGTCACTCTCAACTCATATCTGCGATGAAGAAAGATAGCATTAGGTAAATGACCTCGAAAATGGAGCCGAAATGCATTACTCTTAGTCTGCAAGCATGGCCACGCCTTTCAAGTTCATTTTTCTTCCTTCCTTCTCTCCTTTCCTCCTCCCTCCCTCCCTCCCTCCCTCCCTCCCTCTCCTTTCTTCCTTCCTTCCTTCCTTCCTTCCTTCCTTCCTTTCTTTCTTTCTTTCTTTCTTTCTTTCTTTCTTTCTTTCTTTCCTTCTTTCTCTCTGTCTTTTTGAGACAGGGTCTCTCTGTAGCCACAGGCTGGCCTGGAACTCACTATGTAGACCAGACTGGCCTTGATCTCACAGAGATCTGCCTGCCTCTGCCCCCCAAGTGCTAGAATTCAAGCTGTGTGCCACCACACCCAGCTTCAAGTTCTTTCTAAGAGACCACTCAAGTCTTGTTCTGCTAGAACCAAGCAGGCCAACTGGAGATCTCGAACTTATAAGGCATGGGTGGCTCAGAGAAGATCTTCCTCTATGGACCAGAACTTTTCAGATGAGGAACTCAAAACTCAGAAGCTACCATATCAACCATCTCCACCACCACAACCACCCACTGCTGTCACCAGCTGGGTGGACAGTGAGGTCTGCTCATTAGCTATCCTATCATATCTCACCTCAAAAGTTAGACTCTTGTATTACGCTACCATGGTCTCTTTTCCTCAATATGGGAAGACTTACCCTTTGGGTTTCCTTGGTGAAATGTCAACAGGAGGTCCAGGCTGAGGCATATCCTTGGGAAACATGTCCACCCACATCTGCAGGCGGCCCTTGTTGAGAAAATAAAGCCTTTTAGCTTTGAGAGAGGGCATGGGCATGAACAATTGATCATTAATTATTTTAAAACATCCCTTTCATAGAAATGGGTTTTAAGTATGGCTTGGTGCCTTTACATACGTGTACCATATTTGTTAGCAAAGGTAGAACCTTTCTTTTTCCCTTCCCTTCCCTTCCCCTTCCCCTTCCCCTTCTCCTTCCCCTTCCTCTTCCCCTTCCCTCTTTCCTTTCCTTTCCTTTCCTTTTCCTTCCTTTCCTCTCTCCTTCCCTCCTTCCTTCCCTCCTTCCTCCTCTTTTTGGTAGAATTAGAGTCTCAGGTAGTCCATGCTGGCTTTGAACACATGTACTTGAAGCTGGCCTTGAACTTCCACATCTTAATTCTGGGACCCAAGGTATCACCTTGCCTGGCAGAATTTACACTCTTCTTAGGAATTCATTGATGAATAAATTAAGAGCTGGGGAAAAGCAAGAAAACCCTCACCGAGCCTCTATTATGTGGTAGACACGTTATACAGCTGCCACATAGTATTTTATGAATTATTGCATATCAGATAGGTTTTGAATTTCCTCGAATGTCAAGATTCTCCTAAGACTTTGATAATTCAAATCCTAAAAATGAAAAATTCAAAAATCCCACACTGGCTCCAGAGCAAAGAGTCTCAGTGCTGACACTATTGATATTTGGGGTGAACAGCTCTTTGTTTAGGGTGGGGTCTCCCGTGCCTTGTATGTTGAATTTAGCAGCATCTACCTACTAAGTACCAGTAGTACTCTACCTACTTCTAACCACCGAAACTATTTCTAGCCAGTGCTGCATGTTCCCTGGAGAGGTCAAAGTTGTCTTTGGTGAACATCATTACTGTCAGGCACACAAGGTTGGCTTCCAGGGATAAAGCCACTTTTCTTGGGGACAGACATTCCCAACTAGGCTAAACACAATTGATGCAATGGTGCCCAAGAAATTGGAATTTCCTTAGGAATTTCCTGCTGAGACAAGGGAAAGGATGAAGCCAGCACTAACCAGATGGGTAGCTTGTCTCTGAGAAAGAGATTTTATGTAGTCTGACACCTTGTCAGACCACCTTGAAGGAAAGGCTGGACCAGAGAAAATGACACCCCATGGTAGGTAGGGACAGCCTTGACCAGCAGGCTTTGTTATGTATGTACGTCTCTTGCCTTCTCTTTAAACCTAAACTTCATGTCAGGACCCTGACGATAGACTTAGGGATTCACTGGAAAACACCATTTCTCTTCTCAATATGGTCACATTGAATAAACCTCCTTTCTTTGATTTTTCTCTGCTATTTTGCCTGTCCAACTGACCTATTGAAAAAAGTGGCCCAGCCTAGCTCGCTTGGGCTGGCAGGGTTCAGGCTCTGATCGTAAGAACTTTGGTAACTACCTGCTCCATTCCAGGCTTATCCTTGTGGTACAGTGGTCGTGTTTCTATGTGCTCAGGAACCAGCCTACACCCGACCTCGGGGATATCCTCCCAGGAGTGCAAGACCTTGAGGGCCAGGTGTTCGTAAGACTCCACTGTCTCCTCTGTGGAATAGAAGACAAGGAAGGAGGCTTGTTTAGATGGTGTTCCTCCAAGGAGACAGTGAAGGCTGTAGATGCCTTCTTTTTTTTTTTAATTTTTTTTTTATTATTATTTATTTTTGTATGTGTATGAATGTATTGTCTGCATGCAGGTCTGTGCACCCGTGTCGTGCAATGCCGCGGAAGTCAGAAGAGGGTCTCGGATTCCCCTGGAACTGGAGTTCTCCTGGAATTGGAGTTACAGACGGTTCTTAGCCGCCATGTGGGCGCTGGGGATCGAACCCGGGTCCTCTGTAAGAGCGTCGGTGCTCTTAACCGCTAGGCTATCTCTCCAGCCCCTGTAGATGCCTTCTTAAGTACTTCTCTTAAAGATTTACTCCAAAGACACTAAGAAACAGGAGAAACAAAAGAAAATAGAAAATGGAAAGAGTTGAAGGTGGCAGGGTAGTAGAGACCAAGAGACTGACTACTGAGACAGGGATGTGAGGTGGCTTGACTGACAGGAAGACAGACAGCAGCCACACCCTGGAGTGGGGGCTCCACACACACTGATTCAGATTCCTGCAGAGCCACAAATCTGAAGACAGAGTCCAGAGACTAGAGAGCATGCTTGTAGAGATACACAGCTTTATATCTATGTGGTGGCCTAGAATCCAGGGTGGCCCTATATTAGGTGGTAGCATGGATACAAATACATGCTATGGATTTCTTTTATTGTTTCAGTATCTGATATCTCCCTGCTATAAATACCTGCCCACAGGAAAGATCTTTCATTCCCTCCCACCAAAGGAAGAGATTCATGGCTTACAAGAACAAAACTAACAATGGAAAAAATATTTACAAAGCAAGACAAAACTTTTGAGAGGTTAAAATCTTCTTTAAAACATTTATAATGGCAAAATTTTGCTATAAGAAAATTGAATTTGACTTTATAAAAAGGGGCCGTGGAAGCAATCTCCTGACAGCAATAGTTACAGTCAGCAAAAGGTCACAGGGTTGAACAAGTAACCAGTGGACAAAATCTTTGTCATAAGCTTTGATTAATCAGGAACTGACCTTAGGAACATAATTTCAGATTTCATAGGGGGCAAAAAATGGTAATTATTTAATCATCCTGACCAAATAATTGGATATAAAAAGACATTTTCTCAAAAGAAATCCATTCATGTGTCACTTAAATCTGTCTAAATATCAATAACTTTGTATGTCAAAACCTTCAATATGTTCTTTCATCCAAAATAGCAAAGTAAAAAGAAACCTCGGAATCAAAGTGGCAGGGGCCAACCATGTCCAAACATCCTCTACCACATCCTTTATTAGATTCTGCATCAAAAGCATGGGCCCTTTATAGGGGAGCATTAGCTGTTCATGCACAGCACACCAGAACTGTTCTGTGTCATTAAAGCAAAGGTATCTTTCTTATCACCACAAATTTATAGAAGTTTCTTTAGAATCTTTAGGATACATCTTAAGATGTATGTGTAGAAAAAAATCTACCTTTTGGTGTTAAAATAGAGCAATTATTGGTACAACATTCATGGGATAGTGGGTTGTGCCCAGTGATTTACATTTAAAGCAGCTGCTTTCCTTTTAAGACAATTCAATTTTTATGATATATATTGCAGAAATATCAAACAAAATAAAATATAGATAAGGAAGTGTATCATAGCAATCACAGCCACAGCAAAAGGTGCAGGGATTGTAAATAAATGGTGCATCTGTAAAATGAAGTATTACTTGTGATCATCTCAAAAAGCAGAAGGAAAGCTTCATAACCTATGGGAAATAGGTTATTTACAGCTCACTTACAGTGCTTCACAAGTTAGCACACACATAAGACTGCAAAGAAACAGACCAACACACAGCATAATCATCTGAACTTCGTGATTCTGAGGCTTGTCATTAGCCTACTTGATTTTCTGTATTTTGTCCTGTTAGCATGCGGCTGTTTTTGTAATTAAACGACCCACTGTCCCCTTCTGGGGATACCAGTGATACCATCAGAATCAGGCCTTTCAAAGCAGAGCAACAACAGCAGAACACCGTGCAGGCTTAGTTACCCGAGTCCTCTTCAGTGAAGACCGTTTTTCCAGAAAAGACCTTGTTTCCGATCTGTATTTTTCCAGGGCGAAAGCATGGCCCATCCAGCTTGTTGTCTTTGCAGAGCTTGGTAAGGATTTCTGTGGGTTTGGACGTGTCTCTCCAGGCATTGTATCCTTCTCTGAGAAGTGGAGGAAGGTCAGGTAGAGAGAAGCCTGGCTGCCCCCTGGGAGAACACACTTCAAGATCCACATTAGAAGTCAACTCAGGTGTAACTCGTATATTTTCATTGCCTCTCTCTCTTCCCTTTATACACTTGGGCTTGTGTGTTTGTTCTTTCTTTTTGGTCAAGTGTCTTTGCTTGCCTGCACACCAGGGCTTATAAGTAGTTTGACATAAACATTGCTTACAGAAAAATTTAAGTTTTTGAAAAATGATGTACTCTTCTTTTTAAAAAATTGAGGTGAAAGTCACATAACATTCATTATTTTGAAGCTGATAATTCAGTGGTACAATATATTCACAATAACATACAATGTCTACTTCTTTCTGACTATAAAGGGTCTCCATCATCCTCAAAGGATATCCTGTATCCAATACAGTTACTCTTCATTCCCTCTGTCCAGAGCTGCTGGCAACCACCAGTCTGTTTTCTGTTGCTATGGGATTCCTGGCAAGCTTAGCTGTTGGTTGGTCTTTGCTATTTCTAAACAGAATAGTCATTTGGCTGCTACTTTAAGATGAAAACTTAGCTTATCGCTTCAATTTCTCTGCTTCTCCTTCCCTTCCCTTCTCCCACAAAAATGGTCTTAGAGACTCACGTCTCAGGCCAGAGGTCCTGACATGTTTCTTGAATCAGTGATTTTCCTGGTGGGGGTTTCTAAGTCTCCCTACCTGTTTTTTCCTTAAAAATAGCTATTTGGTTAAGAATTACTAACTTGCAATATAGTAATTCTTTTTTTTAAAAAAGATTTATTTTTTATTTTAAATTATACATATATGTGTGTCTGTGTATAGGTATTCATGAAAGCCAGAAGAGGCTGTTGGATGCTCTGGTATGAGAATTATGGGTGATTTTGAGCTGTGTTTTGTGGGTTCTAGGAACCAAACTTAGGTCATCTATAAGAGCAGGAAGTGCTCTTAACCACTGAGCCATCTCTCCAGCCCCAGAAGTGCTTCTTAAGAGCGACTAAGATAGGCTTAGGTCCTCTTCTCATTGAGACATGGAGTTCATTAGAATTTACTTGCTTCAGCATTTAAAGAAATACAAATGGGAACTATAAAACAGAACTACACAGTCATTCCTGTACTATACCAGCAATGGGAGGACCTTGGAAAGGTCATCCAGGCCAGAGCCATACATAGGCCTCTCCAGGAATAAGTGTTTTTTTTTTGTTTGTTTTTTTTTGTTTGTTTGTTTGTTTTTTTTTTTTGTCTTTTTGAGACAGGGTCTCCCTGTAGCCTAGCTGTCCTGGAACTCACTCTGTAGACCAGGCTGGCCTTGAACTCACAAAGATCCGCCTGCCTGCCTGCCTCCCAAGTGCTAGGATTAAAGGCGTGCACCACCACACCTGGCTGAATAAGTGTTTTTATAAAGCAAGGATAATAAATACGTCAGTGAGCTCTGGGAGAATTGAATGAGATACTCCATCCGAAGTTCTTAAGACAATAGATGCTAAGCACACATGGGTGTTAGTTACAGAATGCTGAGATACTGAAATTTGCACTGCATTAGTCATTCTTCACTTAGCATCATTCCCCAGGGAATCCTGACCACCAGGCACAGCAGACCAAGCAAACACATCACAATCTCACTCTTCACTCTTGAAGAACCAGTCCTGGGTTTTAAATCGGAGCTGCCTCCGCAGTCCTGTTGGCCCTCAGGACATGGGACAGTCTCTCCAAACTACTCCTGCTGATATGAAAAACATTCATCAGTATGAAAGCCAAGCCACTGCCTTCCTAGAGATGGATAATCACACGCAGAGTCCAGGCCCTTTAAGGCTGCGGCCTCAGGACATCCACAGTGTCTCCCCGGGAGAAAGAACTTACATTTCATACTGGCTCTGCAAGCCACAGATGGCTCGGTGTTTGCTATAGAAGCGGTTCTCCAGGTCAATCTTTGTCTCCCCTATGAGGTCATCTGTTCCAATCATGTCATGGTCGTAGATCAGGACAGAGAGCAGAGATTCCTTTGGGAATGTAGCCTGGATCTCAAATGACCTGAGTCCAAGCAGAGGTTCTGGGAGTCAGCGATGTTGGTGACGTGGAGGCTCCCCAGCTTCATTAGCTAGCTCACTCAGATGAAGGCATTGACAGGTCAGCAATTTAGTCTGTACTTAAAAGGCATTTGTGTAGCTTAATCATCACTGAAGTACAATCAACTTCTGATTCCTGTCAATTTCCAGTAGACAATAATCCCCACTTTCACAGGCCACGTCTTATAGACAATGTCAACTGGGGATTTTTGCTTTCCAATCTGGTTTTGGATTTGCAACTTCCTGGTAGTTAAACTTTGGGCAAGTTACTTAAACTCTTTCACCCTCCTTAGAAGAAAAATGTGGACACACAGTACTCTATACACAGCATGATGGGTAAATGTAAGGCTGCTTAGACAAAACACATTTCACTTCCAAGTTTTTAACTCAGTGCAAATATTACAATTCCTTTCTGTTACTGCTTTATCAAGGAATACCAGCTGGAGTTTTAAAAAAGAAAGCCCAGTTGATAGAAACAAAGAATTTCAGGGCTGGAGTGCTATATCTATACAAGGCTGATCCCTTTGAGAACAGAAACCTGCTCGTTTGCTGTCTGCATTTCTGGAGCTGGCACTTGGCCTATAAAGAATATATAGTTAATGAATATTTATTTGAACTATAAAGTATGTCAGAAATCACCCTATCCGATATTTCCATTTTACAGCTAAGGAGACTGAAATTCACAGAACTTAAGTGACTTGCTCAGGATCCCTTCCTGGAATATGCCAATATCCTAAGCCCTAGTTCGTTCCCACACCAGTTACTGAAAGAAGCAGCAATGCTGTCAGATTTCCATGACAGTGGGTTACAGATGGAATTCAAGTTAGGGAGAAACCCGGTATTTAAGGGAATTATCTTACATAAAAGAAAATTGAAAGTATACCAAAGTTTCCCCAGTTGTTGTAGACCCTGGTAGATAGGATGGACTGGGCTGGGACCAAGGGGCAGAGGGATGAAGAATGGTGGGCCTTTCATTTACCTGCATGCCCACTGGGCTGTCTGGACCACTGTCTTCATGGTCAGATCCATCTAGCCCTGACACTCATTCTCCTAGTGTGACATAGCATGGCAGGAGCCTATTAACCATCTCAGGGAGAAAAATGCCCAGGTAGTCTACAGTGAATGTAACTGATGGAAGAGGCTCTAAAAGTCCCCAGATGGAGCTGCACAGGGAATAAATAGATGTGTCTTTCATCTGTTAGGCATGAATGATGCCTTCACTGACTTCAAGATCTAGCAAGCAAGCACCCATGTCTGAGCTTTACTATCACCGTGGCAGACACTGAGGAAGGATTTAAGGGCTTCACTGTACCCGGCAACTACGACGGAGGATGGCTTTGACCCATCTCACCAAGCAGGGCTCACCTAAATTTTAACTGGAGTTGCCATTCAAAGAGTTTCCAAAACCAGGACACCATGATTAAATTCGTGGTCATCCAGGGACATCCTAGGCTTACATTAGTTCATATGTCAATGACAATATCATTGAATGCAATGTTTGCTAGAGAAAAGATCATTAAATAAGCAAAAGCTGAAATGGCGAAGGTATACAGAGGCTCAAAGCTTCCAAACGAAAATGTTCTGCTGTTCTTTGTTCATTCATTCATTCATTCATTCCCTAATTTATTCGATTGATATTTATCACATACCTCCCATGTGACATGATTTGAAGACCATAAGGTAAGTTGAATAATTTCTGGGTGGGTAAGGTACAAAAAACAAATGGAAAAAGGGGGGGCTCAGGTTCCAAACCTGGTAGGATCACCTGGAGCAGCCCACCACTGCTCAGGCAGGAGCTTACAGTTAGGAGATTGGCCTGTGTCTCAGAAGAGATTTTGGACTATAGACTTTTGAATAGAATTGAGACTGGTAAAGACTATGGGGACTTTTAAGGTTGGACTAAATGCATTTTGCATTTGATATGGTCAGGAGCCTATGGGGGCCAGGGAATGGAATGTGGTGGTTTGAATGAGTGTCCCCCCATAGGCTTTAAGTATTCAGACATTTTGTCTCCAGTTGGTGGCACTGTTCTTGGAGGTCTTAGAAGGTGTGGCTGTGCTGGAGGAAGTAGGTTATTGGGGCAGGCTTAGTGAGTTTAACAAGCCTTGCAGTCTCCAGTCACAATGGACTCTGATTCCCTGGAACCATCAATCATAAGCTCAAATAAACTCTTCCTTTTATTAAGAAAAAATGGAAAAAGAAGGAAAAAGAAGTGTGCAGAAGCTGAGACTGAGTCATAGGTGAAGTGTTGGGGCTGGGATGGTAAAGAAAGGTTTCTTTAGCTAGGACTTGACTGCAGATAGTTCTCCCAGCCCTAGACCTGCAGACCTGGAATGGGCTTTCCCAGTGCTTTCACAGGACGCACCGTACCATCATAATCTTCTTCCTACTGGATTTTTCTTTCAGAAGTCACGGGAGACCTGAAAAGCACAGACTGGAAAAGCACCCAACACAATATGGATTCCCGGCATCTGAGACGAAGCTACACTCTGAGGAACCATTGAAAGGGAAGACATGCCACTGTGGGGTCCCAGCTAGGACCAAGGCTGAAGAAATGTGTGAGCCAGAGGCTCAGTCACTTAAGATCAGCTCTTTGGTATCTCCTTGATTTCAATTATAGCTGATACTCAAGGCAATGGAGATTAAACAAACAGTTCTGGGACACTCTGAGAGCTACGAACTGCCGAAGACTGTGTCATACTCAACCTTAGGATGGGGCTGAGTCAGGGTCACACTGGACCTCACTGGAAAATGAGAGAAGCTTTACCTGTGCACCCATTCATTCATTCACCCATTCACTCATTCTTCTCTAATAAAAACTCACCGAGCATCTGCTCTGTGCCAGGCCCTCTCCATAGTGCATGGGAAGGGCCATTAATCATACCCTGCTCAGACAGATCTGAGCTTCTAGTGGGGAGCAGAAGATGGCCAGAAAACACACAAACAATGAAATTTATGCCAGACCCTATGAAGGAGAAAGTAAGGCAGGGGAAGCGGCCAGGGTGTTAGGGGATGGGGCTGTGACATCCTCCCAAGAATGTCCTAGCAGTCATCCCCAGGATGGCTCTCTAGGCCCCAGAACAGATGCACAGCCTGCTGAAACTTTTGTTCCAGAGTATCAATGAAAATACATCCAACTAACCACCTACACCTGGGGAGATTCTGGAAGAAGCCCTGCAAAGCCAGAGGTGGGAGGACCCTTCCCCCACACTGTCCTCCTACCTGCCAAGGCCATAATGGGGCTAATAAATCCAGTCCAAGTCCCATCTAGAAAATCATAGTGGCAAGCATTTGGCAAAAACGAAGTGCTGGTTACTTAAATGTCAGATAAAGGTGAGCTGTGGATCAGAGAAGCAAGGGTATGTAGCCTGGGACCGTCAGCTTAATTGTTCCCATTAATATGGACAGGCTCGATTATTTATTGCCTCATTTCCTCAAGAGCAATAAAATCTAAGAAGCTGATGTTAATCAAATGCCACGGGGTCCAAAATTATTATAAATGGGTAAATGAATATAAATGAGGTTGATGGCAATTTCATTCCATGCTCTGAAATTCCTCAAAAAATGTGAAATATGCTTAAGATGTAACCATTGCTAAGGTAACCAACGGAGATGGGAAGGTGGGTGTGGTGAGTACCGGCTGTGTACTCGATGGTTCACATGTTCTTCCAAAGGAGGCATTTTATAGATGGGGAAAGATGAGAGAGGTTAAGTCAGCTTCACGAAGTTACAAAGCTTGTAAGTCACAGACTGAACCCCACTTCCCTCGATTCCAGGGTAAGTGGTAGGCAGGTACCCAAACTCAAACAGGAAAAACCTCTGACAAGTCCAAGAATGCAGAGTATTTTAATATTTCACAGGAAAAAAAACAAAATTAGGGCGTTTCAGTTCAAATTTTGGACCTCAGGGTCACCATAAATGGGAGGCAAAATGATATTATGGAAAAAATTCTCTGTGTAACCAAAGCCCAAATGTCTGGCTCCCTCCTGTAATCCTGAACTATGAGAATTTGACTATGTTTCTTAACCTTTCTACCTTATGTGCCTTGATTGTAAGAAGAAACCTCTCTGTAAAGAGCAAAAGGTGGCATCTATGACCCTTCAAGGTGCCTTTTATTATGATCTAGGAAATGACTGTTAGAAAACTATGTGTAAGAAGGTCACCATGTACTGCCAAATCTCTGAGGGAAAGATTTTTATTTCTTCATGGATAGAGATTGGTTGACTGTTATCTAGAGCACAAGTCAGTGTCTAGTCTTCTACTACTCTGCCTAAGGACCCTCCTACCCCAGGCACACCACCACCAACACTAACACCACAATCCCTCCAAGAAAGACGCAATGCAGAAAGGACAGCCCGGCCCAGCTGGGATGGCCACTCACCTTCCAAACACTGGATTCAGCTGTTTGGGGATGTATTTGTCCCGGTCTTTGATTTCTGTTTTGCCAAGTCTGAGCACAATGTAGGGATCTGATTTGCCATCTGGATCAGCTGGGCTGAGATTAAATGCCTGGAGAAGAGAAAGGAAACCTTTCTGACCCGGCAGCCTCAACCCTGGCTGCAGCTGAGACACCCAAGTTCTGTCTCCAGATATTCTGATTTGATGGGCCCTGGGATTTGGGACTTTTAAAAGCTCCTGAAATTCTAGCATATAGCCAAAGTCAAGAACCACTGTTTTAGCAACACCATCTTGCTGTTTAAAAAATAAACAAACAAAAAAAAACAACAACAATGATCGGTGCTAAGTTCAGTTTTCTTGACTCTCATCTTCCCAGAAGAAACTCGCTCTAGGCACAAAGTAATGAGAAACATCCTGGATCAGGAGGCAGATCAAGCTCTAATTCTAGCTCAAAGTAGTTACATGATCTTGAGCAAGTCATGTTGATTCTGTAAAATCATGGGGGCGGATCTGAAGACCCCTTCCAGCACCAGGGCTTTCTAAACCCATTACCCCATGAGTCCTGCATCTGACTATGGCCCCCTAAATGATGATGTGTTTCTGATCATAAAGTCTGATTCCTGACTGGCAGGGCCTTAGGCTATCAAAAGTGAATATATTATAAAGAAAAGCTGTGGTAGGGTGCCAGAAAGATGTGATATAAAAATATACAGAAATCCTGTGGTAAAGAAAGCTGAGGAATGATCTTACGTTCAAGTCAGTATCCTGCAGATAAGACAGCTTAAGCATTTCAAGCTACACATAATAGACAAAATAGTAAATAATTACATGGCAGAATAAAATCCAAATTAGCCACCCTTTATCTTTCCTTGTCACATGACTCAGGTTTAATTCTCTGTAGGGCAGTCATCTCTGACACTCGTCCTGTTACTGCTTTATGCCTTTATTTTTATATGTCTTAGTCCTGATAACACTCTCAACTCACATGATCTTCATGAGAGTAAATCACGCACACAGAGCAGGGTTTTCTTAATGTTTGTTGTATGACTAAATGATATCACGTTTATTCAAGAAAATACTGTATTAAAAAGGAATGTAGGGCTGGAGAGATGGCCTAGCAGTTAAGAGCGCCAACTGCTCTTGCAAAGGACCCGGGTTTGATTCCCAGCACCCACATGGCGGCTGAGAACCGCCCTAAACTCCAGTTCCAGGGGAATCCGACACCCTCTTCTGACCTCTGAGGCATTGCACGACATGGGTGCACAAATCTACATGCAGACAGTGCATTCATACACATAAAAAATAAATAAAATACTGACTTTATAAAAAAAAGAATGGAGACATGTACTGATCTGGAAAAATGTCTGAGGTATCTTATTAAATAATGGAAAAATAATAAAGAACTTCCCTTTATGCAATTTTAGTTAATTTAAAACCTTTTACTGTTTGTAAAATTATTTTAAAATCAATTTATTATTTAATTAACTGCACGTTAGTATACAATAGAAAACTATTCACAATCACCACTACTACAAAGGCCTGTCTGAAGCAGACTCTCTGTCCTATAGTGCATTTCTTGCTAGAGCTGTTACCCTCTCTTACTCTGTCCATTCAAGCCCCTTATGTCGAGATGCAACCCAAACTGGCCTTCCTCTACATTGTCCACTCCTTGCTCTAGGCAGGACCATGATCCACAGCCTTGACTTTTGTCTAGAGGACTCTGGACACAGAGAAGGGTAGTAGATAACTGGTGAATGACTAACGGGAACAGGCCCTTCTCAAATGTCTGTAGGCCATAGAAAATTTATCCTTCCTACAAATCACAATCTCCATTTCTGGATTCCCCAAACTGTGTTCCATAGCACCTTAGTTCCATGAGTCTTTCTCTCTGTTGGGGAAAGAGATGAGAGCCAGTGGGTTGAGAAAATGGTGGGAAAGATTTAACAATTCAATAGATTTGTTTGCTTCTGGAATCTTCAGAGCCTTGAATATGTAGATGAGCTTTGTGAATCTTGGGAGTTGAAGAAGGAAAATGAATTACTGGACATACCATTTCTCAAATTTACTTGAACACATTCCTGAAGAATATAAATTAATTATCTCCCGGGAAACAAGTAACTTCCTGTATAAAAATTTGAAAAGTCTAGTCAAAATCACCCTGTAGGCTCTGGAATCTATCTGTTTGATATAAGAACCCAGTGTTGTCTATGATTCTTTATAAGTACCTTCCAACCTTCCAACTAAATTGCTTTCTTTCGGGCAAAGATTTCATCACAACATTCCTGACTCGCGGTAATAGTGATGATACTTAGGAGGAAGTCTATGCTAGAACAACACTTCATTCTCTCTATTCATTAAGAAATGATTTGTTTGGAGGGCTACAGAGATGACTCAGTGGTTAAGAGCACTAGCTTTTATTGGAGAAGACCCAGATTCAAACCTCAGCACCCACATGGTAGCTAACAGCTGCCTGCAGCTCCAGTTCCGAGGGATCTGACCCCATCCTCTGTCCTCTGCTGACACTGCATGACACAGGTGTTCTTACATACATGCAGGCAATATACACATGAAATAAAACAAATGATTTTTTTTTATTTTACGCTTCATTCATACTTCTTACAAAGAATGTAAGTAATGTAAGGAAGGCAGCCTTGGATAGGACTAGTCTAATCAAGCACAATCATAAATCAAGTCCAAGGTCAACTGGTGAATAACAAATCCATGAACCATAAGGACTTTTACAATTGCTTTGATTGGAGGTCATTTTTGGCTCATACCTTTCTGACAATCAGGCCAGAAAGTTTCATAATTAAAGTTTTATGCCTCATTATCATATAAAAGGAAGCCCTGAGGACAAAATGATTTGGAGTTTAAAAAATTACTTTCAAATAAAATTTCTGCCCTGCTCTGCCCTGCACTCTGGCCTAGCTCTGCCTCTCACTATCTTTCCTGTGAGTTTTCTTCTTCTACCCTTTTTGGTTTCCTTTCTGCAATAGGTAACTAGCAGAGCCAATAAAGCTACTCAAGGTAGCCCTAAATGCTGGGAAGTATTTTCACCAAATGAAAAGCCAAGAAATGTCCATGTTCCTTAACAAACTCTATGCCCTGTAATGGGCTAAACTGGGAGCCTCCTAAATGCATTTATCAAAGCCTTACTATACTGAACATAGGACTGTAGGCTGGTGACCAAGGTCAAATGATGCCAAAAGGGTAGGGCTGCAGGTTCAGAAAGTGTCTCTCTCTCTTCCCACAATCCTACGCAGAAGAAAGGCCATGTGAGGACACACTAGGCAGACCGCAGATCTACAGTCTATCAAGGGAGGCTCCACCAGAGACCAATTCTGCCAGGACCTTGATCAAAGACTCACAGTACCCTTAACTGAGAAGAAAGTTCTGTTTAAACCCAGTCCGGGATATTTTATTACAGCAGACTAATCGACCCACTCTTCAAAGAAGAACAGCTTACCGCAACAATGTACACTCTGATCAGTACTTGGATGGGGTGGTTGGGTGGAATTCCCTGCTGGATTCTCAGCTGCCCACTGTCCTCTGAGGTAGAATCCTCTGGGCTTTTGTAGATGCAGAAGGAGCCCTAAAACCACATAAGACAACCCACTGAGATAAGATGGTCACATGACCCATGAAAAAACCATAGAAAACCTAGTGGTGGGAAAATGAGCACCGCCTGGGTGTCTGCAGGAAATGGGCTGATGCCATCAAATGGGTGTCCTTAGGAAGTTTATACAAGCTGCTTGCAAAGGACTTCACAATACACTGGTAGATATGGGTCAGTATGTTAATGCCCTCATCACAGGACCATTACATGAGGAACATGGCATGAGATCTGAGTGCCTTTTACACATGGGTTGCTATGCCTAGGTTTCCGTTATTACCTCATTTTTATCCAGAGTGCAATATTCTTTCCAGATGCACCAATTAAGTCTTGGGGAGGCAAAGTATACTGTTCTCCATCATGCAACTAGATATTATTATAACTAGGATTTAAATCCAGATTGGCAAATGGAGACAACCATACTATATTCAGCACACTGCACAGCATATTAATGGCTCAACATGCAGTAGGTGAACTGCAAATTCCAATTATTACTTTATGATACTGACACCATAATTCTGCCAGAAAAGGGGTTTGTGTTTTTTTTATTTAGCTTAGTTGTAAGCCTGTGTAGATTTCATATTTTACCTGTTTGGGTTGGGAGGACAAAGAAAAGTACAGTGGCTTTCATAGGTAGTGACTATGTCATCTTATATTCCATAGACTGAGTTCAACTCACTGATTGATCACAAACCAAAAACACTTCCAAATACTGGTACTGGGTTTTGTGGAGTTCCAGAGAGGATCTGAGTAGACACTGGGACTTTCCCCTATGTATATATTCCGTATCACAGTCCCATTACTAGAACTGAGTCATAACTGGAATTTATGAACAGAGCCAAATAACGGGGTTCACATGGGAACCTGCCTTAAACTTTCCTATGACTCGGTCTCCATCTAGACCATGATCATCTTCGGTAGATTTGCCTCTGAAGAGCTCAAAGGTCTTCACCCAGTCTTCAAAATTGTTGAATTCACTTTCAAGATCACCATCATATATCTTTAGAGAGAAGGAAGAAGTTTATTCTAAGAGGAAGGGAGGTTAAGCACTCAGTCAACTTTAAGCTTAGCCTCATCCAAAGTCCCAAAACACGAGCAAAATGTAAACAAATTCTTCACCAGAATGCACTGTGAATAGCACCTGGTCCAGTTCCCATACAGTGCTGTTCCCTCTGTTGACCGCATTTCTATCAGTGTTCTGCTGTTCTGAGTTTCCACCAGTATCACCCTTTTTTCTCTCCCATTAGGCATGGAGTGAATCACTCTTCTCCACTGCGTGCCCTGCCACCATGGCGTTCAGTCCAAGCACAAGGTCCAAGCCATTATAGACTGCCCTTGGAAGCCACAAGCCCAAATAAGCCCTCCCTTAAGTTGTTCTCTTGGGTATTTTGGCCACAGCTGTACAAAAGTAATGAACAAAGAGGGCTTAGTGTTGATTGAATGAAAAATATGCCAGGATTCTTAAAAATTGGCCTTGAAAGGTACTCCCTAGGAAAATGTCAGAGATCACTGTTGATTTATCTTTAATAAGACAAGGAATATGGTTGACTATTCCTAAAGCTAATGATAATGAATTTTTAATGCATTTCTTTTTAATTTTATTTACTTTTGTATGTGTATGAATGTACTGTCTGCATGTAGGTCTATGCACCCATGTCATGCAATGCCATGGAGGTCAGAAGAGGGTGTTGGATTCTCCTGGCACTGGAGTTAAAGATGGTTCTCTGCCACCATGTGGGTGCTGGGGATCGAACGTGGGTGCTGGGGATCAAACCCGGGTCCTCTGCAAGAGCAGTTGGCGATATTAACTGCTAGGCCATCTCTCCAGCCCCAATGATAATGAATTTTGTAGACCTTTTGGATAAAGATTTAAATTCTATTAGAGTCAATTCAAAATATTTTTAATATTTTATATTATTTTTAGTTTCTATGTATGAATATATTGCTGCATGTATATAAGTGCTCATGTGTCATGCAATGCCCACGGAGGTCAGAAGAGGGTGTCAGAGCCCCTGAAACTGGAATTATGGATGGTTCTTAGCCTCCAGGTGGGTGCTGGGAATTGAACCTGGGTCCTTTGTTTCTTGCGGTTCTCATCCTCAGCCTTTCACCACTGTGCTATCCCCACAGCCCAACCTGGGTCCTTTGTAAGAGCAGTCAGTGCTCTTGATCACTGAACCATCTCTCCAGCCCCAACTCAAAATATCTTTAAAGATTTACTTATTTTCATTTTAGGGATATGAGTATCTTGCCTGCATGTATGTGTGTGAGCCATGTATGTGCTTGGTGCCAGCAGAGGCCAGAAGAGAGTACCAGGTCACCTGGAACTGGAGTTACAGATGGCTGTAAGCTATCATGTACTTGCTGAGGGCCAAACCTGGATCCTCTGTAAGGGTAGAAAGTGCTCTTAACTGCTCAGCCATCTATTTTGTTCCCTAAACATTATATTATATATAATATCTTGTATATATTATATGTGTATACACACGAACATGACAAACCTTCTTATGCTTAATTGATGTTATTGGCTGTTCAATATAGACTACAATACTTTCAGGGAAATTCAAATTACTTATGCTCATTAATTCTTAACACATCTAAAGTGATGGGATATTTGTTTCTATCATAATGTACAGACATGAATTTTCCAAGTGGGAAATGATATGCACACTCTAGAAATGCAAAGTAGAATTGAGTTTGAGGTTTGGAAGCATAATTAAATTACTTATTCAATATCCTCTCAAAATTACTTACCTGACTTGATAATCTACATATGTAATATTTGTACTCTATATTTTCACATCCATAGATACGCCTCTAGCTAACACACTCTCACTTATGCTAAGACTGCTATGAAGGAACTGACTTTAGGTGGAGTTAAAACTTCTGCTATTTTGAGTATGTACACATTCACATGATGCCAAGCTCCAAGAGAAGTCAAGGGGAATGCTTAACACTATACATTTCCTCCCAGGCCAAAGTTCAACAATGCAACTTATGCCTTTACTCAATACAGGGCTATAGAAAATGGAAAATGAACAAGTTCTATTTTCTTGATTTACATGCTGCTTAAACTTGACTTCCCTGTATCAGTGATTATAATGAAGACAATGTAAATTAATTCAAAGAAAGGAATTACTATGGCTAACCAAAGCATTGAGAGGGGCCCGCCAAGCTCTGCACCCCAGCCACAGAGGAGAATCCCAGGCCCACGTACCTTCAAGACAGCCAGGTTTGGGATCCCATTATTCCCGTCATCTTTGAGTTTCTTCTTGAGCATTTTGTCTTTCTTCTTTTTGGGGCCATCTTCTATAGCTAACATGACCTCATCTGGCTTTACCTCTGTGGATATTCAGCAGAAATTGTAACAGATTTCTGATGGCAGTTGAGAAGGGACAAAGCAAAAGTCTTTTTCTTTCACCTTTTCTTTTACCTCTTTCTTCATTTTTTGGGTATGTGTCATGTGTTGTGGCTTTCTTTTTGAAAAGAAGTAGTAGGTCTGGAGAGAGGCTTCAGTTGGTAAAGTGCTTGCCTTGCAAGCCTGAGGATCTGAGTTCCATCTCCAGAACTCACGTGAAAATGGTAAGAATGGTGATGTATATTTCTTGTAATCCTGGCACGGTAAAGGCAGAGACATGTAGGTCCTTGGGGCTGATGGGCCAGCCAGACTAGCCTATCTGACAAGCTCCAGGACAGGTGTACACTGCCTAGGAATGACATCTGAGGGTGTCCTCTGACCTCCCTATGCATGCATGTACTACATGTGGGTGTGTACACATGCATGGACATGAGTGTATAAACACACACAAATAACTGCTTGCTGCAGAATTGACCCACACAGCCCTGTAGTCTGCATCACATATAAATGCATTGTTTGTGGATGCCCTGGGGCCAGGCAAAGCTTTGGCTGGGCCAGGTCTGTGTATGAACTTATTAAACTAGGCATAGAGAAGATACATTATTTGCCTGTTCAGCCAGTTAGCAGAGAAGATACCCTGGATTTGAATAGATTCTAAAGCTCTTAGTCACCTTTCCTCTGCTCAGGGAGTTGACATTCATCTAACTCATCATAAGGCTTAAATATGATAAGAGTATTGCACAAGGTCATATTAATTAGTAAAATTTTAGCAGCAGTCACTGGAGAAAATGCCTGGAGATGGACTTTTAGCTCTGCTGTTTCTTTTTTTTATTATTTATTTTTGTATGTGTATGAATGTATTGTCTGCATGCAGGTCTGTGCACCCGTGTCGTGCAATGCCGCGGAGGTCAGAAGAGGGTCTCAGATTCCCCTGGAACTGGAGTTCTCCTGGAACTGGAGTTACAGACGGTTCTTAGCTGCCATGTGGGTGCTGGGGATCGAACCCGGGTCCTCTGCAAGAGCGTCGGTGCTCTTAACCGCTAGGCTATCTCTCCAGCCCCAGCTCTGCTGTTTCTAGCTAAAACCTTGGCCAATTTTCTTGGCTTTTTTGCACCTCTGTTTCATGGAGTATGAGATGAAGATGCAGTTTTCTTGATTATGGAGCTGATCACAGAAGAAACGTGAAATGAATTGTGATAATTAGGAGTAGTCTGAGCAACTGAGAGCCTAGTTCTCTGTTGTATGCATGTGTGCATTGTGCATGTGTGTGTGTGTGTGTGTGTGTGCATGTGTCTGTCTGTCTGTCTGTCTGTCTGTACCATCTGACACAGCCTTGGCTTCTTGGTGTTACCTCTGTATTTAGGCTGTGGCCTACCTCTGGCTTGAATTGAGCTGTGGTCCTTTCAAATTCCAAGTTTCTTTCATTGGGCTTCTGCCAAACCAGATCTAACCAATCCAGTCCTTGTGAACTGAGTTTTGGAAGCTGAATCTAGATCTTCGCATTCACCATTATTGACATTTATCTTTCTGGTTTTGTCCTGAGCTCCCAGCTCGCTCCTATTATTACTCTGCTGTTTCTGCATGGAGAATGTGGACATAGGGCAGGAGCCAGTCAATTCCAGAAATGAACAGGAATCAGGGACCTGAAGAGCTACGTACCTGTGTCTTTCTTCTCCTTGGGAATGCTCTCCTTTGCCTTTAAAGAAGAAGAAAACAGAATTATTGACATTGCTACTCCCAAATGATTAATCCCAAGTGCTAACAGCTTTACTCGATTAGCTCAACTCTGCCTTTCAGAGATGCTATTTTATAAGTGTATTAAGTCCCCCAGAGGTCTTTAGAAAAAAAGTCTCACTATGAAGACTTGGCCCTTAACTGCAGGGTGGATGTGCTGTGTTACAGAAGAGGCATCTGTACACCCAAGAACAGCACCGCCATTGTCCTCCCTGTGACAGGGAGGATGATCTTCTCCCCAGTTTCACACATCCCTGGAGTGTCCCACCAGTCTACAATATGATCTTTACCTGCTGGTATACTGGACCCTTGGGTGGGTACCAGGGATTGAGGAGGGTAGTGGAGAAATGGCAAAGGGCTAACCATTCAGAGAAAGTGGTAGCATCCATCACAGCTAAAGGATGGAGGCTGGAGACAGAGGCTAGTGTTTGATTTGTTAATTAACTGTGTCAAAATATTTTTGAATAGTCTTAGATGAAACTGTAGTTTATCTAAACTATAGAATCAGAAAGTCTCTATTCAACTAATCATGATAACATGCGACTAATCTTCCTTTCTCTTTTACTTGAGGTTGCTAAATCTTTTACCTGAATTTCTAGACACACTCCCCATGGCTCTCCAGGATTCTGACTGCTGCATGTATGTGGAATCCCTACTATTGCTCTGGAAACCCACCAGTTGCTTCTGTTTGTTAAGCCGAGATCTTTCTTGACTTTGATCATTTCCCTTATAAATACAGAATTCTGGTGAAGACCTGAGGCCTCATCTCATGACCTGGGTATTTCCACGTGAACCCGAGACCCTATTGCTGACCCTGTGTTGAAACTCCACTTCTCTCTGCTGACCTCCCTAGGTTCGACAGGGGTCAGAACCTCCATATACCACACAAAACTGAATTATCTTTCTAGTATTTACAACAGAGCCTGTGTCCCAGGCCAGCCCTGGTCAGAGGGTGTTGGTTCTGTAATTCAGGATCCTTGGTCTCTGGGCCTTTCACCTTTCTGTAGTTAACTTCGGTAAGGGTTATGCATACTGAAGTGGGAAGGGAGGTAAATGGACTTTGGGGAGGGATAGGTGCTGTGTGTTCTTTCTGAGTCCCTTGACTGTCACAGGCAGGGGAGACTACCTTCTGTGCTTTCTGCAGGGAGGCATAATACTTAGACCACCAGTCAATGACGTTTTCAGCAGACTCATCTGCTATGGTCCTCTTTCTCCTTTTGGTGGATCTCCGGGAAAGTTTTCTGGGATTCTGCTAAGGAATGAAAGATGGGTTATCTGATATGGTTAGCTAGGATCAAGAAAACAAATGATACCAAATGCTGGAGAGGGTGTGGGGAAAGGGGAATACTCATCCACTGCTGGTGGGAATGCAAACTTGTACAACCGCTATGGAAAGCAGTATGGAGAACCCTTAAAAGACTCAAAATGAGCCTACCACCTGACCCAGCCATACCACTTCTGGGTATATATCCATCAGACTCTTCCTACAGCATAGATACATGTACAGCCATGTTCATTGCAGCTCTCTTCACAATAACGAAGAGCTGGAACCAACCCAGATGCCCCTCAACTGATGAGTGGATACAGAAAATGTGGTACATCTACACAATGGAGTACTATGCAGTGGTAAAGAAAGATGACATCATGAAATGTACAGGTAAATGGATGGAACTACAAGATTTTATGCTAAGTGAAGTAACACAGTCTCAGAAAAACAAAGGACCAATGGTATCCCTCATCTGTGGATGCTAGTACCAAGTACCTAGGTATAAGACAAAATGAGCGATGTTAATATTATACTCCTCATGATCTAAAGATAATTTTGCTCTTGTATTGGGAATCCTACATAGGTTCTAGAGCTGACCTAACATGTATTTTTTTTTTTTTTTGAGACAGGGTCTCCCTGTAGCTCTGGCTGTCCTGGAACTCACTCTGTAGACCAGGCTGGCCTCAAACTCACAGAGATCCACGTGCCTCTGCCTCCCAAGTGCTGGGATTAAAGGCATGTGCCACCACGCCCGGCATTTATTTATTTATGTATGTGTATCAATGTACTATCTGCATGCAAGTCTGTGCACCCGTGTCGTGCAATGCCGCAGAGGTCAGAAGAGGGTGTCGGATTTCCCTGGAACTGGAGTTCTCCTGGAATTGGAGTTTCAGACGGTTCTCGGCTGCCATGTGGGTGCTGGGGATCGAACCAGGGTCCTCTGTAAGAGCGGTCAGCGCTCTTAACCACTAGGCCATCTCTCCAGCCCATGTGCATCTTTTATGGGAGTAAAATGGAACCACGTGCATCAAGAAATATGCTATGGAAATAACATACAGTTCGTTTCCAAAGGATACAATGTTAATATAGGTGCAATGGAACAGGCTGGTGCAACTTAGCCTTTCTGGGTGCTTAACGACCATACCTGAAGTCCCTACCAATTTGGCCGAGGGACCTGGGGGACAACATTTTTCCTTGCCCTCAGAGGTCAACCAAGTCTTAGGGGATTATATGTGGGGGCATCTCTTGAAAAGTCCTGCAGAGGTGGGTCACCATTCTTCCTGTTCAGGGAGGTCTTGGAGAGCCACTAAGAGGCTTCAGCCAGTGTCCAGTCTATAAAGAGGAAAGTCTGCTCATCCTTCAGAAAAAGAAGCCTGGTATAGCAAGACCTGATTTTGTCATTATGTGGATGGAATTGGTGGATGAGGAGCTGAAAGAAGCAAGGGGCTCCCCCTACCCCCCAAAAATCTCCCTGAAAGACCCCTGAGGACCAGATCCTCACCTGACCTCAACGAAACAAAACCTTGGTTAATCTGGGCTATCTGTATGGCCTTAAGCATCCAGAAGGAAAGTACAACCGGAAATAAATAATCAAGATCAGAGAAACTGTAATGCAGATACAAAACTTGAGATCTTAGTAAAAAGGAAAAAAAAAGAGAAAAAAGAAATATATACCATTAGTAATGATTCTCTATTAGACAAATTAAATTCCTAATCAAAATTATAATTATAGGAACTATAATTACCAAGCAAATTCAGTTTGGAGTGTTTTCTACCTGAGACTTTTACAATGATATAATATTTCAATTCATCTCTAAGATTCTGAAATATATATGTGTACAAAGAGTTCAAATGGAGGTACCTATAAGGGGAAATATGCCCCTCTAAGATGCTGTGGACCACCAGACTAGAGGGCAGTGCCACATATGGGTTATCTCCCTTCTAGTTGTAGGCTGAGTGTCCCATAGTCTCCAAACAATACAAGTTATTCTGATTTAAAGGTCTTTTTAATGCAGAAACTCTTGTGATCAAATAGCAAAACAGCAAGTTCTGTGTGCCTAGAAGTTGGACTCTCCATAAAATACACCATTCCATATCCCCAAATTAACAGGGTTTATAAATCATGCTTTGAATCGTACCTCAGTTTGACCTGACCATTTTAAACACTGACAGTTTCTGAATAGTCCGAATGTTTTGGCTCAGCCAAACAGCTTAAGCATCTCTTATTCACCTCAATGGGACAGAGGACAGCATTATTGTCTTATATCTTTATTTTGACTGTAAAATAAATAAACATGAAAACTTCATGTTGTAAAATAAATAAACATGAAAGCTTCATGCTCTGTGCCTTTCTAAACCTAGAGATGGATAAGAAAGAAGCAATCTTCAGCCTGAACATATTGGTTTTCCTGCTTCATAAAGTAGGAATGTGTTTTCTTTCAAATGTGGCAAAAGACAGTTTGGGAAAGATTCATTGTATATTGTACACAGCATGTAAACCCTGCAAATATCATGAGTGTAAGTGACAGAATATATTTTGATGGGATTTTTTGGGGATATTAGAATTCTTAATTTTAAGTTCAATTGTTTCTTTGTATATGTGAAACAATTTTTATGTTCATGTTAATTTAGAGACTAATTCTTTTTTTTTCTTTTCAAGACAGGGTCTCCCTGTAGCCCCAGCTGGCCTGGAAGTCACTCTGTAGACCAGGCTGGCCTTGAACTCACAAAGATCCACCCGCCTCTGCCTCCCAAGTGCTAGGATCAAAGGCATGCGCCACCACGCCTGGCTAGAGACTAATTCTTGAAATGAAGAACAATCAATAAAAAATGGGGTTATTAGTTAGGCCTCATTTTGTTGTATGCTAGATGCCAACTGGTTAACTCAAGAACATACAGGTGTCTACTGCAAAGTGGACAGAGCTGTCTGTTGGTTTTGTAGTAGCAATTCTGAGCATCATTTCAATAAATAAAAGTTTAATGGTCTGTTTAGCCATCTACTAATTGACTCAGCAAACATTCATTAAGATGTGCTATTCTCTACTTGACTCCAGGGATGCAGGGGGCTCAATGCAAACCCACATTCAGAAAGCCTGGTGTTCAGTGGAGGAGCTAGGCGTGCCACAAATGGGCACCAGGTCATGTGACACAATGCCATGTAACAGAAGGGGCACTGGCTACAGGCAGACCTGTTGGCAGGCATTGACAAGCAATGAACATGAATTCTGTGATTCTCGATTTCTTCAACAAAGGGCAATAGCCTTAGCCTACTTCACTGCTAGGGAAGTGACATAAAGTAGGAAATCCACCTTCAGCTTCATTTCTGATTATACCACATACAAATAAGTGACATCTAAAACCTAAGTGGTGACGTGGTAGGAGAGATTTGGTTATGTCAGGAGACATTCGAGTGAGAAGACACTGTCACCCCGAAGGTTGTCTGAAGAAGACTCTGCTTGCACCTACCAGGGCTTCTCTTCCAGCACCTCTAACGACCTACTATGTGCCAAGCACTCCATCAAGAGCAGGAAATACAACGATGTGATAGCAAAAAAATCATATCCAACCTGGGTTAACAGTTTTAAGGTATCAACAAACCCTAAAACTGAGAATTCCTACATAAGGGTCAGGTGCAAAGTTGGGACACTGGCGGGAACCAGGCGAGGGGTCACTGAGGTCACGGAGGAAGGGCGCATGGGGAGAGCCCGAGCAAACATCCGCCATCTGTCACAACTTCTTTGGATTCCAGCTTTTACTATCTACCAGACAATGAGTTTCTTTTTAAAATATTTCTTTTGCATGACATGGGTGCTTGCAGGAGTACACTCATCCATACATATAAAATAAAAATAATTAAAAATTAAAAATGTAAAAAATATTTTATTATTTTTATTTTACATGCATGAGTGAGCTCATTGCCTGCGTGTGTTGTAAGTGCACCCATGTCCCTGTCATGCAGTTCCCTCAGAGGTCAAAAGAAGGTGTCAGTTCCCTGGAACTAGAGTTATGTAGACAGTTGTTTGCTACCATGTGGGTGCTAGGATTTGAACCCAGGGTCTTTGCAAGAACAGCCAATGCTCTTAACCACTGGGACATCTCTCTAGCCCTGCAAGATGTTTCTTAAGGATTTTTTTTTTTTTTTGAGACAGTGTCTGGCCACGTAGCTCAGAGCGGCCTCGAACCTGTGATCCTCCTGCCTTGGCCTTCTGAGTGCTGGGATTGCAGAGAGTGGATAAGAACTTTTGTAAATAGTCTTGGGGTTTGAGATCAAACGTATGACATCGAAAGACTAGCTTCCTCTTTGGTCTGTGGTTTTGGCGTGCCTTTCCATCTTTCCTTCCAGAATCTCCCATCCAAAAACTAATGATGCCTGACCTTGCTTATCACCAAGACGAAGAAGGGATCAGTCATGTTTAGGGTGGTACAGCCATGACACTTTTTAGAATCTCAGTTAACTGGGGATGAAAAGGATTTTTCCTCTTTAAAATTCAAAAGACATATCTTTTTGCTCTTGTCTGACCTTGTATGAAGGAGGCGCTAACTGTTTTGTGCAGTAGTCCTGGATGAAGAAACCATTGCCTTTCCAAGCTAATGAACTTAGAAGAATTTCTGTTCTGTTAAATATGACTGTCACATTTGACTAGCATTTTAATTTCATACACTGTGACTTTCTAGTGAGGTGGGCATCAATAGCTTCATTTTACAAATGAGGAAACAGATACCCAGAAATTTGAAGTTGCTGGCTCAAGGTCACATAGCTGGTGGGCGGGAAGATTACTGTCTACATCTTCCAATGCGAGTTCCAGTGGGCCT
Organism: Rhizomys pruinosus; assembly: GCA_009823505.1. Lineage (NCBI taxonomy): Eukaryota > Metazoa > Chordata > Mammalia > Rodentia > Spalacidae > Rhizomys > Rhizomys pruinosus. The sequence goes on from VZQC01014560.1 coordinate 3,757,039, forward strand.
GGTAAGATGAAGAGGGAGGACTTTCTGACCTTAACTTTTCCATCTTTTGGTGGCTCCTGGGCTGTAGGTTTGTGTTCTGGCTCCAGCATCGGAGAGGAGTCAGGGATGTCAACCAACGTGGCTGTCTGGGCCTGGGCAGAGTCAGGTACCACTGTGGGAGGTGGCTCAACATCCACGTAGACATGATCTTCTGGAGGATCCTGGGAAGGGCCGAGGAGTCTGGGAGACTCGGTTGCTGTTTGCAAATCTGAAATAGCTGAATAAAGGTACATTTGGTCTATCAGAGAACAGGGCCACCATATGTCACTCATTTCTAATGCTAAGAATCTGAAATAGCTAAATAAAGGTACCTTTGGTCCATCAGAGAGCAAGGCCGCCATATGTCACTCATTTCTAATGCTGAGAATCCGAGCTGTACTCACATATGGCAAGTTCTTGACATTTCTGACCTCATTTCCCTTACTTATAAAATGACAGCAAAACCATCTATTGCACTAGGAGATAAAGTAAGACCAGCACAGACAGGATCTGACACAGTAGGTAATCAGCCAATGGCTGCATTCATGATCTGTCTCTTAGAGAAACTGTGGACACTGGGATCATGAAAGTCAGGGTTTGGACACAGGCCCTTTACATTCATTGTGTCTCTCCACTGCATAAATCGAGGAGACTTTGGGGCCTCAGAGGTCAGTGCACCCCCAAGTGTAGAAAGACCACAGGGTACACGAACACATGTGCTTAAGCGAAGAGCAGAGGTATGTCCCTGGACTTCATGAGGTTCTTAACCTGGCTCCTGATATTGTTAAAGGGTCATAACACTATTCATTGTTACCAAACATCCCATGCATTTCATGCTGTACAACTTAGTAGTGAGGACATTTCTCAGTCTGTGGTTTCTATGGCTGTCAAGGCCTTTAGAGTTTCTCCTTCTACAAGGTGCTGGGGTTTAGCTGCAAGTTAATCCATCAGACTTTGAGCTAGACACAGAAATCCAAGCTAGAATAATCATGAGCTACTGCTTTATATCCACAGCAAAACAAAACAAAAAACCCAAATTAAGACAAAAAGTTGGACAGTAGGAGGTAAAGACCAGAAAAGGTGAGGAGGAGTTTGGAGAACAGGCAGCAGGAAAAGGCACATCGGGCTCCAGATACAGAAATGGAGGAAAACGGAGACTGGTGTAGATTAGTACAGTCCTCCAGAGCGCCCTCTGGCCTTAGTCAATAAAATTACATGTGCACATTCCCTGGGACCTGTGTCTTATTCCTGGGTATCTGTCTAGTCTGGAGAAATTCCCACACAGCATCTTCCCTTGAGAAAAATGGACAAGGACATTCATCCCAGGACAATTGGTGGCAGCAGGGAGCTGTGGACAGCCTAGGGGTCTGGTCCAATTCAAAAAGGAAAGGGAAATATAGTAGATGCAATAATAGTAGTAATAAACCAATGTGCACACAACAGTATAGATGGACATTGGAACATAGTGTTGAGTGAGAAAAACAAAAGAAAGATAATAGCATCATATCATATACGTAGATCAAATGTTTTTAAATTTACAAGGGTGCTGATGCGAGGCCTACGTTGGGGGTGAGTCTGGGAACTAGGCTATAGGATAATGATGGCTATAATGACAGAGAAGACCTGAATAGAGCAGTGATGATTGTACAGCAAGGATCTGAGAGGTACAATTAACTCAATTAACTCTGAACACCTGAGATCCCAAAATGGAACAAATTAAAATAATGCCAAGCATAAAGCCAAGAAAAGTGGCAGAGAATGCAGGCTGGGGACAGGAGTTTAGGGCATACTCAAGGATGTCTTCTGAGAGGGGTTAAACCTGATGTGAATCTTAAAGTTCAAGTTTGGAAGCTATGGGAGAGGTGTAGAAATAGATCATCAGAAGGGCCTATCCAGCCACTCGGCCATGGGTATCTTCTTTTAATATTTTATTTATTGTTTTCATTTTATGTGTATGAGTGTATCATCTGCATGTATGTAAGTGCACTTTTGTTGTGCCATGCCCACGGAGGTCAGAAGAGGGCATAGAATTCCTCTGGAACTGGAGTTTGTGGCAGTTTTTACCCACCATTTGGATTCTGGGAATGAAACCCGGGTCCTCTGCAAGAGGAGCCAGTGCTTTTAACTGCTGAGCCAACTCTCCAGCTCCAACAGGTAGCTTCTTTGAGGCAAGTCCCACAGCAGACACTTGCATGCACCATGATCCGATGGCCCTCTGCTCCAGAATCTAGGAGGTGCTTCCTACCTGTCCCAGCCAGAGCTTCATCCGTCTGTGAGGTTAGGGCAAGAGGCTCTCTGGATTTACACAGAAACTGTTTCAAGCAGTTGATGGTGTAGGTACCCACAAGGGTGCTCCTCCCAAAAGCTCTCCAGTCCACCACACAGATGCTCAGTGGCGGGTGCAGGAGCTCATTCTCCGGCAGTTCCTGCAAAAGAGGTGGGGGTGAAGTGCCACTTCCTGGGGTGGGGCTGCCTGCTGTGGTCCCGCAGACCTCTGTCTGCATAGACATGGAGCCAGCCAGGGTCCACCCTCTCCTTTCCTGGACATCCATTCATTGGACCAGCCCTGCAGCTTGCCAGAACTCTGCAGCATTGTCTTTTCCCAGAGAATAAGCACTAAAAATCTGCAAGAAATTTCTCTCTTTTTTTTTTTTTTTTTTTTTTTTGCTTTTTGAGACAGGGTCTCCCTGTAGCTCTGGCTGTCCTGGAACTCACTCTGTAGACCAGGCTGGCCTCAGACTCACAGAGATCCGCGTGCCTCTGCCTCCCAAGTGCTAGGATTAAAGGCGTGCGCCACCATGCCCGGCATTTATTTATTTCTGTATGTGTATGAATGTACTGTCTGCATGCAAGTTTGTGCACCCGTGTCGTGCAATGCCGCGGAGGTCAGAAGAGGGTGTCAGGTTCCCCTGGAACTGGAGTTCTCCTGGAATTGGAGTTTCAGACGGTTCTCGGCCGCCATGTGGGTGCTGGGGATTGAACCCAGGTCCTCTGTAAGAGCAGTCGGTGCTCTTAACCGCTAGGCCATCTCTCCAGCCCTGAAGGACATTTTCTAATAATCATTCACTCCAGGTTCATGTTATGAGAAGGTTTAAATTGCAAAGATCTCCCCACCCCTGCATCTCTACAGCAGCATTTTCAATCTTATTTTGTCATGGTTAGGCACCAGAACCCTCATCTCAAATGACGGTTTAGCCAGCCCCAGTATATGAAACAGATTAGGATCAAGCTACGTGGCACGAAAAGTTGAGTCTTTCCTAGTGACCCATGAGAATCAGTGAAGTCCCTCCAGGAAGGGCTGCAAATACTGCCTGCTCTTTAATGTCATATTTGATCAGGTGTCCCATGGAGCTGACTCGGTTAGACAAAGCAAACTTCTTCGTAGTTCCAAATCAGAGCACAAAAATAAGTATGTTGAAAAATTGTAATAAATGGAAGCACAGGTGTCAAAAGACATAACTTTAGAAACATAAGTGCACATGAAAACTGATGACATCAAAAGTACAAAAATATCATTTAAATGTAACCATCAGCAATTTTTTTTGGTCTTTTTGAGACAGGGTCTCCCTGTAGCTCTGGCTGTCCTGGAACTCACTCTGTAGTCCAGGCTGGCCTTGAACTCACAGAGATCCCCTGCCTCTGCCTCCCAAGTGCTAGGATTAAAGGCGTGCGCCACCATGCCTGGCTACCAATTTTCTTCTTTTTTATGTGTATGGGTATATTGCCTGTATGTGTATAAGTGCACCAGTGTTGTGCAAAACCCCCTGGAACTGGAGTTATGGACAGTTGTCAGCTACCATATGGATGCTGGGAATTTAACCCAGGTCCTCTGCAAGAGCAGCCAGTGGTCTTAACTGCTGAGCCATCTACCTATCTTCCAAAGCAAGCTTCTCTAGTATCTTGTAGTCATTAGCTCTCAGAAACACCTGGAGGGCTCATTGAACTAGGGATGTCTGTGGCCCACCTTCAACAGTTGCTGATTCAGTAGTACTGGAATGGCCTAAGGATGTGCATTTCTTTATTTTGGGGGGGGGTGGGTACCAGGTATTGAACCCAGGGCCTTATGTATGCTAGGCCAGCACTCTGCCACTGAGCTAAATGCCAACCTCTCTTTACACTGAGTTGCCTAGGCTTTATCTTGAACACCCTCTGTAACCCTCCACGTCTTGAGCTTGCAACCCTCCTGCCTCAGTCTTCTGAGTAGCCAAGGTTACAGGCCTGCACTTATTGAAATGTGCATCTGGTGAAGCTGGTGTGGATGAATTGGGAGCCATGCTTTGAGGACCCCCATCTAGGCAAAAGTTTTCTAATTTGTTTTGATTTTCTGTACCATCTATACCTGAAAACTTTAACAACAACAGCCATCTATGTCATCTCATTCTGAAATTCTAGGCTTCATTCGCAGACTGTTCATTTGACACTCTGAAGCATCTTCCCAGGCTAGGTAGATGAAGGCGAGGGGCCCGAGTGTGGAAAGGGGGCTGAGCAGATGAGGCAGGACAGACTCATACCACTTCAAAGGCCTCTGCCTGCACGCTGAAATTGGGGTTGTTCTTGTAACTCTGGATCACACAAGACTTCACACCACGTCCCCCACACTCAATGAGAACCTGTGGCCGGTCCACAGAGAGGAGCTGGACCTTCTTCATTTCTCGGACTCCCCAGAAGAGAACCTGAAGAGAGAACAGGCAGAGCTATTACCTGCAGAGAGGAAGAAGAACTAGGTGCATAAGCCAGGAGGCGAAGGAAAAGCCAGGCATGGCCCCTGGGGGCCAAGTGTAGTCTTCTAGGTACAGACTACGCAGCCAGTGGCAGGCTCTGTCTGTCTCATTTAGCTGGATGGGGTCTTCCCTGAGTCAGCTGCCCACTTGGCCACACCCCTCTAACCATGCAGGCAGGACCACCATCTTCCTGAAGGGCAAGCTCCCCCTTTCTGAGTCCTACCTCCACACGGTATTTACTCAGTACTGGCCGGATGCTGGCAGGCACAGGATAGATTTGTGTAATGTCTGGTGGGTCAATAGGAGGGAGCCCTTCAGGCCCAGAAGAAGGGACCTGCCAAACAAAAAAGGCGTTGGTGAACAGACTGGAGAAAGGTAGGGGAGAGCAGCAGGGCCACGAAGCAGCATGCCAGCCAGGCAGGGCTACTTCACCAGCACAAAGCACAACAGAAGCCTTGCAGCAAACCACCTTCCGTTATTCAGTAATCGCTCAGGACACTGACTAACAATGGTGGTCAGCATTTAGTGAGCCCTCAGGCTGTGCCATGAAGTTGGTAAGACAGTTCTCTCGGGCTGGAGAGATGGCCTAGCGGTTAAGAGCGCCGACCGCTCTTACAGAGGACCCGGGTTCGATCCCCAGCACCCACATGGCGGCCAAGAACTGTCTGAGACTCCAATTCCAGGAGAACTCCAGTTCCAGGGGAATCCGAAACCCTCTTCTGACCTCCGCGGCATTGCACGACACGGGTGCACACACTTGCATGCAGACAGTACATTGATACACATACAGAAATAAAAAAAAAATGCCGGGCATGGTGGCACACGCCTTTAATCCTAGCACTTGGGAGGCAGAGGCACGCGGATCTCTGTGAGTTCGAGACCAGCCTGGTCTACAGAGTGAGTTCCAGGACAGCCAGAGCTACAGGGAGACCCTGTCTCAAAAAAAAAAAAACCAAAAAAAAAAAAACAAAAAAACAAAAAACAAACAAACAAACAAAAGACAGCTTTCTCTCTGCAAACTCACAGTAGTGAAGGGAGAGGGAAGAGAAAACCCCACAAGCATATAGATGTTCACATCTTGGTAAAGTACAGGGACAATGACAGCGATGGAGGAGGGCTGCGAGCATCCCAGCTTTAGAGTCTTAAGATCCCACTGCTCTAGAGTGTCTAGAGCTCCAAACCCCCACAATGCACAGCGACAGAAAGAGATCCATATTTAACAAAACAGAGACCACTCTTAATCCGTGGAGCAGAAAGTAAAATCATTGGAAGCTGGAACTCGGGAGGAAAATGTCCCTTTCATGTCCTTGGAACTAGTGAGACTGTAGAACAATGCTGTGCTTTGCTCAAATCTCCCACCAGGGACTGAGAGGGTTCCACTGAAGACAGGGTCTTTCCCATGTGAAGGCCATACCTCACTCCTTTCTAGATCTAACCTCCACATTTGTGAAGAAGCCCTTCCAGACTGAGTCCTGCCCTTGTGTCCTTTAATGCAGTGTACCCTCTATGTATGCCTAATGAGGTAGAAGTTAGGGGATCAAGTCCAAAAACCAGGCTTTCATGAGTGGCCTTGCACAGTCACTTTCCTCTGAGCCTCAGATATTGTCATGGTTATCTTCAAGCAGCCTTCCTCTATGGTCTCTGCTTTACTTCCTGCGCTTCCTTCTCCTCAGTGATGAACTGTGATCAAGACATATAGGCCAAATGAACCTTTTCCTCTTCAAGTTGGTTTTGGGCAGAGTGTTTTCTCACAGCATTAAAAACCTACCTAGGATGTGCCAGGTGTTGTGGCGCATGCCTTTAGTCCCAGCACTCAGGAGGCAGAGGCAAGCCGGTCTTTGTGAGTTCAAGGCCAGCCTGTTCTACATAGTGAGCTCCAGGCTAGCTGGACTAAAGGGCAACCCTGTCTCAAAAAACCAAAAAAAAAAAAAAAAAGAAACCTACCTAGGACGGATATTGAGCTGGACAGCCCTTTAGCCCCTTGGAATCAGATGTTTTGTTAAATATTTCTTTGGAGCTGATGATTTGCCTCTGCCAAGCTCTTTGCAGGGTTGGCCAAGAGGAAGTCATGTTTACTTCATCTCCTTCAGACCCTCAAGCAATGCTGCACATACAGTGTCTTCTTGATAAATGTTTATTGGCCAACTGACACATTAGCTCCATATGCTAGAAAATGCCTAATTGCTCATCAAAACCAGCAAAGTGCAAACATATCCCAGTTCCTTTTCCACAGACATATTCTAGTTGGCCACGGCAGATGTGGTTAAGCTAATTAGGAGAAAGCCCAGAAAAAAGACTAGCAGACGTTATGAAAAGCAAAGGGGCTGATGATAATGAATCTGCAGAAAGAGCCAGGAAAAGAAGCTGGGACAGCAAAGAGCAATGCCCAGATGCTTGGCTCTGCCAAGGTCAGTGGGGTCGCCTGCTTAAGCACCCCTCTTCTGGGAGTCTAACTGCTCCTCTGGCTTCAATCAGAAAGTTACAAAACAGCTTGAGATGCAGAACAGGATATCTCACTTGTTTTCTGTCATTTGTGCTTTCTAGATTTTAAACAGACACATACAATCATGTTTGTATATGAGATACGAAAGCAGAAGGGGAACTGTGCAGGTGAATGATGGGAGGGTGGATGGTGTGAGCGGACATGTTCAAAGCACATGCTAAATGTGTATGAAAATATCCTTGTGTAACCCAGAACCATGCATGGAAAAAACCAGCTGGAATAGAGGCAGGAGAGGAGCCGCCTCTGGACATCCTTTTATTCTATTTTAGTATGACACATAACAATTGTGCATATTTATAGGGTATGATCACTTTACATATAAAGGGCAATAATCAGATCAGGGTATTTGGCATACCTATTAGTTCAGACATGTATAATTTCTTTGTGAGGGGGCTATTCAAACTTTTTCTTTTCTTTTTTCTTTTTTTTTTTTGTCTTTTTGAGACAGGGTCTCCCTTCAGTCTCAGCTGGCCTGGAACTCACTCTGTAGACCAGGCTGGCCTTGAACTCACAGAGATCCGCCTGCCTCTGCCTCTGGAGTGCTGGGATTAAAGGCGTGCACTACCACACCCAGCTTCAAACTTTTTCCAACAGCTCTTTTGAAATACTCACTTTGGGCTAATCACAGTTTCCCACTGTGTCATAAGACACTAGAGAGTATTCCTTGTGCACAGCTGCACATGTTAATCATTGCGCTTGGGCTCCACCCCCACTACTACCCTTCCAGGGTTCCTGGAACCATTATCTAGTGTGCTTTTAAAATATTTTGTCTGGCTGGAGAGGTGGCCTAGCAGTTAAGAGCGCCGACTGCTCTTGCAGAGGACCCGGGTTCGATCCCCAGCACCCACATGGTGGCCGAGAACCGTCTGTAACTCCAATTCCAGGAGAACTCCAGTTCCAGGGGAATCTGACACCCTCTTCTTACCTGCACAGCATGACACAGGTGCACAGAGCTACATGCAGACAGTACATTCATAATCAAAAATAAATAAATACTAAATAAATAAAATTTTAAAAAGGATGCTTTTAAAAATATTTTGTCTATTTTATTTTTTATGTGTATGTGTGTTTTGCCTACATGCCTGTACGTGTTCTGGGGCATGCAGTGCCCTCACAGGCAGTAGAGGGCATTGGATCCCATAGAACTGGACTCATAGACAGTTGTTAGCTGCCATGTGGGTGCTGGGAACTAAAACCCAGGCCCTCTGCAGGAACAACAAATTAGTCTTCCTCTAACCAGTAAGTCATCTCTCCAGCCTCTTGATATGCTTTTAAAGAGATGTCATGTATGGACCTGGTCTCTGATTTTCAGTCCTGTCATTGGTGAAGCGAGAACAATGCTGTCTAAATCATAGAGTTTCTGTGAAGAATTGTTGAGATAGCATGTATAGCACTCGCATGCTTTCTGGCACAGAGTCCTCTAGGAATGAAGGCAAGATGGAACTTGATCCCCACAAAGATCAAGGCTCAACCTCAAGTTGCCTTAATCTCTAGTTTAATGGAGATACTCTGGGATGACTGTGGCCTCGACAAAACTCAGAAGTCAAAAATATTAAGTCATCTAGAAGGAAGCAATATAGTCCTGGACTCCAACCTCTCTACATATTGTTACATACAATGCCCATTGCAATAAGACATGGTATGTAAGGAGACATGACAATGTAATTAGAATTCAAGAGAAATAACAACCAAAGAAACAGATCCCAAGGGATATGGGTAGTGTGTGTGTGTGTGTGTGTGTGTGTGTGTGTGTGTATCCCTTGGGGTCTGTTTCTGTAGTAACATGTTTAATGTATTTGACTTAGACACATGATAAAGCATTTCAATAAAGAACTGAAATGTACAACAAAAGGAAGAAATGTAAATCCTATGGCCATAAATAGGGTCACTAGAAAAAAAAACCTTAGTGAAAGAGCACTTTTTAAGGAGCAACAATAAGATAATACATAATTTCTCAACAGAAAAGGGAAATGATCCCTTCAAAATGCTGAAAGAAATTCTATCCAACCCTGGAAAACAAAAATACCCCAGAGGAAATGTACCAGGTTCTAGTTCACATAGCAAGTACATGGCCAAGCTAGAAAGAGTCTTAAAATTTCATCCCTGAGGTGGCCGTAAAGACAATGCCTCCCAAGAAGGAGGGTGACAGCAAGCTCATGATGTGTTGACATGCTGACCATCAGAGGAGCAACCGTCATCTCTGTGATTAAGCTGGTGACTGGAAGTCTCCTGGGCCTGAGCAGCATCTGCCGGAGGGACTTAATACCATAGTAGAGTCTGACCTCCTGCTTCCCTGACCTTCTTCTGGCTTATTTCAGGTGAACAACTTCTGCAAAATTCTGATTAGCAGATCATTAATTAATTAATGACTTTAAAACAGGGAGAACACACAGAGATGCTATCTAAAGCTAAGTCAGTGACTTCATTTAGACAGCAAAGAAAATTCAGTGAATGCCAAGCATGAAAGAAGAGTATTTTACTTTTCTCAAGCCATGGAATTAAAGACCAGAATGGAACAGGTGTTCCTTGTTCTGTGCCAAAGTGACAGACTAAAAGTAACCATCACCAGCAACAACAAAAAAGGTCAAATAGTGGGGGTAGGAGAGATGCTCAGAGGTTAAGAGCACTGGGTGCTCTTGCAGAGGACCAGGTTTTAAATCCCAGAACCTATATGGCAGGTAACAACTATCCATAACTCCAGTTCTAGGGGCTCCAACACTCTCTTCTGTCCTCTAAGGGCATGACACAGGTGCATTTACACATATGCAGGCATAACATCCATATACATAAAACAAAAATAATTTTTAATGGAAAAATCTCACATGGTGATAAGGAAAAGTATACTAGAAAGTGGACTAGATCTAAGATGGCAGACATAGCTCATAGGTCTATAGGGGGCACTACTCATATGACCAGATGGAAAAGGCCCCTTCTCGGGATGTATAGTCAGGTAAGAGCACTTTTCTGGGAGTCGAGAGGTCTGGTGAACAGTATAATGGCAGTAAGATCTGTGTTTTGTCTGCTTAGGAACACACCCACACACAGCAGACCCTGAATAAATACGTGTTTGCATATCTGATTCAATGAGCAAGGCAGCCCTTGCCTTCAAGAAATTGACACAGTAACAGAGGAGGTGAAGATCTTTTTGAATAGCTGGTGTAATTAAGTAGAAAAAGAGATGTAAGCAGAATGGAAGAGGAGAGACCATTTTATATGGAGGTGGAGTGGGCAGACTTCCTGGAACTGACATCCCTTGCTCTGAATTTTGGGGGGTTTCATAGACACGTAAATGGAGTTGGGATGGACGGAGTGGGGAGCCATTCTAGATGGGCCAACAGCTTGACTGAGGGCAGAAAGAGGCCATGGTGGTTGTAGAGAGAGGTGAGGACAGTATAGCGAGCCTGAGAACATAATTAGAGGACAAATATGGAGACAGCTCCAAAGACAGGCTGTGCGAACGTGATATTCTCATGTGGTCCAGATCTGCTCTTCACAGAGTATTAACATCATGAAACAAAATGGTTTTCTGGTCACATCTGAGAAATCCTAGGTTTTGGAAAAAGAAGTTTTAAAATGTTTTTCTGAGAGACTTTACAATGATAAACGGTATTTCAGTCCTCGAGAGAAGCATCATGAGGGGCGGTTTCGAGTTCCGTTCACTGTATTTGGAGGGACTGCTGTTTGAAAAGGGCCAAATTTGGTAAGTATTCTTGAAGCTGAGGAGTGGAGGGGGGGGCACAACTGAGGGTTTCTGAAGAGGGGTGTAGAATGACCAACTTGCCTTCTGGAAGGAATATGGAGGATGGAGTGACTAGGAGAAGAATTGAGATGAGAAGGTCAAGGGTTCAGGGGAGCAGAGCAGATGGGAACCAGGCGTGGAACCACCCAGGGGCCTGGCCAGACCAGGAACATACACACCATGTGCAGAACTGGGCCGGCTCTGAGTATTTCAGCCAGAGGGTCTGGGCCAACTGCAGAGTATGGACTAGGCCTGGGAGGACAGAGGGGCAGCTGTGTGGGGTAGGGGCGAGGGTAGGGAGGAAACAGTAGTTTGACTGGTATGTGGAAGAACCATGCCATTAATGCTTGAGTCGGGGGGGGGGTGTCTCAGTAGTGGGGGAAAGAAAGCTAAAGTGAGCCATCCACAGACACAGCGTGAGAGCAGCTGGTGACAAATGAAGGCATTTTGAGTCCCACTCTCTCAGCATGTCTGAGATCTGCATCCTAAGACAGTCATGCTGATGATCAAATTACTTTTGAACAGTGATCAAATGTGAAGAAATGCTAACGAAACCCTCCTGAATTGTGTCTCATGAGCCTCATGCCTCCGACAACGCTCCTCTGTTAAAGTCAGCTGGTGGGTATGGAAGATCATTCATCAGTGTACCCAGCACTGACAGAAGGGGTGGGACCCAGACAGCAGAACCCTCAGGTCATCGTTAGGGATCAACTTGTCCATCTATTATTGAAAGTCTTGAGACTCAGTCCCCGAGCATTTACAAAGGCTGCTGTGGGCTGAGAGGAGCGGTAGCCTGGCTCCAGTCTGGCTAACCTTGGACCTCAGCACTCCCATATGCAGTGTGCTAGACTAAGGTTTCCTTTGCTCAAATCAGCCACTCCTCAGCCATGTCCCTCAATGGATCCCTTCTCTGGCAACCTTGTGTTTTTTTTTTTTTTTTTTTTAAATTGGACACAGCTTTATTTATAGAAAGGAAACTTGATGTGGGTAGGTAAAATAAGTATCCTTCCACAAATGGAAACTAAATTTAAAACGAAACTAATTAAAACCAGGGACAGAAAGATGAAACACAGTCAGCACACTGTCTGCCTGGCTTCAGTCCCCAGCATCCACATCAACAACTGAGTGTGGCAGTGCATGCCAGTAATTCCAGGACCAGGGACAGGGGGACAGGAAGACTTCTGGAGCCGGCTATCTGACTTGTCTAGCTAAATAGCCTCCAGGTTTAATGAGAGACTGTGTCTCAAAAACAAAGTGGAGAGCAATTAAGGAAGATGCCTGACACCCACTTCGGGCCTCCACATGCACACTTACATACAAATGTGGATGCACACACATGAAAACATACACACCACATCACATACAGACCACATCGCATGCACACACACACCCACAAATATAGTAAAAACAAAACACTGTTATTGGAATATATAATATGACCCAATTCTTAAACTTTTTTCATTCACTAACTTGGAGGGCTGCTGTTTGTTCAAACAGATGCAGTGTGGGGAAATGCTCTCACAGGTAACAATCTCTCCTGGATCCACTTAGTCTAAAGCCTGTTCGCTTTGGGTAAAGGGTGTTGCCAGTTGAGACAGAGGAACAGCAAGCCAATCTTACCTTAGAAATGGCAATCTCCCTTTGTCTGCATTCAGTGTTATTTGACACTTTGCCTGGTTCTCATCTAGAACAGCTTGCTGACAGTCTAAGACCATCAGAACTCTCACGTGAGGAAATGAGAGTTGGACCAGCTAGTTTGGAAGTTGCCTTTAGTTGTGGCCATCCATACTTCTGGACAGCACATACCTATCTGGCTACAGATGGTTCTATTGGTGTGTACCTGTTTTACCATCCTGAGGTCCTAGGACCTCATATTTCTAAGAGAAAGATCTTTCCAGTCCTACTCATACCCTGCTAGGTCTCAATTACTATGGAGCTGAAGTCAGTGCTTGAATTCTGGCTCCTTTATTCCTCCATGAGCTCACGCAGACTCAGTTTCCCTGACAGAGCTTACTCTTTCTACAAAGCCTCTACTCTATTATTTAAGGGACTCACAACTCAAAAGACAAAGTTTTTTGTACATCACTGTAGTCAATTACAACTACCAGGCTGAAGACAGGACAGGAACTTGAATATAAGCGAGTCTAATCTGAAGCTATTCCCTTAATTATTAACACCCTGTAGTTGGATAGAAATCTGTCTTCCTATCCTTTTCTAAATCAATTTCTAAAATTTCGTCCTATCAATTTCTAAAATCAATAGTTGGGACCAAACATCTTGCTTTAATATCTTATAGCATAGCAATATTAATAGTCATAAAATGGTATTATGGATTTCTCTATACAATGCAGTTTGGATAGCTTGATTAGCATCCTACATTTGTAAATAGAGAGAGTCACATTCTAACAAGTGGTATAACTAAGATTCACCCGCATGGGATCCAGACCCACCACCTTAATGCTTATTTGTACTGGGTATACTGGGAACACTTATTTTCCAATTTCTCTACCAAGTAAGCTTTTTGTTTGGTTTTTAATTGGTATTTCTGAAAATCAGGTTTTCCTATATGCAATAAACCAAAGGTCAAATTCGTATGTTGACATTCTAACCATACCATGATGATATTTGGAGGTGAAGCCCTTGAGAGGTGACTGGGTCACGAAGCCCCGGTGAATATGATGAGCCCCTTATTAACAAAAGATCCAAGTAAAGGTGATTTTTCTCCTAGCCACGTGTGGATACAATGAGAAGGCAGCCATCTACACAGGAGGAAGTGGGCCCTCGCCCAGCACTGGATCTACCAGGGTCTGCTCTTGGACCTACGGCCTCAACTGCGAGAAATAAATGTTTGTCATTTAGAATGTCCAGACTGTGGAATTCTGTCACAGCAATCTGCAGGATCAAGATGGAAGATTAGCCTGATTCAAAGGTAAAGAGCCACCAGCCCCTGAGGTCTCCTGAGGGAAGACCAAGGAGAGGAATCTCTCTGGCAAGCCACACTGTTCCCCATTTCTCTTTGTCCTCTTCAGGTCTGATCTGGTTCTATGCTGGACAGGCAGACTTCAGAGCCTTGGCTTCTCTTCCTAGGATTATGCATGTGCTTTCTGAAGGGGTCATTCTAGACACATTTCCTCTAGGATTTTATGAAGGGCCAGGAGTTCTTTGACTTTGGAAAACTATTGGATATGGTTTAGGGAATAAAATATTTAAAGGTCCTTAGGGCTAGAGAGATGGTTCAGCAATTCAGAGCACTGGCTGCTCTCGCAGAAGACCAAAGTTCTATTCCCAGCACTACGTGACAGCTAACAACCATCCATTACTCCAGCTCCAGGGGATTTGATACCTTCTTCTGACCTCTATGGACATTGTATAATACGGGCACACTTACATGCATGCAGGCAGTACACTTATACACATAAAATATAATTTAAAAATAATAAATAAAATACTTTAACAAAATATAAAGGGCCAGGTTCAGATCTCAGACTAACCACTGTCTAGCTACATAAGGAGATTAGGTCTGTCAAGTACATTAGGCTTCAGTTTACTGTAAGATGGGAATGGTAGCATGGGAGGCTGGAGGGAGGGCTAGAGTAACAAGATGTGCAGTGCTGCAACTAACACCCTGGTTGCATGGTTAAGTACCTCACAAATGTCTGCTGTCTTCTTCTTCTGAATCCTTACATAGTTTTATAGGACTCAAGGATTCTGCTAAAGCCCAAGCTTTAAGGATTTTCCTTTTTTTTTTTTTTTTTTTTTTCAAACTGTTTGCCAACAGCTCTTTTGAATACTCACTTGGGCTAATCACATTCCCACTGTGTCATAAGACACTAAGAGATATCCTGTGGCACAGCTGCACAGGTTAATCATTGGCTTGGGCTCCACCCCCCACTACAACCCTTCCAGGGTTCCTGGAACCATTCTAGTGTGCTTTAAATATTGTCTGGTGGAAGGTGGCCTAGCATGATAGGAGCGCGACTGCTCTGCAGAGGACCCGGTGTCGATCCCCCACCCACATGGTGCCGAGAACCGTCGGTAACTCCAATTCCAGGAGAACTCAAGTTCCAGGGGAATCTGACACCTCTTCTTACCTGCAAGCATGGACACAGCGGTGCACAGACTACATGCAACAGTACATCATACAAAAATAATAAATACTAATAAATAAAATTTTAAAAAGTTTTTTTTTTTTTTTTTTTTTTTTTTTTTTTTTTTTGTTTTATGTTTGTGTTTTGCCTACATGCCTGAACGTGTTTCTGGGGCATGCAGTGCCCTCAAGGCATAGAGGGCATTGGATTCCCATAGAACTGGACTCATAGACAGTTGTGTACTGCAGTGGGTGCTGGGAACTAAAACCCAGGCTCCTCTGCAGAACAACAATTAGTCTTCCCTAACCATAAGTCATCTCTCCAGCCTTTGATGCTTTTAAAGAGATGTCATGTATGGACCTGGTCCTGATTTTCGATCCTGTCATTGGTGAAGCGAGAACAATGCTGTCTAAATCATAGAGTTTCTGTGAAGAATTGTTAGAATAGCATGTATAGCACTCGCATGCTTTCTGGCACAGAGTCCTCTAGGAATGAAGGCAAGATGGAACTTGATCCCCACAAAGATCAAGGCTCAACCTCAAGTTGCCTTAATCTCTAGTTTAATGGAGATACTCTGGGATGACTGTGGCCTCGACAAAACTCAGAAGTCAAAAATATTAAGTCATCTAGAAGGAAGCAATATAGTCCTGGACTCCAACCTCTCTACATATTGTTACATACAATGCCCATTGCAATAAGACATGGTATGTAAGGAGACATGACAATGTAATTAGAATTCAAGAGAAATAACAACCAAAGAAACAGAAATCCCAGGGATATGGTAGTTGTGTGTGTGTGGTGTGTGGGTGTGTGTGTGTGGTGTATCCCTTGGTGTGTTTCTGTATAACATGTTTAATGTATTTGACTTAGACACATGATAAAGCATTTCAATAAAGAACTGAAATGTACAACAAAAGGAATGAAATGTAAATCCTATGGCCATAAATAGGGTCACTAGAAAAAAAACCTTAGTGAAAGAGCACTTTTTAAGGAGCAACAATAAGATATACATAATTTCTCAACAGAAAAGGGAAATATCCCTTCAAAATGCTGAAAGAAATTCTATCCAACCCTGGAAAACAAAAATACCCCAGAGGAAATGTACCAGGTTCTAGTTCACATAGCAAGTACATGGCCAAGCTAGAAAGAGTCTTAAAATTTCATCCCTGAGGTGGCCGTAAAGACAATGCCTCCCAAGAAGGAGGGTGACAGCAAGCTCATGATGTGTTGACATGCTGACCATCAGAGGAGCAACCGTCATCTCTGTGATTAAGCTGGTGACTGGAAGTCTCCTGGGCCTGAGCAGCATCTGCCGGAGGGACTTAATACCATAGTAGAGTCTGACCTCCTGCTTCCCTGACCTTCTTCTGGCTTATTTCAGGTGAACAACTTCTGCAAAATTCTGATTAGCAGATCATTAATTAATTAATGACTTTAAAACAGGGAGAACACACAGAGATTGACTATCTAACAGCTAAGTCAGTGACTTCATTTTTAGACAGCAAAGAAAAATTCAGTGAATGCAGCATGAAAGAAGAGTATTTTACTTTTCTCAAGCCTGGAATTAAAGACCACGAATGGAACAGGTGTTCCTTGTTCTGTGGCCAAAGTGACAGACTAAAAGTAACCATCACCAAAAGCAACAAAAAAGGTCAATAGTGTGGTAGGGGGTAGGGAGAGATGCTCAGAGGTTAAGAGCACTGGTGCTCTGCCAAGGACCAGGTTTTAAATCGCCAGAACCTATATGGCAAGTAAACAACATCCAAACTCCAGTTCTAGAGGGGCTCCAACACCTCTTCTGTCCTCTGTAAGGGCATGACACAGGTGAATTTACCACATTGCAGGCAGTAACATCCATATCAAAAACAAAAAAATTTTTAATGGAAAATCCATTCACATGGTTGATAAGGAAAAGTCATACTAGAAAGTGGACTAGATCTAAGATGGCAGACATCAGCTCATAGGTCTATAGGGGGCACTACTCATATGACCAGATGGAAGAAGGCCCCTTCTCGGGATGTCATAGTCAGGTAAGAGCACTTTTCTGGGAGTCGAGAGGTTGGTGACACAGTATAATGGCAGTAAGATCTGTGTTTTGTCTGCTTAGGAACACACCCACACACAGCAGACCTGAATAAATACGTGTTTGCATATCTGATTCAATGAGCAAGGCAGCCCTTGCCTTCAAGAAATTGACACAGTAACAGAGGAGGTGAAGATCTTTTTGAATAGCTGGTGTAATTAAGTAGAAAAAGAGATGTAAGCAGAATGGAAGAGGAGAGACCATTTTATATGGAGGTGGAGTGGGCAGACTTCCTGGAACTGACATCCCTTGCTCTGAATTTTGGGGGGTTTCATAGACACGTAAATGGAGTTGGGATGGACGGAGTGGGGAGCCATTCTAGATGGGCCAACAGCTTGACTGAGGGCAGAAAGAGGCCATGGTGGTTGTAGAGAGAGGTGAGGACAGTATAGCGAGCCTGAGAACATAATTAGAGGACAAATATGGAGACAGCTCCAAAGACAGGCTGTGCGAACGTGATATTCTCATGTGGTCCAGATCTGCTCTTCACAGAGTATTAACATCATGAAACAAAATGGTTTTCTGGTCACATCTGAGAAATCCTAGGTTTTGGAAAAAGAAGTTTTAAAATGTTTTTCAGAGACTTTACAATGATAACGGTATTTCAGTCCTCGAAGAAGCACATGAGGGGCGGTTTGAGTTCCGTTCACTGTATTTGGGAGGACTGGCTGTGAAAAGGGCCAAATTTGGAAGTATTCTTGAAGGTGAGGAGTGGAGGGGGGGGCACAACTGAGGGTTTCTGAAGAGGGGTGTAGAATGACCAACTTGCCTTCTGGAAGGAATATGGAGGATGGAGTGACTAGGAGAAGAATTGAGATGAGAAGGTCAAGGGTTCAGGGGAGCAGAGCAGATGGGAACCAGGCGTGGAACCACCCAGGGGCCTGGCCAGACCAGGAACATACACACCATGTGCAGAACTGGGCCGGCTCTGAGTATTTCAGCCAGAGGGTCTGGGCCAACTGCAGAGTATGGACTAGGCCTGGGAGGACAGAGGGGCAGCTGTGTGGGGTAGGGGCGAGGGTAGGGAGGAAACAGTAGTTTGACTGGTATGTGGAAGAACCAGGCCATAATGCTTAGATCGGGGGGGGGTGTCTCAGTAGTGGGGGAAAGAAAGCTAAAGTGAGCCATCCACAGACACAGCGTGAGAGCAGCTGGTGACAAATGAAGGCATTTTGAGTCCCACTCTCTCAGCATGTCTGAGATCTGCATCCTAAGACAGTCATGCTGATGATCAAATTACTTTTGAACAGTGATCAAATGTGAAGAAATGCTAACGAAACCCTCCTGAATTGTGTCTCATGAGCCTCATGCCTCCGACAACGCTCCTCTGTTAAAGTCAGCTGGTGGGTATGGAAGATCATTCATCAGTGTACCCAGCACTGACAGAAGGGGTGGGACCCAGACAGCAGAACCCTCAGGTCATCGTTAGGGATCAACTTGTCCATCTATTATTGAAAGTCTTGAGACTCAGTCCCCGAGCATTTACAAAGGCTGCTGTGGGCTGAGAGGAGCGGTAGCCTGGCTCCAGTCTGGCTAACCTTGGACCTCAGCACTCCCATATGCAGTGTGCTAGACTAAGGTTTCCTTTGCTCAAATCAGCCACTCCTCAGCCATGTCCCTCAATGGATCCCTTCTCTGGCAGACCTTGTGTTTTTTTTTTTTTTTTTAAATTGGAACACAGGCTTTATTTATAGAAGGAAACTTGATGTGGGTAGGTAAAAAAGTATCCTCCACAAATGGAAACTAAATTTGAAACAAACTAATTAAAACCAGGGACAGAAGATGAAACACAGTCAGCACACTGCGGCCTGCCTTTCAGTCCCGAGCATTCCACATCAACAACTGAGTGTGGCAGTGCATGCCAGTAATGTGCCAGGACCAGGGACAGGGGGACAGGAAGACTTCTGGAGCCGGCTATCTGACTTGTCTAGCTAAATAGCCTCCAGGTTTAATGAGAGACTGTGTCTCAAACAACAAGAGTTGAGAGCAATTAAGAGATGCTGACACCCACGTCGGGGGTTTTTTTGTCTTTTTTGAGACAAGGTCTCCCTGTAGCCCCAGCTGGCCTGGAACTCGCTCTGTAGGCCAGGCTGGCCTTGAACTCACAAAGATCCACCTGCCTCTGCCTCCTGAGTGCTAGGATTAAAGGCATGCACCACCACACCCAGCAGGATTTTTCATCCTATAACTCTGACTTGTAATACAAGGGCTCTAGGAACAGCTCATGTTATTTAAGTTCTTAAACGTCACCTTCCAAATGACTGGAAGGAGATATCCACAGGCATAGGATAGCAGGGATGACCTAGGCATGGCTTCACTGAAATGCACATTAGGGAGGCTGCTCCTCAGGTATCTGTTGCATGCTCTTCTGGATCTCTTACCTGCAGCAGCTCGAACACAGCAAGGAGGTCTCCTCCAGAAAGATTCCCACAGAAGATGGGGTGATAGCACAGCTTGGGCGACTCATAGTCCTGATCAGCTAGTGTCACAACTGGAGCAGCTACTGTGGCACCCAAATATTCTGGCTTCCCCTAGAACATAAAGGAAACAAGGTTCCTAACTGTCATCTACTTGGTTCTGACTTAGGTCAGCACAATTTTGGAAGGGATTTGCACAAAGTTAACAGCACCAGCCTCTCCCTCTTGGTTCTTGTATCTTCTGCCAAACATCTCTTGTCCAGTCCCACTCATGGCGTGGGAAGCAATGGCTCCTTTCAGGCTCCCATGGAAACTATGAGGGTAACCTTGGGGCTTTCCTGGCCCAAGAGTTAAGTAATCACCCTAGGCAAACTAGAAGGGGAAAAAGAAACATATAGTAACAGCAAACATCCCAAAGGAGTCCTCAGAACAGGGTGCCAGTGTGAGCTTTGGGGTTAGGCTAACCTGAGTTTGAGGTCCAGTGAGCTTTGGGGGTAGGCTAACCTGAGTTTGAGGTCCAGTGAGCTTTGGGGGTAGGCTAACCTGAGTTTGAGGTCCAGTGAGCTTTGGGGGTAGGCTAACCTGAGTTTGAGGTCCAGTGAGCTTTGGGGGTAGGCTAACCTGAGTTTGAGGTCCAGTGAGCTTTGGGGGTAGGCAAACCTGAGATTTGAGGTCCAGTGAGCTTTGGGGGTAGGCAAACCTGAGTTTGAGGTCCCAACTCTGCCTCTTTCTAACTTTATGACTCTGAAACAGTTGCTCACACTTTTTGAGCCTCATAAAGGAGGGTAAAGATTATTTCTCTTCATAACATCATAAAGAGTTATGTCATCTTACATTTGTATTAAGTGCTGATACATGGGAATAAGATGCTGATGCTAATGATGATGGCAACAGTGATAACTGAGGTGAGTATATTTAAATGATGGTAGTAAAAGGAGTAAAAAAAGAAATTAAAATCTCTTTGTGTGTATGCACATATATGATTGCTGCCTCTTTCCCCTGCCGGCTCCCAGGAGTCTGGTTCATGCGCCTCCAGATCAGGCAGGAGCTGAGCAGCCAGGAACCTTGCAAATGTGAGCTCCATGTAGATGGCACTGTTTGCAGCAGTCACTGTGCATTCCCTGGCTCTGGGCAGGCAGTCAGCACATATTTTCTGAGTGGCAGCTGGTGGCCTCGCACAGTCTAAGGACATTGTCCATCAGGTTTTAGCTATCAAGCAACTTCGCTGACTTTAGATTCATGAGCCAGCGCTTGCATTTGCCCCTAGGGAAGGAGGTGGAAATAAAGCTTTAGCTCAGTCACATTTGAAAACAAAACAAAACTGCTTATTGGTGGCCATTGGTGAGGTCACACCGAACTGGGAAGGTGGATAGAGTTAGTGCAGCTGGGTATAAAATGGCTGATCTGCTCAACAATTAATTTGTTAATCATCCTCACTATGAATGGTTAACTCAAATGAAGCCTGGGAATATAAAGGTGAGCATAAACTAAGTAACCAATTTGTAAAATATAAATTTATCTTTTACAGAGACACCCAACTGTTATGGGAACATAAGGTCCTGGAAAATGAGAGAAAGTTCTAGACTGGAAACATGGCAGAGTCCAGTTCTAATAATCTGATAATCATCATATTTTAGGCTCTATTTAGCTACAGTTCAGGAATATGAGCAAAATTTCCTGCATGGCTCCATATATTTCTCCATAAGTAAAGTGCAAACTTCTGTATTATTATCTCCAGCAATCCCCTTTGTCTTTTATCTTTGCAAGCATTATGTTATTTTTTTTTCTATGAAAGTTTGACTTAGGGTCAGGCCAGGAAAGGACATCACTGAGTAGGAATCCAGAATGGAGATTGAAAATAATAAGGTAGCAATGGGAAGTATAACAGTTGGCAGGCTGGGGTGGCAGGAACTTCCAAAGATGCCTGGTTCCCTTTCAAATAGAAAATAAACATCTAGGAATAAGACTGAAAATGTATTTAATTTTTGGTTCTTCCTTCAGAAAAATCTGTGCTACATGCTGAAAAAAAATCATATTTCATAAATACATATATCCAGCTCCAATTTATAAAGGGGGTATGGAAGCCAGAGGGAGGGAATTACATAACCAGCAAGGACAGGTAGAGGGGAGAGAGACTGCCTCGCTGGCTGCCCCAACTGTGCAGGAAAGAGTGGGCACAGGAACTGTGGGTTCAAGTCCTGACTCTACCTCTAAGTATTTATGACCTTAAAAAAGGGTTTTGAAGTTTCGAGGTCTATCTTTCCTTCTAGAAAACAATAAAGATATAACAATGCTTCATTTCTCCAGGGCCCCTACAACCCTTCTGTGATTCTTGCATCCTGTTTCCTTCCTGACTTCGGGCCACCCTGGGGCTGTCAGGAGCACTCTGGGAGGTGAGAAGGCTTTGGAAAAGCTTCTCTAAACAACTGTCATACTTCATAGATTTGAGCTTCCTGAGGATGTAGAGATGTCAAATAAAAGGAATAAACTATTGCCATTCATTTTAGACTTCTTAATTTAGAAAGGAATGTTTGTCTTAGTAACTTAATCCTCCAGTCAGCTTTTGAGTTTACCTAAGGTTTCAGAACACAAACATCTCTGGGGAAGAAGAGATTTGGTTCATGACAGAAGAAGGTAGTGATGAGTATGCTGGTACAGAGCTTGGCTAAGCAAAACAAGAGGTCCAGTTACAAAGCTGGAATCAGTGACAATATCCATCCATTTCTCTCTAGCGGGTGGGAACGTAAAACCTGTTTACAAAAGGCATGGATGATTTTACTAAACAGCAATAACATGGGACTGGCTAAGCTGGCATAGCTGTGGTTGGTTTATTCAAGTACCACAACCCTACAGAGTGTGTGCTAACAATTCACTAATCAGATACAATTTCTGTTGTCATTCAAAGGGAAATCTAAAGAACAAGACCTAAATAAGGCAGTGACCATCATGAGCTTGATTGTACAGATCAGCATGAGCTGAGGTCGCCTCTGGGTACATCAAGGTTCTGACCACTCACAAGATTGGGACTTAATTGTCTTCCAAATACAGTCAGTTCATGCAGCAGGGCATTTGCAAGGAGGCAGGGTGGGTGCAGGCCCTGCAGCACTTACCACTGCGTCACTGTCGTAGAGCTCCACCACCACCAGGGGTGGGGACTCCTGCAGCTCTGTGTCCTCCCCGTGCAGAACCAACTCATTGAACAGCAGCATCTGGTTCCAGGTAGGGGAGAGAGTCTGGGAAATGACCTGGAAGAAAACAACAAAGGAACCATTCAGCTGGGCAGTCCAGTGGAAACACAGAGGGCCAGAAGAAGCCATGGCCACCACTCCAGCTTGCTCATTCAATACTCAAGGGACTATGTAAACCAAGTGGTTACTGTTTACTAAATTCTCCGGAGATGAAAAAGTTACACCCTCTGGAGGAGCTGGCATTCATAATGTTTTATTAGCAGAGTGCTATTTAATGTCCTATTTACTCAAGTAATTTTAACTTGCCCTGATGATGGCATTAGCTGTCTTCTCTCTGGTGCTGCCTTCTGCATTGTGCATGTATTATCTCATTCAAACCTCAAAATTATTCTGGGTACTGTTGTTTGCCTGTATGTTAAACACCAGGAAACACGTGGGACAGCCCACAGGTCATGGAACTGAAATTCCATCAGGATCATCACTTTTGCCAAGTAAATACTAGTAGCACCCCACTTGAGGGGTACTTTATAGTAGTACCTATATCCCCTTTAGATATAGGAAAACTGTGCATGGGGGCATCTAGTGATTCTTCACATATGAACATATATAATATTGTTATCAAATGCCATAGTGTTTTACATGAAGCATATCAAACTTGAAAGGTTTGACATGCTTCATGTAGAATTCTATGGCTTTGTAGATATTGTTGACTATTTGAATAGGCCAGAGTCTTCAGAACCACCCTCAGTTTGGGATGACATTTTTTTTTTGATGGGGGTTGCTAGGGCAGCAAACATTGGTAGTGGGTTGTACCTATCATACCAATGGGGGAAAAAATAAAAATCAAGGAAGGAGAGAGCTCATACAATAGGTACAAAACCCTGAGGATCTCACTAGAGTTGGCTCACAGCTCCCTTGCCAGGCTGTTCAAGAGGCACCTTTAGAAGGAAGAGTGTTATTTGAACCAGCTCTCTTCTCTGTTTATTTGGAAACAGGCCAGTTTCTGAGTTGTCTGCAGGGTGAGTGGTCCTTGCACCTGGGCAGACACTATCCCATTAATAGGTGAGGCCAGTCCTGGAAACCGTCCACGGTCACAGTTGTCTTCCAGGCTAAGCAGTCTAGTGGGTGATTCCACAAAGTGAACGTGGACAGCAGCCACTGGGGCAGAGGAAATTTCCACAGCACAACTGAAAGGCACCTCACCAGCCACGGTCCATTCCAGGAGGGCTACAAGAAAAAGCTGGCTTGGACTAACTCTCAGGCTCAAAGCCCACATAAAAATTTCAAGCTGAGCTGGGCGTGGTGGCACATGCCTGTAATTCCAGCACTCGGGAAGCAGAGGCAGGCAGATCTCTGTGAGTTCAAAGCCAGCCTGGTCTACATAGCGAGCTCCAGGCCAGCTGGGACTAAAGGGAGACCCTGTCTCAAAAAAAAATGAATTCCAAGCTGAGTTTTCCATTCACCCAGACCCAGTTATGGCATTAAATTGCTGCACTGGGTCACAAAGAATATTCCTTGCTCTTTATGTGATTCATAAAAGTATTATTCTTCTTCAGTTTTCTTCCCTTCTTACCCTTTTATTTTAGAATATTTTATTCCACAGACACAATGTAGTTTTAAATACAGTACTTCTTTGGAAATCTAACTTTCTGACAGAAAAAAGACCGAGATTTAACCAATTGATAAACAGGAATGATGCACTTACAATGCAAAGTCATCCTGTGTTCAGGACTGACAGCACAAAGAATGATGTGCTTGTGTGCTGCTCTTGAAAACAGACATGTGAGCTCTCTGCAGCATGCACCTGACAGTGTGATGTCAAAGCAGTTTACTACCTTCATAGCATCTTCCCCACAGACATGTCTGGATCACTTCCTTCCCATGTGGCTGTAGATGCCACTTAACAGGACTCCAGAGGCCAGTATTCATTCTCCACTCGTTCATCACATATTTACTCAGGATCTACAGTGCGTTAGTCTGTATCCTGTACACAGTTGACTGCTTGGTGGCCATTTGCATGCATTGGCTTGTCCTCAGAGTTGCCCCATTTATAAAATGCTACCTGCTCACTTTAGAGAGGCAATAAAGGGTTCATCCAAACAAAAAATAGTTTCCCACTCCTTTGCCAAAGGTACCCATGGTTAGCAATTAGGGCTTCCTTAAAGAGCTATGCATTGAACTAGATTTAAAGCATCATTTGGAAGACTTGGCTAACATTTTGAATACTAAGCCAGATGTCCTGGACAGAATATAATACTAGAATCAAAGCTTAATTACCTGCCCTATGTCCAACGTCTACAGGGGACTGAACCTCTCCAAACCTTAGTTTCCTTCCTTTAAGTGGGCTAGAACCTACCTTGTCTGAGGTAAAGAACACTTACAGCCTATAAAGAGGAAAGTCTGCTCATGCTTCAAAAAAGGAAGCTTGGTCTAGCAAGACCTGACTTTGTCCTTGAGTGGATGGAACTGGTGATTGAAAAGCCAAAAGGATCCAGGGGCTCCCCCAAAATAACTTGAGTGACCCTTGAGGACAAGACCCTCAAATGACCTTGAGAAAACAAAAACCTTTGTTAATCTGGGCTAACTGTGTGGTCTTAAACATCCAAAAGGAAAGTATAACCAGAAATAAGTAAATAGTAAGGCCTGAGAAATTGTACTTCAGGTATAAAACTTGAGATCTTGTAAAAAAAAAAAAAAAGGAGCACGGTTGTTTGCCTGTCTTACTGGCAAGTGCAGCTACCCTGTGGCTGCCACTGCTTTTGCCATCCTTCAAAGACATGAGACACAGCTTTTCAAAAACCTTCCAATATGGACTGAAGACTCATGTCTCTCCAAGAATCCTCCAAACCTTCAGTGCCAGATGGGGACTGCTGAGACATCCAACTTGTGGACTGAGCTACTACTGGGGTTTCAGCTTCTTCAGAGTATAGACTGCCATTGTTGGACTACCCAGGCTGTATCATGGAGACCAGTACAGGAAGATCAAGACAGGACGTGGTGCTTACTGGACCTCATTTGGTGACCATGGGAAGGGAAAACCCCAGTGTGGAACACAAGGGCAGAACTGATGGTGGTTTGGGCTTGCTAAGGAGGAGCCTTCAAACATGACATCTTTCAGCCTAATTAAAAAATCATAAGCTGAAGATGCTAAAACCTATGATATATGTGGCATGCATATGTGCATATTTTGGAGTAATGCCTATTGGAAGGACTAACAACAACAACAACAACAGAAAGACTGCATCAAAGAACTGACTGAAACGGTGAACTTCTGCTCGAAACAGTAAACTTCCGCAATCAAGAATTTTGAGAGAGACTGAGAAAAAAGATGAAAAACATGTTTGACAGAACGCATGAGCTCTGAAGGGGTGGGGGGGCAAGGAGGTGGGCACAGGTCTAGATTTGATTTGTAATTTTGTATGAAATGCACAGAACTTCAATAAAAAATTGGCTTTGAAAAAAAAAAAAGAATACTTACAGCCTGGCAGAGAGTAGGCGCTCAGTAAATGCTGGCTCCACGAATGACTACTCCATAGTTGCTCACAAATGACTAAACATTTAGGGCTAGGGATGTGTTCAGTAGTAGAGTACTTGCCTAGTGTTTGGCAAGCCTGGGATCCAATCCCATGCATATCACGGACACACATGGAAAATAGATATTCAATGCCTATCGTACATAATATAGTGAGTGCACAGGGTGTACTTGTGCTAAGGCACTGAGGACTAAGCATCAGTGTGATTGTGGACTGGACAGTCTCTCTCTCTTTCTCTCTCTCTCTCTCTCTCTCTCTCTCTCTCTCTCTCTCTCTTTCCCTTATGTCCACCTGACCCTATCCTTATCAATTTCCAACCCTTCCTCTATAGGAGCTTTCTTCCTTTTCTCTTTATCCTTCAGTCACAAGCTTTTCAAGACCCATGCTCTCAGTGATGTCTGTCATAACCGGACTCCTTCTGCAGCATTAACATCAAGTCACTTCATAAGGGACTGGTGTGCTGGGCGCTCTCCAGAGACTGGATCTCCTGAGCACCAGGCGGCCAGTTCTGAGAACCAGCACCATGTCCATAAGGGTGCTACATGGTGACCACTGGGCTCCTCTGGACTCAGACTCAGCTTTCCCCATCACACACATGAATGAGGCCCGTCTTCCATAGGCTGGGTCCTTCAAGGCAACACAACACAGGAACAGGAGAAGGAGCCTTGGATACTTTCTCATCAGAATGGAAACAGAGTAGCTAAACAAGCTGTCTCAGAATTGGACAAACCTGGGTTTCCATCTTGGCTTCACCTTGTCCAAACTGTACAGTCTGACCCTTCTCTCCCCTATTTCCAGAGAGGGGACATGACAATTTGTCTCCCAGTTAGACCAAGGGGCAGAAAACAACACGTATAAAATGCTTATTATTGTATCTGGCATGTGCAAGCTTTTTGTAAGTGACAGCTGTCATTATTAGCAAAAATTAGGTACTTGATTCAAAATTATAGAGGAGTCCAAGGCTCAACAGAGCCTACTTTCCCTTTCAGATGAGCATTTGATAAACAACATCCATCTGTTCCTTTGAGATATCTAAATCAAGTTGAGATACTGTATGGAGATGCAAAATAGAATGATAATTAGATGGCGACCTCGCTCAGCTCCATACTCCAGGGCCACCTTAGAGGGCCTGGGATTGCAGAGCTGTTGACGTGGGTGGAGGAGGGCCCAGGATCCACCCTCCTAAACTTCTCTTGTTCTAGATGGGCAATTTCAATAGCAGCCATAACAAGCAACAGTAGAAGCTGGTTTAAGCTATGTGCTGTCTTGAGCACTCCATGCTTTACTTTGGGTAATATATATACCATGTTAATAACTCATGAAGAAACAGGCACACAGGGAGTTTTGCTTAACGTCGTGTATGCAATATGTGAGATGGCCTGGATTTGGACCAGGACAGCAAAGCTGCAGGGTTTTGTTTGGTGTGTGTATGTGTGTACATGTTTGTACGGGGTGTACAAGTGTGGGCAGGTTGCATACATGTGTGTGTACATCTATGTGGAGGCCGGAAGGCAACTTTGGGTGTCATTCCTCATCCACCTTCTTTTATTGGGACAAGCGCTCTAGTCGGCCTACTTGCTGCTCGCCAATAAGGATCGACTGGCTGCCAGGGAGCCCCAGGATTCCAAGTCTACACCATCATGCCCGACCTTTTTATTTGGGTTCGTGTTTATGTGCAGATCACTTTACTGATGGAGCTATCCCCTTATCTCTTCAGGGCTTATACAGAAAAATCAATGCTGTGTGTGACCTCTCAAAGCCCAGGAAAGAGAAAAGTCTGCTGCTTTCTGGTTTCTATCGGTTGCTGAAGGAGGATGAAGTCCCCTTCTTTCCCAGGCCTCTCCCACTCTCTTCAGAATAGAATGAAGCCATCTCTCCGTGTGGCTCTCGTGGGACTTGGCATAACTCTGTACCTGGGGCTTACTGTAGCACAGCCAGCCCATCTGCCTGGAAGGCCACATCCATGCCTGTGCCATGCATTATGCAGGGACAGGGTCTGGTCCCTCACGTCTCCCAGAGCCTAGAGCTAGCACCCAGCAGCCTCGGGCTAAATGGATGTGATGCTGTTTCCTATCATACTCTGGTTCTGTGCTTCATAAATCAAAATGTAGTTGAATCTATCAACAGGGTTTGTCTTGGAGAAAAATCTGGGCCCTCTTGACATCAGCCAAAGCAATAACCACCATTCATCTGTCATTTATACACTTAACTTTTGGCTTCCTCAGAACAACTCTATTTTAAGATGACAATACTGAGGTTTAGTGAGTGTGTTATTTGTTTGGAACATGCAGATGGAGATCAGACAAACTAGATGGTGACCCTGACTCTCTCTGTTTCTTGATTTCCCAAGATGGATGATTCTATAGTGAATTTATATAACTTCCTGACAGAAAGTTAGAGATGAAGTAAATCTTTGGTAATACAACCCAGTGAGAAGACATCCTCTGGGACTGTGTGGATTAGGAGCCTTTTCCCAAGCTGGTGCTGAGTCTGTGAGACAGGGAGGAAACAGGAAACAGCCCATCTCCTGTAGCACAGCATCTGTCACCAAGCGGCATTCTCCAGAGGAGGGAGGTTGAAGCACAAAGGTTATGGGAGGCACAAGGCTCCCTGCTGGTAAGTGCCAAGCCTAGAATTTCCCCCTTCCCAAAGCGATGACAGGGATGTCTGTGGTCTGTGCTGTTTTCTCACTGGCTCATTCCCTCCGCAGTCGCTATGCCTGGCTGGCATTCCTACAGGTGCCCAAGGTGTCAGGCTCCTCCTCTTATTCCCCCCCCCCCAACTTTTCTTCCTCTCAAGACTTGCTCCACCTGCTTTAGGACAATGACTCACAGGTACCCAATAGACATTTGCCTGTGTTTCTTGAACCACGTTGGCTTCTGAGTCTGAAAGCCCTGCACACTAGGAGACACAGTATGTGTGCTGTGCCCCTGGTCTTTCTTTCCAGGCTCAGTGCCCTGCACACCCCCCACCCCCAGTCCTTCACCAGTCATCACCAGTCCTTCTTCCCAGGCTCTACTGGACGTCAGCTGGGAAGAGGCTGCTGACCCTCTGGTTACCTTTGTGGTCTGGCAGTGGGACAGGAATGTGACTTTGGCAAAAGGGTCTGAAAGTCCATTACTGTCGGCTGCAATGAGGCCCCGGGCCTGGTACATGTGTGCTCTCAGCTGGAAGACATGCTGGGCTGTGGAGAAATCATGGGAAGGGCAGACATTAAGCTTTTAGGAGCAGTGTATGTGCAAGTGACATGTGGCTATGTCTTCACAGACAGACAAAGATAACAGCAGGCCTGTTTTCCTCCATGATGGGTAGAAACAGGGAAAACCAGGAAGGCGGGCTAGTGCAGAGAACCTCAGAGCCACACACTGCCCCGGGGCTTTCTCCACATCGTGTCTCAATCATCACGCAACCATGCCAACAAGCAATTATCTCCCCATTACATAAAGGAAGAAAATGACACACAAAATGGATGACATATTTTTCTCCAGTGTGCAGAACCTATATTTTACTTCTGCTTGATCAAAAAAATCCACTTCCTTTTCTAAAATGTGCTTTAGCAGGCTTAAAGGCGCAGCATGGTTCCCTAGGGATCTTTTCTGTGCGTGTGCGCATGTGCGTGTGTGTGTGTGTGTGTGTGTGTGTGTGCAAGTGTGCGTGTTTGTGTGTATGTGTGTGCGTATGTGCCTGTGCACTTGTGTGCATGTGCGTGCGTGCGTGTGTGCCCGTGCATGCATGTGTGCATGTGTGTTTGTGTGCGTGTGTGCTCGTGTGTTTGTGTGCGTACGTGTGTGTGCATGTGCGTGCATGTGCATGCATGTGTGCGTGCGTGCATGCGTGTGTACGTGTATGTGTGCGTGTGTGTTTGTGTGCGTGCATGTGTGCATGTGTGTGTGTGTGTGCATGTGTGTTGTGCGTGTGTGTGTGCGTGTGTGTGTGTGTGTGTGTGTGCGTGTGTGCACATGCACAAGTATATGGGGCTGCTTCACAAACAGCTTTTAATTCAATAAACTTAAGAAGTTTACTGAGTCAGCCATTCATCTATTCTGCCAGCCAATGACATTCTGAGTATCTGCTATCAATCTTGGTCTCGGTCTCTAAGGTACAATCCTCTAAGGAGGAACAGAAATAGTTTCTGTCCTTAGAGAGCTCCCCAACAAAGGCAGATTAATACAAGCACCCAGATCACAGTGAGTGAAGGCTGAGTGCTGTGAGGGCCAGGCAAAGGGCAGGGGGCAGAGGGCAGGAATGAGCACACAGAATGAGGAGCAGAGAAGAGATGCAGGTTGGAGAAGATCAGCATTCAGTGGGAACCTCAAAGACAGTTTAGTTGTTCATATTCTTTGGTTGATGGGACTTCACAACCAATGGCTCTTCCCAGGCACCTCTTATTTTATTTCCTCTCGGTCCCTTTTACCTCCTTACCTGACCCTTTGCACTCTCTCAGAGGCACTGTGTCAGTGTACATCCATGTCACTGTGTTGACAGGGGGACCGCTATGTAGGAACCCTGCATATCCGTTGAAATACTCTGCTCTGTTAAATGAAAGTCAGGAATCCCCCCACCTTCACCACCACCCCTCGCCACTTCTAGGGATAAGTCACACATGTCCACACGGGAACTTGTACACAGGTACTAACTCTCTCTGTGCCTTCATTTCCTTCTTGTGTAATAGGGATAATAGCAGCTCCTCATGGAGTGCTACAGGGGTCTGAGTGTTGACAAGGGAGACTCTAAAGTGTTATTCCTCCTGCTTGTTGAGATGTTACCCAAGGTGATCAGCAGCTGGAAGCAGCCTGGGCATCCATCAAGAGAAATGCCAGGGGCTGGAAAGATAGCTCAATGGTTAAGACCACTGGCTGCTCTTCTAAAGGACCCAAGTTCAATTCCCAGCACCCACATGGTGGCTAATAACCATCCATAACTCCAGTTCCAGGGGAGTCCAACGCCCTCTTCTGACCTTTGTGGGCATTGCTTGACACTGGCACACTTACATACAAATAGGCAATACACTCATACACATAAAATAAAATTAATAAATAAAATATTTTTAAAAAGAGAAACATCCGGGAACTTGATTGAGCAATTAGAAGCAACAGGTTAGAAGTGTACACAGCAAAACAGAAGGACCAGGAGAATCTAACACTTACTGAAAAAGAAAAATGACCCAAGGAAGGTAATAAGTTGTTCCTATGAAATAAAATTATGATAAAATTAAGAATAATTCATAGTCATCAAAGCACATTCAAATACAGAGGAACAGATTCTGTTAGAGGTGGCTCAGTCCTTTGAGCAGAGCCCTTCAGGATGAAAGCCTTTGATAGGCAGGTCTACTAGGCAGGGGTGTGCGGTTCAAGTGGTTGTAGCAAGGGTGTAAGATGAGTCAATTAAAAAAAATGGAAATATAGGGCATGTGGGGACAAGAATGTTGGCTACTTTGTCTGGAGGTATAAGGTCACAGACAGTGGTGGTCACATGACCAAGGACTTGGAGAAATGAATGAAGCATTGGAACCTAGTGCGGCAGGTGCAGGGAACTCTGAGAGAGAGAGAGAGAGAGAGAGAGAGAGAGAGAGAGAGAGAGAGACAGAGACAGAGAGACAGACAGAGAGACAGAGAAGACTTGACCCTGACAGGCATGGTGTGGAGGGTTGGAGAAAGCAGGGATGCCAAATGAAATTCCTTATTTGAATGTCATGAGGCCCACATATATTTCTGTCTCTCCCCATGCTACTGCCTGGCTTATGTGGGGACCAGCATGGAGCATAAGAATGTAGCAGCCTTCTTAGTCCCCATCCTAATCCTGCAAAGCATTAGGAAACTTGAGCTTTGCACATTTCCCAATTAACTTCAGGACAAATCCTTACAGCGCAAGGCTCTTCAAGCTCTGATCAAATCAAGGGAACAATAACAGCGATTACTTGGGGCTCAGTTCTAAAGCCTCCCCTCTCTCTGAAAACACAAATTCTAATGTTGACAGACTGAACCCTGCTGACAAGACAGTCCCTTAAAATGACAGCAGTAAACAAAGCAATGCACAGCAGATGTCACAGGGACACAGTGATAGGAGTCAGCTGGGAGACAGCCATGTGTCACTTCACATACCACATAGTTCTGCAGATTTCTCAACCACCTTGGGAATGTCTCATCCCTTGAGATTGCTCATCAGCTGCCCTTGAAATGACTAACCCTGAAATTTTAGCAGAGTTCCCATTTGAAGCAACATAAGCAGTGGACTGCACAACTGTAGGGAGCGCTATTTGCTTAGCCTACAGTTTGGGATTCTTTTGAAACCTTGAGTCTTACCAGGTATGTTCCTTGGAGTTATCTAGCCAGCCTCTTCATGCAGAGGTGGCCCATCTCCTGTCCCCTATGGTTATTAGAATCATGTCTGATGCTCCACTTGAAGTCACCTCTTGCTCATCTCTATACTCCCCACTATGCCTTCCATATATAGATACAAAGTAATTATTTGCTGAATGGATATTCTCTGGAGCGTGAAATTCAGCAGTCGGTGTGGAGGCAGCCAATGCTGTCAATGTCAGTGCACAGCAGAAAGTTTATTAGGTCACTCCATGAAAACAACACGCCGCAGAAGGCCCCAAGGCACCAGAAAAGGCCCTCCTTTCCTCCAGATTCGTAGTGGTTGTAACAGTGAGCACATCTAGGTCTTTGGGTCTATGTAGATGGTTAGTTTCCATAGAAACAGGAAGATAACTGACCAAAGACAAAACCTCTCAATGGTTGAATGAAGAACAAGTAAGAAAGTCATGTTTGGAGATGGCTTTTCTAATCCTTTAGTAGCTGTGTGATATTGGGCAATTTCCAGATATCTCAGATAGACAGTCTCCCCATATGTCAACTAAAGAAGCTCCCAGGGTCAATGTGAGAACTGATGGGGCCTTGGTACAGCATGGACAGCATGCTGCTTGGCACTCTGTGGGTGCTACGCATTTCCCCAAGGACGATGCTCCCATGTTCACATTGGTGTTGATGCTCAGGACAGGTGTATGCATGTCTCCAGAACCCTGTCTCCTCTGACAGCTGAACTCCTTGGCATCCTCTGACTGTTGAGGTCAACTGACACCAGAGGATGTCATGGATCAAAGGACAATGGGTGTGACCGCCGTTCTCCAGTGTTTATACACTGGCTCAGTTCTAAACTCAACTTCCATAGACGTGAAGGTAAACCTTCAGTCTTCTCTGTCTGAGTTCAGCTGGCAGAAATTATAAAAGTTAAAGTGATTTGAAAACAGAACAGAATGCAATAGTAAGGCATTATTGTTCACAGTACTCAAATTTGTATTAAACTCTAAACACAATAATACCAACAAAGATAACTGTATGAGTTGGGCGTGGTGGCGCATGCCTTTAATCTTAGCACTTGGGAGGCAGAGAGGCGGATCTTTGTGAGTTCAATGCCAGCCTGGTCTACAGAGTGAGTTACAGGATACCTGGGGCTACAGGGAGACCCTGTCTCGAAAAGACAAAAAAAGAGATAACTGTATGGAAGAAATAATCCCATAAAGCAAGCTACCTTTCCACGAGCAGACAAGACCCTGAGGAAATTAGTGACCCCCCAAATGCCACTCTGTACTGGGCCACTGCTAGAATATGTAATAAGTTCAAACCTCAATGCCATGTTAAATGGAAAAATCCACCTTAATTTTATGTCATATCAGCACAAGAACTTCCTGCTTAAAATTTAAGGAAGGCCGATACAATCTATCTGCAGAGAAATCCACATCATTTTTCTCTCAACTCATAGAAAAGCAAAATATACATGACTATAGGGTGGAGTCAAGGCACAGATTTCATCAAATTCACCCATGTTGTTTTGGGTGACTATATATGATTAACTTGGGAAGCAAACTTAATTTTTACGTTAAATCATCTTAAAGAGAATGCTACAAGGTGATACTGTGCACTCAGGCAAAATATATTAATACAGGAGCTCTGACATCAGCAATGGATTGTTCTACCAGGTGGATGTTGGCCAGGGGATCCAAGGCCCCACAAAAGGTAAGGGCTCCTTGCCTCTAAGTTGGGATACCTACAGGAGAAGAGGCAATAAGACCCTGCTGCCGAAGACCTGACATTAACATGGGAGGGATGTATTGAGACCACACATGCAAGTGTACAGATGGCCTCTGGAATGCCAGAGAGTGTTACCAAAGGCCACTAAACCAATAAAGCAAATATGGGTCTCCCTGAGTCAAGCAAGACTCCACCGTCAGCACCAGCTACACCTCACCTGCCTGGAAATACTGTGCAGCAGAGGCAGCCATGTGCCTGTATATCCCAAATCTAATTGGCTATTGGCTCTCCCCTTGGAGAAATAACCCATGGCTGATGCCACAAGCTTACATCCTCTACAGGTTAGGAGATGTTATAAGCCACAGTAAGACCCTGTCATATTTAACAGGGGGGAAAATTGTAATTCATGGATTAACATATCCAAACAAGTGTCTATGCTAAAGTAACCTACCATAACTATTAGTGCTGCTTAAATACCTATATATCTAATTGCTTGTTCTTCATTAGTAGGATCGAAAGGTTATTCCTGGACAAACTGTCAGCCCATGAAAGGAAACAGCCAGAATTGACCAGAGTCCAAGTCAACAGCTCCAGAGAGAGTGGACTGTTTTACCTCTCATCCACCTGTGCCCCTTTTCTAAGCCTAGGGAACAACCTGCGGAAGAGGGGGCGTGGTAGAATGTAAGGGCTGCGATTGGGGTGAATGGTGAAACTACAGCAATGTAGTCTGGACACTCATTTGATCAACTTGATTGAACAAACAACCTGTCACCCCCCACTGGATGGTGGGGCTGTAGGTGTTTGGGCACAACAGCCTGCAGATAGGTTTTGCATGAAGGATGCTTGTACTCATGGATTATCACTTATAGCTAAAAATGAAAAAAAAAAACTGAGAGAAAGATGCAGGACAGTTATGGCAGAATGCATGATCTGGGATGGGGGGGGGGAGGGAAAGGGAAATAAGCCTGAACTGAATTGGAAAAAATGTATGAAATGCACAAAGCATCAATAAAAACTAATTTAATTAGAAAAAAAAAGAAAAAAAAAAGAAAAGCAAAATATTTATTCCAAGTAGACCTGGCAATTTCACTTTATAGTTCTGAATGGAACATTGGGAGGTAAGGAAACACACTTAGCAATTGTATAAAGGCAATGAAATTGGCCCCAACTAAAACAACACACAAATGCATGTTCTGTCCCCATCTTTGCTGACCTAAAATCCCACCAGAGATGTCTCCCAGCCCCTTTTTGCCCAATGGCCACCTTACCTTTGTATAGCAGGGTAGATGGAGGATGATCTGGGCCAGTCACTTTGGAGGGTGTTTCTGCTTCATATCCTGCTGGCAAGTTGTCCAGAATGACACTGGAGTATCTGGTGGAGCCCAGCCACAAGTATACGTCCACTTTTGCCTGTACTGACCATCCAGCTGGCCGTTTCCCAGGAAGCTGGGGAAGGGGACAAGGAAGGCTGTATCATTAGCAGGAGGGAAGCATGGACCCTACTCTGAGAACAGAGAACCTTCCTGGAGACACACCTCTAAGTTTGTCAAGAGGTTCATTCCCAAGGGCTCTGCTTATATCACAGAATTGAGAGAAACGGCCCCGATGGCCACAGTGAACAATTCCAGAGGACGCCCCAGGTTTTGGAGTCCCAAAGCATAAACACATATTACAATAAGCACTTTTAAGCCCTGGATCACTTAGACCTAACAGGTGTGGATGTTTATTGCCTCTGTTTCAAAGGTGAGGAAAGTTAGATTCATACTAAACTAAGTTCCCTTAGTCTTTGTGTAACAGGCCATAGACCAGACCCAGAAGGGAGGATTCCCAATCTAGACTCCTCTGAGCCCACACGGAGCCTGCTTCTTCATCACTGTCTTCAACCAACCTTGCCTTCCAGGAACTTCAACTACTGGGGCTCTGACCCTAGTTTCTGTCCCTTTGCTTGTTTAAGAAATGCTCCGTGCCTCTTCTCTACCTTATGCCTCTGGCGTGAAGGTCCTGCTCTTCTCCTAGGCCTTTCATGCCTGGCAGACTGACTCTTCCATCTGCCATTCCTCAGGCTGTGTGGCTCTAGGGGGCCTAACTTCTGTGCCTTCTTTCCCTGTGATTGGCTCAGGTTGTGTGTGTGTGTGTGTGTGTGTGTGTGTATGTGTTCTGATGGGAGTAGGGAGTGAGTACGTGTATGTGTAGAGGAACATATACTTCAAGACCTTAAGGACATAGCTCAGTGCATTCAACATGGCTCCTTTACTTCCTGGTCACAAGTTTGGGGCTCTCCCTGTCCCCACCTGCATACTCTCAGGACTACTCACAATCCATCATTCTGAGTAGAGCTAATAGCATGTATGACATTGCTGCCTTGTCTGGATTCTGTTGACTCCTCTAAGCACCTCTTCATGGCAGGCTGTAGAATTTCCTATGAGTAACTTCTTTCTCCTACATCGCTTTCTTTCCATAGAGGATCACAAAATCCTATTACTTGCTTTGACAACTTCCAAAGCACCCATGGAAAGACTTTGACATCAAATTGAGCAAGATTGCTTGCCTTTTTAGCTTGCTCTGTAGGTTCCATAAACAGATTTAGAACACCTCAATTTAGCAACCACCGCGAGGGCTGCTGGGTATTAGTCAAGGGACTAGGGCCAGGGGCCCATCACAGACACCGAGACACAGCCCTACCCTCCAAGAGCTCAGAACTGGACAAGGCCAACTGGCATTCACTTACTCAAATGGTGGAGGGTAACTTTATCAATTTGATTGGCTTAATAAGCATCTAGTGTGTTAGTGAGGCAAACCTTTGGGTGTTCCTGTGAGGGTGTTCACGGACAGGACTGGCCATGGGCAGGGAGGACCAGATCCACTCTGAATGTGGACTTCACCATGCCAAGGGCTTGGATCCCAGGCTGAATAAAAAGAGAAAATGGAAGAAGCAAGCAGGGCACCAGCACTTGTCTCTCTCTTCTTCCTGCCTGTGGGTACAATGTGGCCAGCACCTCACACTCCTCCATCTGTAAGCTCTCCGACCAAGGGCCAAAATAAATCTTCCTTCTCTTAAGTTGCTTCTTTAATCACAAATGAGAAAGAGATTCTAAGGCAGGGAAGGAGCAACAGCGTTCCCACGCTTTCTTGAAGATTCCAACACACCCCTCTGAGGCTGGAGAGATGCTGCAGGGGTTAAGAGCAGTGGATGCTCTTCCAGAGAACTTGGGTTCAATTCCCAGCACCCATGTATTAGCTAACCACCATCAGTACCTCCAGCTCCAGGAATCTGATGCTGTCCTCGGGCTTTCACGGGCATGCCATGCCCCAGGTGCACTTATATACAGGCAGGCAAAACACTCTTACACATAAAACAAAAATAAATTAAAAAAAAAATTCAGAGCTGGAGAGATGGCTCAGTGGTTAAGAGCCCTGACTACTCTTGCAGAGGACCCAGGTTCGATTCCCAGAGCCTACACGGTGGCTAAGAACCGTCTTTAACTCCAGTTCCAGGGGAATCCGATGCCCTCTTCTGACCCCCGCAGCACTGCATGACCCAGGTGCACCTACCAACATGCAGACAGTACACTCGTACACATAAAGTTTAAAACAATAAATAAATATAAAAGATTCAAATACAGCTTCCTTGTCCTTAGCTTCTACTTTCTGCAGTTTCCATTACTCATGGTCTAAAGTGACTAAATGAGAAGTTTCAGAAAGAACAAATTAATGACCTTTCTTACAGTATATTGTTATAATGATTCCATTTTATTACTAGTTATTACAAATCCCCAGTTTGTAAATTGATCTTTATCATAAGCCTGTATAGCAAAACCCAGCATCTATATCATAACCCCCACTGGGGGTCTCAGAATGCACCCCTACAGATAAGAGGGCATTACCATGTTTAGCTGAGCTTTAGTCAGTACTTTGGAGTTGGATCAGCTCACAGGGCATCCTAGAGGGAGAAAAGAACTTGAGCATAGATCCGGATAAAGGATCTCATTTTCAGTGAGTGCTTACATTGTGCCAGGAAGGGTACAGAGAGCTTTCAGGCAAGAAGGTCACACCAGTGAACATGGAAGCCAGCAACATACAAGGACACTGGCTGGTCTACAGAGAAGTTAGAGTTTAATATTTAGGAAGGACATTATTTTTTATTCAGCTAAAAATAAATCAAATAAGATCATTTTGTTTTGGGTAAAGGTAACCACTCTACAACCTATAATTTTTAAATTGTAATAAGATGAATAACCTTGCATTTATCATCATTTCTCTGATAATCACTAAAATAGTTTGAAAATTTATTTGATAAAGTAAATATTTGTTGAGAAGGTTGAGTATAGAGATCAGTGGTAGAATGTTTGGCAAGCATCCACAAGGCCCTAGGTTTGATCTCCAGAACTGAGAGAGGAGAAGAGAAAGACAGGGAGAGAGAGGGAGAAAAACAGAGAGAGACAGAGACAGAGACAAAGAGACAGAGAAAGAGCCTGAGAGAAAGAATGGACATGTGTTTTGTTGCTATAATTAAAGCTTTCCTTCTGCTATTTGTACATATCACCAAGACATCAATTCACAAAGGCAAGGATTTTTTGTTCTGGGAGTGCCTGGCACCCCAGAAGAATGCAGAAAATATTTCTTGAATAAATATTGTTACTCCCAATAATCATAATGGTATTTAACACTTATTGAACACATATACCTGTGGGCCCTACTCTAAGGTTTCTTTCTTCATCTGGAATGTTCTGTCACTTTCATGTTGTCAACAAGCTATAGTTTCATTCAGTCTCATAAAATTCTGGTGTTTTATTGAGTATATTTTAGAAACAAAGAAATAATAACTCCATGGAGATTAACATGATTGTCCCAGGAGCAAGATGGGATTAGAGCCAACACTCACACCTACCTCTGTCTGCTCCTTATGCACAGTTGTGTATTCTAGTGCACATGAATGGCCTGGACACCAAGTTAAATGTAAACTCTACTTCTGCAGTGTAGAGTTTGTGATTCTGTATTTCTTCCTGTGCATGCTGATGCCCCCTGGTCTACAGACCTTAGTTTCAAGTATTTAGCCTGCAGGGCTCTTTATAATCTGTTACATCCTCCCAGCCAGGTCTGGTACTCTTTATTTTTTCAAGTAAAACAAAAACTATAAAAGCATCATTACTTTTCTTCTTATATTAAACAAAGTATGTGTGTATGTGTGTGTGTGTGTGTGTGTGTCTGTGTGAACTCACAGAACCAAAACTCAGCTTACGTCCTATGAAAGCATTCCACGAGACCACTGCCACACTCCTAAAGTTTATGGCTTGTGAGTTTTACAAACAAATGAAAACCCTGACATGGCTCTTGTTTGAGCATCCAGGATCTACTCATTCAACCATCCAGCCTTTCTGAGCCCTTCCCAAGGTGCTTGCAGAAGGGTCTCATTTACAATTTCATGCGCAGCTCCAGCCTCCCATGCCTGCCCACCTTCCTCTCTGCCCCATTCCCTTTTCTTTCTCAAATGCCCCTGAGAAGGTTGACAACAACAAGGTCTTGCCTTTTGAGACTAAGGTGTGGGAAAAATAAGACACCAGAATTTGGAAAATGTCTAAACAATTCTGATTGTTTAAAACATTAAACATAAAACAGCATAAAACACTTAATGAGACAGAATACTCAAGTCGGCCTCTCTGGCAGGGTCCTGGTGTGCTCTAGCTGACTTAGAGGAAGGAGGAAGCCTTGACAGGTCAGAGAAAGGAGAGGGAGATGGCAATCACACCATTGTGCTGGAGTTGGTCACTTGGTGTAAGGGAAAGGCTTGCTGGTCTTGCAGAAGTTTCCAGGGGAAGAGTCCAGAGAGGAAGAAGGAACGTGGGAGTTCGGAGCAGGATAAGGGCTCTGAGTGCACCCAGCTCTTTTCATCACAAGGTTTCCTTTAAGTGTCAAATTTCCTTTTCCTCATTTTTAGCTATGGGGCCATAGTGAACAGGAACTGAAAGAGGAGAGTTCTGGTGTTAGAATAGTGTGTTTGGCTGAGTGCTGCCAATTTTGCTCCATTTTTTTGATAATATCATGAATATATTTAATTTAGAGAAAAAGAAAGATCATAGAACTAGAGATCGTGAACCCTTGCTCATATTTACAAACCAGCCGATATGTGACAATACGTGACTTGTTATGCTTTGGATGTAAAATGTAACTCTCAGACTCCTGTGTTTGAACCTTTGCCTCCCAGCTGGAGGCACTGTTTAGGGAGGCTGTAGAAGCTTTGGGGCTGTAGCCAAACTAGCAGAAAGGGTGGGGGTCCTGAAGATGATATTCTGTCTGCTTCTGACTCAAACTCTCTCTGCTTCTCGGTAGGTGGCCCATGAGCAGCCTCTGCTAGAAGCTCCTGTTACTGCAGAGCAACCTACTCTAACCACCAGGCCTACCCTTTCATGAAGGCTTGTGACTCCTTAAACTAGGATCCAAAATAGAGCCTCTGCCACTTAGGTTGCTTCTGTGGGCAGCAATAGGTGAAGGAACGAATACAATTATAAATGGATATTCTGAAGGAATAAGCTGGACTAACATGGGTTGCAATGTCCAGGGTGTTTCCAGACTGTAGAACTTTGGTAATCTTCTGGCTCATGGGCACTGTGAAACTCCAAGACTTCCTAGTGTGACAACTGCAACCTCCTACAGCTCTTTGAGCATGGGGTGTTTACAAAGCCAGTTAGCAGACATCTGTGCTATAGGATAAACTTTGAGAAGTTTCTGGCTCAGAGATTTTCGAGATTTATATTCTATGCTTTTTATTTCCATTTCCGGTTTCTCCTCTCACAACCCAGTATGAGTGGCAAGTGTTGGAAAGACAGGTTCTCCTCTCAATTTTTTCAGAGAAGGGAATATGAAGTGAGGCGGTGGATGGGAAGGAGTTAAAATCAAAGGTGACAAAACACTGGATGAAAACAGTTTTGCTGAATCATTAAGATGTCTCATCACAGGTAGGCAGAACTGAATTCATCAGGACTTAGAAAGTTATTGCTCAGAGCAATCCTGGATGCAAAAGAAAACATAGATACAAGGAAGGGAAGGGTACCACAGGGTGAATGCTGTAGGGCCAAACATTCTCTGTTCTCAGCTACATCTATCCCCTGACTTTATTTGACAGCTGCTCTTTGTTCTAATTTTATATAGTGCCAGGATACATCAAAACATTTAGGAGAGAGTAACTTTATACCCTTTTCTAGTATTTTTAGCACATGGCCTTTTGAAACGATTTGCTATTTTAAGACAAACCTCTCTTGCTTCTGTAGCACTCTTTCAATGGAGAAGGTTAAAAAAAAAGTCTCTGATATTTGGGATGAATGATTTGCGTAAAAAAAAATGTACTTTTCAGTTACAATTTTGTAAGAGTGATTTTTAAATTATTTTACATACATGACAGAAAGAAATCATTTGAGCCCTATACTAGGACTTTTCTCATTGAGCTAACTAAGTACCTCATGAAAGCAACTTCAGGATGGAAGGGTTTATTTTAGTTCATGGTTTAGGGGAAGCTCAAGTCTATCGTGGGAAGAAGGCATGGTGGTGGGAGGGTGAAGTGGCGGCCGGTCATGTGCCCACAATCAGGAGGCGGAGAGGTGGATTGCTGGTGCGCAGCTGCCTTCGCTCTTCCCCCCTTTTTATTTAGTCCAAGATCCCAGCTCATGAGATGGTGCCAACTGCATTCAGGGTGGGTCTTCTCACCATGAACTGATCTAAAATCTCCCTCACAGACACCCAGATCTGTGACTTCTAGGTGATCCTGAATCCAGCCAACTTGTACATGAAGATTAAGCATCATAGTCACAAACAACTGATGAGTTCCAAAGGAGATAAGAATATTTTCTGGAATACTGGATATCCAATT
This sequence comes from Rhizomys pruinosus, assembly GCA_009823505.1. Lineage (NCBI taxonomy): Eukaryota > Metazoa > Chordata > Mammalia > Rodentia > Spalacidae > Rhizomys > Rhizomys pruinosus. The sequence goes on from VZQC01014560.1 coordinate 3,799,223, forward strand.
GTTTGAATGCTAGTAGTATTCACTGAGTGATTACTCTGACAGGGGCACATGTTTGTGTTCTTTGCTTAAATGTATTCACTCAATCCCCACAACTGTCTCCATGTAATAAATGAAAAGTGGGATAAATATTCTTCAAACAGATGAAGAATGTTAAGCAAATTGCCCAAGATCATACAGACAGTAAACATTGGCCTGAAATTCTGTTCTGAGTTGAATTATGTTCCTCAAAAATTTACCTATTAAAGTTCTTAATCTTCAGTACTCAGAATGTTACCCTATTTGGATATAGAGTTGTTGTAGATGGAATTAACTAAACTGACTGTACTGGAGTAGAATGGTCCCTAAATCTGCTGAAATGCACATAGGATGACTGATACCCTTATAAAAAGAATATGCTTTCTTCCTCCTTTTCATTTTCAGAACTAGGGTTGAGTCTAGGGTCTCTACCACTGACCTGTACATATTCTGCTCTCTTGTTATTTTTCTTTTCATTTTTATTAAATTTTTGCAAATTCAGACTTCCCCTATCTGCACCCCAATGCTCCCATCTGATTCAATGTACTCTAATACACACACCTATGCATATGTATGTGTGTATATGTATATGTGTATACATATAAATATATATGCTGTTTGACCTTTAGTTAATTTTGTGCCCCCCAAATGTTTTTTGGGTGGGTCCTTCTACTGGAGCCTGATTAACCTATCCAAAAAAACTTTAAACCAGTGTCTCATTAAGTTGCTCAAGCTGGCCTTGAACTGTTTGGCTTCCTAGGTACCCAGAATTACAGGCTTGAATTTTTAAATAACATATTAATTAATGTAACAATGAAGTTCATTTTAAAAATATACATGAACTCCTGTGAAAAAAACCCACAAGGAACGAATAGGCAAGCGTTCATTCTCAAAGGAGTAAAAACTTAACCTTGAGGGAATAGCCATTAGTTTAAAAAGGAATGTCCACGCACCTTAACACATAATGATTAGAAAGCTGGAAGATTCTGCTGAACTGAAGTTTGCACTGAAAAGCATGATGTATCCAGTTGTCCTCTGCTTCTGAAAGTACTGGGAACAGGTGCAGACCCAGATGCACAGGAGAATTTCTCAGATACCAGGATAAAGAGAAATTTCCCTCCTTTTAGTGAAATCAGTACAGACTTACTTTGAGGAAGTGGGTTTTGATCTTCCCACAGTGCTTGCCCTTCTGCTCTCGGACAGGGGCATAGAGCAGGTCTTTGGCAGGAATACGGGCGTATGCTGCTCTCTTGTTGTTGCTGAGCATCCAAATGAAGACGTCCGGGATTGTGTGCTGTGGCTGTTCAGGGGGGAAATATGATTAGATAGCTTGGGGTTTTATGAATGTTCTAGAGTCTACCTCTCCTGAGAAAGTGTCTTCTGAAAGCTGGGTCTGTGCTTTAAGCTACTTAAGTGTGTAAACATGTGTATAACCAACCATGCGCTTTCTGGACCTATGGCTTGGTATCTTTGATGGCGTATCTTTGATGGTATCCAGCTGTTGAAGGGGTGCTTCTCTACAGCTTTCTATGGATTCTTTTCCAGTGCAGAGATTGATTTACCTTCAAAGCCATTGAACTGTTCCAGAACTAGGTAACATTTCCAGAATACTCAAATGAACAGATAAGAACAAAAAACACAAATGTCTTTGAATGACTTCCCACTTCCCTTTAAAGAAAAGAAAGCAAATCTACAGCAGCACTGTATATAAAACAGAATTGCTAAGTAGCCTCCTTCCATTTCAGTACATTATTCAGGAGAAACGCCATTAAAATTGCCCAGAAATTTAGACTTTAAAGTTGAGCTATTGAACACAAAAGTGGAGATCTATACCAAGTGTCCCACTGTTTTCTGTTTGAAATGTACATTTCTTTTTTTAAATTTTATTTATTTTTGTATGTGTACGAATGTACTGTCTGCATGTAGGTCTGTGCACCCGTGTTGTGCAATGCCTCAGAGGTCAGAAGAGGGCGTCAGATTCCCCTGGAACTGGAGTCAAAGACGGTTTTCAGCTGCCATGTGGGTGCTGGGGATCGAACCCGGGTCCTCTGTAAGAGCAGTCGGCACTCTTAACTGCTAGGCCAGCTCTCCAGCCCGAAATGTACATTTCTGAACCAACATAACTACCAAAGCAAACAGGCAGCACACTACTATGAAGCCAAGTTTGACACTACTGGACTGGAAGCAGATGTTCTGTCTTGCTGATTGTTGACATTCCCATATATTTCATACCCAAATGGGGCATCTGTCTCTTCTCTTTGAGTTGCAAGTTGGTTTTTGTTGCTGTTCTTTTTGAGACAGGGTCTCGCTGTAGCTCCAGCTGTCCTGGAATTCATTATGTAGACCAGGCTGGTCTTGAACTCACAAAGATCCACCTGCCTCTGTCTCCCAAGTGCTAGGATTAAAGGCATGAGCCACCATGCCCAGTTCATGTCTCTTCTCTTTGGTATGGGACCAAAAATACAGGATGCTTTTCCTGACCCAGAATCAGTCAGTTACAGACAGGAAGACCCAATGCCTGCATCAAATCTTCTGCATTCTGGTCTTTTTTGAGACAGGGTCTCCTTGTAGTCCCAGGTGTCCTGGAACTCACTCTGTAGACCAGGCTGGCCCTGAACTCACAAAGATCTGCCTGCCAAGTGCTAGGATTAAAGGTGTGCACCACCACGCCCAGCTATCTTCTGCATTCTTAATAGCATTCTCATTCCCAGTGCTTAACATTACCTGTTTCACTGCTTAATATGTTTCCAGGGAACAACTGATTTGAGAGAGAATTACAACTCTCAAGAGCCAAGAAAGCAGTAAATCTGTACCCCTCCTCAACACCATCCCCCACAAACCCAACTAAGAAGTCTCTGCATAGTTGGAGGTTTCAAGAAAGCTTCAGTGGCCAAGTGTGGTAGTGCACACCTTTAATCCCAGCACTCAGGAGGCAGAGGCAGGTGGACTCTGTGAGTTCAAGACCAGCCTGGTATACACAGTGAGTTCCAGGCCAGCTGGGGCTACAGGGAGACCCTGTCTCAAAAATTGAAAAAGAAAGCTTCAGTGCGTGACAGAAGCAAAAATCATTCTAGAAGACACCAGAAAATATTGTTTGTAACTAACCTTAAAAGAGATGCTACTGTTTGACCTTTATTGAACACGAGTTTAAATTCTCTTATAGTTGAAAACCTATCAAAGTCCCCACCATTAAATGCCTATTTTGACTTTCCTTGAGTTTTTAGGGAGCTTGTTTTTCATTCTGCTGAGCACTCAGGCTTTATGAAAAATCAGCAGAGCCAGGTTTGTTTGGGAAGCTCCCATGCCTATGCAGAAAGCTGCTTGCTCATCCACTCTAAGGAGGTTTCTGTCTAATCTTCCCAAAGAGCTTTGCCTATACAGCTGATTACCTCATCCACAAGGAATCGAATTTTCTCAACAAAATTTTGGGCTTCATGAATCATTTCATCGAGAGAAAACTTTTTCTTCTGTTGTTGAATGATCCCTTTGGCCTCCTTAGCCAGAGCCTCCTAAAAAAGATGAGAATCAGAATAGATCTTCCTAGATGTCTGGGCACAAACACTACCTTGTTGCTGGGGTGTATCTTTGTTTATAAGTTCCAAGCCCCCACAAGGACTGTTTCGGTCACTGTGCACACTCCCCATTTAATAGAAATTTAGACAGTGAAAACCATCTCTTTGGGTAGATGAGCTATGGAGACCGGAAAGGACAGAAGCTTGTCCATGTCACAAGGCTTTGTAAGACAGTATCTGAACCAGGCTTCCTGATATCTAATAACAAGTGTAACAATGGAAACAAAATGTACACTTATTACTCTATACTAGGCAGTGTTCTAACTCCTGTATTCCTTTTCCATCACCATTTTTAGTGATTTTATGAGGTGGGTGGGTACCAATATTCCTACTTAAGGTGATAAAAAGAGTCATGTAACTCCTAGCTGCCACACTGGGCCTGATCCCCAGCTCAGTCCAGAATGCGTCACTTTCTCATTTTAGAGGCATGGGGCATGCTTCCAGCCCAAGATGGTGTCATCTGAGAAACTGACAGAGTCACTGTAGTGACTGAAACATCAGAAGCTTTGTTCTCTGTACCAGGTGTGGCAGTACACGCCTGTAATCCCAGCGCTTGGGAGAAGGAAGGAAAGAGATAGAAGGGAGTGGAGGGAAGGAAGGAAGGAAGGGAGAGAGGAAGGAAAGGGTTTATTTTTAAGATTCTCTCTCTCTCTCTCTCTCTCTCTCTCTCTCTCTCTCTCTCTCTCTCAAACCTGAGAGGCATCAGATACCCCCCAGGAACTAGAGTTATGGGCAGTTATAAGCTGCCTGACATGGATGCTGGGAACCAAATTTGGGTTCTCTGGAAGAACAGTAAGAGTTCTGAATCTCAGAGCCATCTCTCCAGCCTCCAACGTCTCCAACCTCCAACGTTTTAGTCATCCATTCGGCCCATATTTATGGGACTGGGGGAAGCCTCTCTGCAGTGCCTCCTGGGGCCCTGTTTCACAGAGCATGCCATCTGGGTCGCTGTGCCCCAGGCACACTGGCCCTCTGGCAGTCTGAAGCCCAGTTTGGTCTACCCTAAACTGGAACACTTGGAGCTTCTTTGTGCTCAAGCATTCTTTCTAGACTCCACATGGCTTCAATTCAAATGATACCATTTTATTACATTTCCCCACATTTTTCTCGCTGTGGATTTGGAAATTTTTTCTTCATAATCATAACCAGTGATCATTTTTATGTGTTTGCTGTTTACCTATCTGGATTCTGTCTTCTCCACTACAATGTAAAATTCACTTGGTCAGGGACAGCCCATCTTGTCCTTACCTTGCATTATCAGTTTCTGTTAAGGACTCAGTCACAGCAGTGACACCTGCATGTGGCTGACACACAGAAGGTATGGAGTAAAAATGGAGCGAATGAGCCAATCAGTGTACGGATTCCTCAAAGACTAACACCAAGTGCTTTCAACAATTTGTTTCCAGCACTTTGCCTGGGTCTGGATGTAACCCTTCCTTTTTGCAAAGCCGATGGAATTTTTTTTTGTCTTTTTGAGATAGGGTCTCCCTGTAGCCCCAACTAGCCTGACACTTCCTATGTAGATCAGGCTGGCCTTGAACTTACAGAGATCTGCTTACCTCTGCCTCCTGAATGTTGGGATTAAAGGAGTGTGCCACCATGTCCAGCTAGCCAATGACATTTTTGTTAAATGAAAGCAATATATACAAATAAATATGCAACCCATCATGGGCTCAGACAGGGGCAAAGTCAGGTTTCAGAGAGGATCTGACATCGGAGCTGAGACATAAAATGTGAATAAAATTCATCAGTCAGTAAGAAAAGAAAGGAGAGCCAAGAAAAAGGAATGGTCACATGCGCAGATATACAGCCAGCAGGAATCTAAGAGCTGGAACACAGATAGATACAGGGAAGGGCATGAAGGAGGGGAAGGCTGTGTGCTAGGTATATACACAGTTCCGTATATCACACAAAGGGAATTTAGACTTTATCCCATAATTTGAGAGACTTCAATGATGTGCTAAGCATGACTGATAGAATTGTATTTTGTTTTAGAATCCTTTTTCACTGTTATGTAGAAGATAGGTTGGAGGAAGTCTACTGCAGACTAGACAGAGATGCAAAGGAACCCAGTTCAAGATTCAGGGGATGGAGAAGCAGAGTAAGTTCTACAGTCCATAGTGGGCAAAATCAGAGGGACCTGGGGTAGCAATGACTATTTACAGTGAGGGGTTAAAAGCATTGACACACAGGCTTCTGCATGGAGTGGTAATTATAGCTGATCCTGTCAATATAGGATATAGAACATAGTTAGATAAGCATGGATCTCTAGAAGAAGTTGACTAGGAGGTGTTCTCATATGAATAAGCATCTGAGATTTCCATCAGGAGGCAGGATATTGACCTAGAGAAGGCCTGAATACTGTAATGGTTACTTTCTATTCCCAGCTTGATTTGATTAAAAAGCACCTTGGGCTTCAATGAGGCATACTTTTGAGGGTATGTGAGGGGAAGGCCTACCATGCATGTAGAGCCCCATACCCTGGGCTAGGACCCCAATACAAAAAGAAAAAGGAAGAAGCCCCCTGAGCACTGCTATTCTCCTTTCTGCTCCTTGGTCTGCTGGGACATGAGGAGCCCCCCCCCCCCAGCTGTGCGCTCCTACAGCCATGAACTCTGCCATACTCCCTGCCATGGTGGACACTGCCCTTTCAAGCCATGAGCCCAAAGAAAGATTTCCTCCCATAAGTTGCTTTGGGTTAAGTATGTGGTTGCTGTAATGAGAAAAACAAATCCAGGCCACTACTAAGATGATGGAACTATGGGCTTGTTTGTGCCAGGACTGATGGACAAGGAGCAGACAGACAGACAGACATGCCATGGAGGGATGACACAGGAAGCATCTTGGCTCGAGGAGTGGAGGGAGGAGCATGCAGGAGATACTACAGACTGCAGAAGCAGTACCCTTAAACATCCCAGAAGATCGGAAAGAAGATCACTGGGCAGTTAAGGTGCTTACATTCTAACCTCTGGACTTGGATTAACTAGTTGTGATCTTTAAAAAAAAATTTAATCTTATGACTATAGCTCTGTAATATAATCTTTCTGAATCCTGCTCAGATCTTAAAACTTTAGCCCCCCAAGAACAAATGCTGAATAATTTTTCTATGCAGAATTATCTTGGAGTCTCTTAGTGCTACTGCTAGAACTAAAGCTTCAAGGTGAGATAGTCCAGAGTCTGACTTGGTCTGGACTTTCTCAGTAATCACACACTCCACAAGGGCTAAGTATCTAGCAGTGTGGAACTGGTCCACAGAACACAGAGGGCATCAGTGGCTGCCCTGTTCTCAGAAAGTGCTGGCAACCTTTAACAGGGTTCTCAGTGAGGAAATCTGAGGAGGGAAGAGTTATTTCCTTTTCTTTTAAACATCTTATTTATTATTTTTATTTTATGTGTAGGTGTGTACTGCCTGCATGTGGGTAAGTGCACCTGTGCAGTGCAGTGCCCCTGGAGGTCAGCAGAGGGCGTCAGATCCCTCTGGAACTGAAGTTAAGGGTGGTTGCCAGGGTTCATAACCACTGAGCCATCTCTCTAGCCCGAGAAGAATTATTTCCAGGTTTCTTGGTTTATATGGCAGACATGCAAGTGAAAAATGCAGATGTCAAGAAATAAACAAGAGGAACCTAGACAAATAGGAAGGCTGGATGAGCCTCCTCATGCTTGTAAACCCTCAGTAGATACAAGGTCCTGTTCTACTCAATATATATTCCCTCCTCACTCCTGTGTCTACATCTCAGAAAAGTCTGTTCTTTAGACCTTGTCCTTGGCTGGCCTATGACCTATGTGTCATCTATGAGGTTTCTTTTTAAAGCACATGCTTTAACTCTGTGCAATGTATAAATAGCTTTTCACATACCAGCTCCTGCCAACAGAGTGTAAGTCGTTTCTTATCTAAAGTGGTTTGGTTCAACATCTTGGGCTTCTTTTCTGCATCAGAGATAAAGGCACTGAAAAAGAAGAAGAGTTTTGCAGCTTACTTAGTGAAAATCCATTTCTACGATTCCCCAGATTTGTGAATCTACTTTCTATGGTACAATGGAAAACAGATGGAGCTACAGAACAGAGATGTTTAATTTAGGATTAAGCAATGGTGCACTAACTTTTCTATGAGACAAAATGGGAATTGGAGATGATACCCAGACCCTGTGTTGGTTTGGGAGAATGAAGGAATTCCACTTTCTTTCAATGCATACCCATTGCAATGGCTTTCAAAACTCATAACAAAACTGCACAAAACAATAGAGATTTTCTCTGCCTTACACATTTAAGTCTCAAGAAGAGTTTACTGAAAAGTTTATATATATATATATATATATATATATATATAACTATTATATACATCAGATATTTAAAAATTAACACTGAGGGGCTGGAGAGATGGCCTAGCGGTTAAGAGTGCTGACAGCTCTTACAGAGGACCCGGGTTCGATCCCCAGCACCCACATGGCGGCTGAGAACCGTCTGAAACTCCAATTCCAGGAGAACTCCAGTTCCAGGGGAATCCGAGACCCTCTTCTGAACTCCGCGGCGTTGCACGACACGGGTGCACAGACTTGCATGCAGACAGTACATTCATACACATACAGAAATAAATAAAAATTAATAAAAAATTATTAAAAAAAGTTTAAAAAAATTAACACTGAGATTGAAAAGTAACATTTTAGGGATGAAATTAAAATATGTGAAGCAGGAAAATCATAAAAGATATGAATGCAATTCAAGAAGAACTATAAATGGGCAAAAACATCTTGAGGAAGTAAGATATTGTCCTTAGTGATAATTTCTGTGAAAATTAAAATCAATACCACTTCACTTATCAAATGAATAATATTCAAAGTTCATGGAGGTCTAAGAGCCTATAGGATAATGTATGCTGGTGTGGAAGTAACTAGTTACATCTTACACATGACTTGACAGCACTTACCAACATTTAACTATATACAGATTTTGGTTTAGGATTACACTAGAATTCTTATGGTTCATAAATAACTGAATACTTTTGCAAGAATATATTTACAAGGGTATTTACAATAGCAGTCAAACAAAGTGCACAATTTACATATTGTTGGGAAAAATTAAACATATGACACATCCATGTAGGAAGAGGCCCATTATGTATTACTAAACAAAGAAGTATCCTGTTGGACAAATGTATATCATTATGAAGAAATAAAGTACTTTATGAATGTGTGTGAGACAGAATGTATCTTCAAAGCCCAGAAAGGAGTCCAGGACATCAAATTAATCTTTTTTCTTCAAAGAGTAGGACTGCAGAGAAAAGTTATATAGACATGTATACACAAATATATTTTAATGTATGTATCCACAATGGAATGGTGGAATGTAAATACATGTATTGTACAACAAACATTTAGTCCTTCTGTGATAAAATATCACTTATACAGGAATTTCCAAAGAGGAGTCCAAGATGGCACCCTGCCCATTGAGAGATCCCACACCAGGGCTCTCTGTGGGGAACTGGAAACTCCACCACAAATTCTCTTTGGTTACCCTGGTAAAGTTACATTTCTGTTAATTTTACAAGGAATAGAAAAGATCTTCTTTTGAGGTGGAGGTTTTCCTTTTTACTTAATTCCTGCCTTTTCCAGAGCTACAGAGAATTCCAGCCCATTCTCCAGGATGGATCAGCCCAGGTAGATATATTAGAATTTCAGGATCTCCTGCCTCACAGGGATGAGCATGCAGATGGTGTCAGCCATAGTCACTCACTGGAGCCTGAGCCCGAGGACCCAGCTGAGCCACCCCTGGATTCCTAATATACACGGGATATGATGGTAAAATTGTGATAAGTTCACTGAGTTCAGGGGTAATTTGTTACTCAGCAGTAGGTTGGTCACTATATCTTTTTCTATTGAATTTTTGTGTATTTCCTGTACAACACCTTAATCATCTTTAAACCTGTTCCCCATCAGCACCCTCCCATAGCCCCCCACTGGATTTCATGCATTCTCTCATTTATGTTAAGGTCTATGGAGTCAAATTAGTGTCTTCTGACCTCCCTCAGTGCACTCTATCTTAATTTTAAATCTTCCATTATGTCATCTCCCATCTAGAATGAGTCTTTAATGAAGTTTTCTTAATGTATTATATAGAAAATCCAATTAAGTAGCATTTGATGTAGCTTCACCTGTGTGTCACATGTTACACAATATCACCAAACACAAAGCAATCATCCTGGGTGTTGAGAGTATAAGGTATTTTTCTTGCTTTATAAAAAAATCTTAGCAGTAGCTCTGCCTTGTTTTGACTTCTCGCCTTTGGTTTATGTTTTAGTTATTTAAGTGTCAGGAGGTCGTAGTTACCCCACAAGCAGCAGTTGAGCTGCTGAGTAAAAGAAGGTTAAAAAATTGTCAAATGCCTGGATGCTTAGGAAACTGGCTGCTTTCTCAAGGTCATCAAAAGCTGACTCCATCTAAGCTCAGCTCTGCAGACGTCACCCACCTGCTCTGGCTGATGAAGTCACACAGCACAGCCTTCATCTTCTCCTCCGGTGCCTCCTCTGAAATCTTGATCAGCTCTCTGACTTCTTCTATGCCTTCTTCCTGCAAACAAACCACAAGGCTAGTGAAACAAGCCTGGTAGAGATATTGACTGTAGCATCGCAGAAATAATATTTTCCTCTTTTTGTTGCTATGGCTTTAGAGATAAAGGAAGAGTTCCCTCGCATTTTTTGTGCTAGATGTGTGGAAACGCTGCTGCGTTCTGTCTGGGCCTTCATTCTTTGGGTAGAATGACCTGGATGTACATCCTCTCCTGTGTTGTTGTCCTAGATCCAATCCTTCCTAACCAACCATCATCTGTGCATAACCTACCCTGTGCGAAACAATATCATGACAACATCTCATGTTTTTTTGTTATTCAATACTTTTTAATGTTAATTAGGGAAAGAAACAATTTTTCATTTTTTACGTTTCTTTCCAGATATGGTATTTGTTGCTCTGAAAAAGTTAACTTTGGTTAACTTGAATCTATTTTCTTCTTGTTTACTGAATTTTTGCTAATATCCTATATTTTGATCGTATTTAGATCCCCTCCCTTATCTGCACCCCCTTACTACTCCCTGCTCAATTTCATGTGCTCCATTATATAATATTCTGGTGGCTTGAATGAAAATGTCCCCCATAGGCTTCAAGTATTCACACATTTTGTCTCCAGTTGCGTTGGTAGTACTGTTTTGAGAGGTCTTAGAAGGTGTGGCCATGCTGGAGGAAGTATGTCACTGGGGGTGGGCTTAGAGAGTTCAACAAGCCTTGCAGTCTCCAGTTTCTCTCTCTCTCTCTCTCTCTCTCTCTCTCTCTCTCTCTCTCTCTCTCTCTCTCTCGTGCTCACTGGAAGATGTGAACCTCAGCTTTCTGCTCCAGCTCCTGCCACCATGCCCCCCTCCCCCCCGCTACAATGGACTCTAATTCTAATTCCCTGGAACTATCAATCGTAAGCTCAAATAAACTCTTCCTTTTATAAGTTCCCTTGGTCATGGTGGTTTTATCACAGCAACAGAACAGTGACTAATCACATGTTAAGGCCTAAAGAGTCTGATTTCTGGCCCCACATCTGACCCCAGTGTGGGTCCATCCCCTGGAGCCTGGCTAACCTAAGAGTCTCACTCTTAAAAAATGACTTACTCTCCCCTTCCCAGCAGTCCTGGGTTTCCAGTAGTTCCCCAGGTGGGGCTGAGGTTTCTACCCCCACATCCCCACATGTATGCTGGGATTTTTGTCTGGCATGAGCTTACGTGGTATTCGGAACATTCTGTCTCTATTGCTGTGAGTCATGATGTTTAAAAATTATGTATAATTAATAAAAACATCAAACCAATATTTAAGTCAATTGTTGCATAATAACATAATCCTAGTGTCATTAAAGGGCTATTCATTTTTCTGAGTGTATTGGTTTTATGGTCAGAGAACAGGGCAGGGTGTACAGGGAAATGACTATGCTTAATGATTTCAATATTCCTTTGGGGCCTAAATTCTAGGGTTCTATTCAGCAGACTAGAGGAAGATGAGACCCAAAGGGAAATGTTCACGTTGCCAATGCTTGGCTAGAATTTACAAAAGCTGGGAGGAGAATTTTATGTTCCCACAGGTAAAAATCACCAATCTAAATGCCTCAAAACATACAACTTATGGCTGTGCAGGATGAACTGGGGAATGCCAGCAGAGAGGTTGACCCATCTGAACATTAAGGAATGAGGAACCTCAGACTGCCTGAGTCACGGACACTGAGCATCTCTCTGAATAATATTGGGGTTGACTGTTTATAATGGGCCCTAATGAAGTTTACCTTCCAGATGCTGAGAAACCTTCCTACCTCTCCCCTTTTTTAGGAAAAAGAAAACACATGATGGTAATGGAAACACACTCCCTAACTGTTAAACTAGAGCCAATTTTTACAGTGGTAATTTCCTATAAAAAGGCATAACGTATTAATGATTGATAGCATAGGACCGTGAAAGGATATTCTCTATCTAGAGCCAAATTCAATAGAAAAGTGTTTATAAGTTGTGTAATTAAGCAAATATTTACTACAGGAAAGCTCTGACATCAGCAATGATTATTCTGCCTAGGAGATGTTGGCTCGGGGATTCAACCCTCCCCCCCCCCCGCCAAATTATAAAGGCCTTTTGCCTATAAGTGGGATTATGCAAGGAGAAAGGCAGTTAAGTCCCTGTTGTCGAAGACCTGGTGTGAGCATGAAAAATGTTATGAGACGTCAATTGCTAGCGTACAACTGGCCTCTGAAATGCTAGAGAGCATTACCAAGGCCACTAAGCAATACAGCAAAATATTGGTCTCCCTGAGACAAACAGACTTCTCCATCAATATCAGCTACACCTCAAATGCCTGGAGATATGTGCAACCGTGGCAGCCAAGTGTTATATATATATCCCAATCTATTTGGCTATTAGCTCTCTCCTTGGAGGAATAACTCACAGCGTGATGCACAAGCTTATGTCCTCTAGTGGTTTAGGGAAGTTATAAGTCACAATAAGAAACTTGTCACCCTTTATAGAGAAACCACAGTTTGCGGTTAGCTACCATCCAAGCCATCTGTGTCTATGCTCACAGCTTGCTTGACATAATAAGTGGTACTGCTTAAATGCCTGTACATCCAAATAGCTTGTGCTTTGTTAGTATGACTAAAAAAGGGTATCACTGGGAAAGCTGTCAATCCATGAAGGGAAAAACCTGAACAGACTGGAGTCCAAAATGACAACTCCAAAGAAATTAGACTGTTTTTCTTCTCACCCACTTGTGCCCCTTTCCCAAAGCCCAGGGAACAAACTGCGAAGAGAGCGTGGTAGAATTAAGGGCTCAGAGAGATAGGGGTGATTGAGACTACAGGAAATATAGTCTGGACTCTAATGATCAAAATGCCTGTGCATACAAGCTTCTCCAACTGGACTATGGGAAACTTGGGTTGTACAAAATTTGGACATAGATATTCAAAATGCACCAATTTTCTAATTGTATGACATACTGAGTAACACAATGTTATCTGCAAACAACTGTGTCTATGTTTGTAGAATCCTTAAATAAAAAAAAAAAAAAAAAGAATTAAAAAGCTCTGAATTTCCTTTTTTTAATTTTTTTCTTGTTTTTTTTTTTTAATTTTGATAAATAATGTGTGGTTCAGGCTGGCCGCAAACTTCAGATCCTCCCGCCTCTGCTTCCCTCGGCAAATCCTGCCAGCGGGCGCCACCACCACCAGCGAAAGCTGAGTTTCCTATGCACACCAAAAAGTCTTGTTGCTGTGGTCCCGCTCCCCCTTTCTACCGTCACCGTCAGAAGGGCAGCACTGCGCAGGGGGGCTCTGCCTCAGGCCTCCCGGCTTCAAATTCGGGCTCTGCTACTTGCTATCTAATTAATGCCACTAGAGTCAGTTTCCTCATTATAAAATAGGAAATCAATAGGAAACCCCCTCACTCCCACCATGGGGGGCATAATATGAACCTCAACCACATTAGCCATGACTGAAGGGATACTGACACTGAAAGGGAATCATACTCCAGTGCTGATATAATGTGTCTAGAATATATACATTTTCAATATAATGTGTCTAGAATATATACATTTTCAATATAATGTGTCTAGAATATATACATTTTCAATATAATGTGTCTAGAATATATACATTTTCAATATAATGTGTCTAGAATATATACATTTTCAATATAATGTGTCTAGAATATATACATTTTCAATATAATGCGTCTAGAATATATACATTTTCAATATAATGTGCCTAGAATATATACATCTTCGAAAAGTTAAGTTATGCTGCTCTTTTCCTATATCAATTTCAAACTTCTTGGAGGAAGCTTTCTTTGAGACTTGCTTGGTAAAGTCCATACAGTTGTGAACACATCTGAGCTTTACCCTGTGTCTTATGTAACTTCTTCTGTTTGGTTGGCTTTATTTTTGAGACAGGGTCTCATGTAGCTCAGGGTAGTCTCAAATCTCACTATGTAGTGAGACTATGTCTCAAGTCTCACTACAGCCTCCAGGAAATATCCTGGTTTGTCATTATTCTTAGCGATAAACTGCATCTGTTCCATCTGAAGAAGCAGCAAGGGCCAGGCTTCTGTGGCTCCACACTGAGGCTCACCCAGGCCTTCCAGGCTGCTTTCAGAGTTCTAGTTCTTTTTTTTTTTTTTTTTTTTTTTTGGTCTTTTTGAGACAGGGTCTCCCTGTAGCCCCAGCTGTCCTGGAACTCACTCTGTAGACCAGGCTGGCCTTGAACTAGAATCCCAGAGCCTGGGACAATACTTTGTTTCACACACGTGGGTGGGATTATAGAGCAAAGAGGATGGAGACATTTGTTGTTTCTTTAGTGGAGTTTCTAGTGGAATGGGAAGGTTGAGTCATCTAGTCAGTCACCTAGCGAGGCCGCTGGACAGCAGGCCAGGATGCCCCTCCCCTGAGACCTGCGCAGAGGGACGATGACATGAGTGTAGGAGGAAAGGACCAGGTGAGACCAGGACCTAACAATTTTCTGAGAGCAACTTCGACATCCTAAATTTGGGAGATGAAGGAATCAGCCTCTTTCCAGATCCTGTAGTAGCAAAAAGCAGAGAAGGGATTTTCAATTCGGATATAGCTGGATTTGAAGCCCAGGGATTTCGCGAACTGTATTTTCATTCCTCTGGGTCCACTTGGCAGAGGCCAGGAAACAGAGTGTCTTCGGTCCAGTGGGGTTTAGACTGAGGTCAAGACCTTCTACTGATTGAATAAAAACAAATTCTCTTTGCCCCCCGTTTCCCAAGCTGCCTATGAATCCACTTACCAGGAGATCAGCCATTCTCTCCAGCATGTTGGACCAGTGCAGTCTGAAGGTCTGGTCTCCCCAGAAACTGAGGAAGGAGACACAGGGCTTCTTGGCTTCAAAAGGCAAATAGTTGTAATTCCTGTTAAGGTAGATTAGGTCTGGAAGTCAGTTGGCAATCAGCGTTTTTCAGGAAATTCCAGCAATTTGTTCATGTTTTACATGTTCTGTAGGGATGGGGAAGGGGTAGGGACAAAACTACAAATGCCCATCCTTAGACTGTAATTGGAAACCTGTGGAAAATGAATGATGAAGAGTTATGTAACTACCGTGAGAGGACTTATGAGCTACAATCATACTGGGCACAGTGGGTGCGAGCACATCTGTAATCCCAATACTCAGGGGGTCGACGCAGAGGTTCAGAAGTTCAAAGCTATTCTCAGAAACATAGTGAGATTTGAGACCACCCTGAGCTACAATGAGACCTTGTCTCAAAAATAAAGCCAACCAAACAGAAGAAGTTACATAAGACACAGGGTAAAGCTCAGACGTATTCACCACTGTATGGCCTTTACCAAGCAAGCCTCAAAGAAAGCTTCTTCAAAGAAGTTTGAAATTGATAAGAGCAGCATAACTTAACTGTTTGAAGATGTATATGTTCTAGATGCATTATATTACTGAAAATGTATATATTCTAGACACATTATATTGAAAATGTATACATTCTAGACACATTATATTGCTCCACTGAGATAGCAGCTATGATCAAAGTTGCTAGAGACATGTAAAGTAATAAATTATATTACTAATGAGGGCAGAGGCTAGATCCCAATCCAGTCATCAGCATTCTGTGGCTTGGCCTCATTCTTCCATCCATCCATCCATCTGTCCGTCCATCCATCCATCTGTCCATCTGTCCATCCACCCACCCATCCATCCATCCATCCATCCATGCATTCATCCAAGAATTACTGATACCAGGCACTGGTGCTGATAATGGAGGTGACTTGCTTGGCAAAGGAGGGGGTGAGGTGGGGCCATGTAATTAAAAAATGAAGACATGGAACTCCAAGGGATGTGTGAGGGGACAGGTGAGCATGCTTAAATGCTAATAGACAAAGATCATTACCAGAATGAAGTGGAAGACAAACATGACAGAAACAATGCATGTAGATTTGGTCCCCAAGGAGGAAGGAGTTAGGTGGATGTAGAGGTAGGTGAGGTAGAAGAGGAATAATCAGAAGCTGGAGGGCCCTGACTAATGACAGCTATTTAAACGATCAGGGTTCCCAGCCCCTTATAAACACATGAGATGGTGTGAAGAAAACTACAGAAGGAAGACAAAAGCATGCCTGGGATGTGTGTGGTGGTTACTCTGATAACATGGACAAGGTTTAGAGAAATACATTTGTAGTGGTATGAAGAGAGACAGAAGCAGTGACAGACAGAGGTAGATGAGGGAAATAAAGGGGAGAGGAGGAGGAGCAGGAGGAGGAGAAAGAAGAGGGGAGGAAGAGGAAGAGAGGAAAGAGGAAGAGGAGGAAGAAGAGAGGAAGGAGGAAGAGGAGTAGAGGGGAGGAAGAGGAGAAAGAAGGGGAGAAGGAGGTGGAGGTAGAGGTGGAGGAGGATGAGGAGAAGCAACTTTTGTTTCCATTTCAATCAAAAGTTACAGAGATTTCTGCTTGAAAGATCAAATGGATGTTCTTTTTTAGCAATCCAACCCAAATTTCTTCTGAAGTAGATAACAGAGTTAACAAACGGCCCCTGGCCTGCCTGGCAGGAAATAAAGCAGCAGGTGCCCATTCAGAGGCCAAGTAAGTTCTCGGCAGTTACTGAGGCCATTATTAAGGCAGGAGAAAAACAACAAAGCCAAAGGGTCAGAACCCAGCTTCTGTTTTATCTGAAATTATTACAGTGAGAATCCTGTATCTGAACAAGTTCCCGCCCACTATTATACTTTGTCTCAAGATTTCTTTGGTCTGAATTGTCTTGTGCTAATGATGCTCCTGGCCCTTGTCTCTGTGGTTTTCAGGGTTCTCCTGGTTGGCAGTTGAGACTCCTTGAGAAACCACCACGTAAGTGGAAAGCAGCAGATGGGAGGGTGCCTGGCTGGTCTGGACAGCTGCCTCAACAGAGTACCAGCTTGTGACTATGGGCAAGAATAGGCCTGGAAGCCAGGCACGGTGGCACATGCCTTTAATCCTAGCACTTGGGAGGCAGAGGCAGGTGATCACTGTAAGTTCAAGGCCAGCCTGGTCTACAAAGTGAGCTCCAGGCCAGTTGGGACTAAAGGGAGACCCTGTCTCAAAAAGACAAAAAAAAAAAAAAAAAAGAATAGGCTTGGCATCCTGGAATTTAATGATGACCTGCCCTTGGCTGTCATTCCTAATCTCATTCTTCACCTCTGAATCAGTACAGAAATATGCAAATGCACATAGTTTATAAAGCTAGAAAGCCCAGTATATATACATGGTAGAATTTTATTAGAGGCAAGAGAGATCATTTGTCTTTCATGTCTGCCTCTACACAGATAGACACATATATGTACAGGGTTAGAGGTAACATTTCCACTGCACCTGCTGCCTTCTTAGCTTGCATCTATATGGATGCAGTCTTAATTCAGAGACTGGGAAATAAAAAAGAAAGCCTCAATCCACGTTTTAAAATTCTACCACACAGCCGGGCGTGGTGGCACACGCCTTTAATCCTAGCACTCTGGAGGCAGAGGCAGGTGGATCTTTGTGAGTTCAAGGCCAGCCTCGTCTACAGAGAGAGTTCCAGGATAGCTGGGGCTACAGGGAAGGTTGACAGTTCCAGGTTGACAGTTTACATGAATTACAAAAGATTTGTGAGGGTGTATGTAGATGCCTTGACTGTTTTCTGAGATGGTCCTAAGTGCACTCATGCCATGCAGCACCCACAGAGGAGAGAAGAGGGTGTTGGATCCTGGAACTAGGTTTGCAGACAGTTGCTAGCCACCATATGGGTGCTAGGAACCGAATCTAGGTCTTCTGCAAGAGCAGCCAGCACTCTTAACCAGAGTCATCTCTCCAGCCCCCATGTGACAATCATTATACATACAATAAATATATGTAATAAAAATTACATACTCAGTAATCCTACCATGTTGTTTAGATAGTGATGCAAAATCCTGATGCATATGAGGACTCTCAACTGGGTTGGGCTGAAATTTAAAAACCTCTCCTTCCTATCTTGCTATACTTCAATGTTAAGAGCAAAGGGGGCTTCACCTATGATAATATCTTAGCTGTTCTGCCTTTAAATGAACTACCCGGGTGCATTATTGGAGGGCCACCATGCTGCTAAGGAGTTTGTCAAGTGGTACTAAGCCTGCTTCTCCTGTTTGCAACTTATTTCTCCAACATAAATAAAGTTCATTTTCTGATTTTACAAGAGAGCTGAATGAAATAGTCCCAGGAATTGACCGCAATCTCATCATCACCATTCTTGCCTGCCACACCTCCTACCTGTTCCCTTCTGTCACCAGGGGCTTCTCTGGGTGTGTGGTGGAAGCCACAGAAATGCCAGCATCATGGGCCACATCCATTTCTCCTTCGTGCAACAAAGGAAGGGTGTCTTCCTCAGTCATCTCAGCTGACTTCTTCTTACGCCCATGATGGGACCCTCCATCAATCAGGTTCCCAAAGTTACCTTTAGCAATAGTAAGGGGGAGAGAGAGACTGTGTGTCAGCAAGTGGAATCAGTCAGCTTGGCATAGGAGATCTGAGTTCAGGTCCTCTCATAGCAAAGAAATGAGAACTCAGGGTGAAGGATGAAAGAACAGACCAGAAGAGCAAAGAAATAAGGCTGACGACGGCAACA
This sequence comes from Rhizomys pruinosus, assembly GCA_009823505.1. Lineage (NCBI taxonomy): Eukaryota > Metazoa > Chordata > Mammalia > Rodentia > Spalacidae > Rhizomys > Rhizomys pruinosus. Next base: position 3,817,939 of record VZQC01014560.1, read on the forward strand.
AGCCATAGCTCCAGCCTCCTCACTTCCTAGTTTGTAAACTCTACACAAGTCACAAATTTGAAAAGACAAGGAGAAAAAAAGAGCCGCTGGAAATCTAAAATTATATTTATAACCATTTTGTTTTTAGCTATTTTAATTTTATGAAATTTATCTATTTATGTGTGTGCATGCATATACACATGTGCATGCATATGTGAAGGTCAGAGGACAAGTGAGAGTCAGTTCTCTCCCTCTATCATGTCGGCCCCAGGGATCAAACTTGGGTCACCAGGCTTGGCAGCAAGCACCCGTACTATTTGAGCCCTCTTGCCAGCCCTATAACCATTTTTTAACATTTTAGTGTATATATCTTACCATGGAGATGCAGATAAAGTATCATTGTAGGTTTTTTGTCTTTTTGAGCCAGGGTCTCCCTGTAGCCCCAGCTGGCCTGGAACTTGCCATGTAGATCAGGCTGTCCTTGATCTCACAGAGATCCACCTGCTTCTACCTCCTCAGTGCTGGGATTAAAGGTGTGCACCACCACACCTGGCACAGATGTCATTTATTAATCAGCCTTTTTCATTCAATAAAATATCATGAACCTTTTCAAAAGTGCTTGACCTTTAAGGAAAGACTTGTTGTCTGAATACCCAAAGAGCACACTGTATTTCAAAAAGTAAGAGAAACTGGGTATTGGAGGAGAGAGGGAGGAGGGAAGGAGAGGGAAGGGAAAAGAAGGAAATCAAATAGGGCAGCTTGTGCTACAAATATCTTTATATGAGAATAGATATCTCTTAAAGGATTTCATTTTCAAATCTGATCCAAATTCCTAAAAAGAGTAAAGCAAACATATCATCACTTTGGGGGAAGTCCAGAGCTAGCTACATTGTAGAAGTTTTGGACACAGTTTCAATCAAGAAAGGCCTGTGGTTCACAAGCTGGTGGTCAGAGAGACCCATAGCTTGGGAAACCTTCCTAAGTTTCCTATCTGTTGATCTCCTCTCCACTCCCCTCCTTCTCTCTGCGGGCTGGCTCAGTGCCAGGCCCCTGCGTTCCAGCAGTAGCTGTTTTGGTGTTTCACCCAGGTCTTCCAGGAAAGGGTACTCAGCCGCAGACCCTGAGTTAGATGTTGCCATTTCATAATGGCGCCTTCCCTGGGTGGAAGCCTTTAACTGCTAGAGATGGCCTCCGTTGGAAGCTGTGCCCAAGCCACCCATTGTGGATGGAAAAACCCACTTCTTGGCTCTAAGCGTGGCTGGTCCTCAGGCCCTACATTTTCCCCATATGCCTGCTCTTGATCCCTTTCCCTGACAGTATGCCCCCAAAACCTCCCTTGTACAAGAATCTTCCCAGACTGAGTTCCTGGGACCCTGACCTACACAGGTCCCTAATCTATCTTGTTTTAAAACAATGTACTTAAGTGCCTAGAGCCATCTTGAGGATTCAAATGGTATCTTTAATTTTTGTATTTTTTTTTTTTTTTTGGTATTTTTATTGTTCACTTCTGGTCAAGGCACACAGGGTCTTGATACATATTTGGTGAATCAGTGACCTTGATGTGTTACTATGTTCAGGAAAGACTTTCTCCCCAGTCTCATTCTAATTCTTTCTCTCTGGTCTTCATTATTCTCATCTTAGTTTGGGACCCAAGGGCAGCATAATGGTATGTGAGGAAGAGAGGATCTGCAGCTTTCAGGGCTTGCCGGAGTCTTCTTTCTAACTTTTACTAGGTTTGGCCTGGGATTGTTAGGCAACTTCTCTGGATATGCATTATGATTAAAACCATTGAATTTAGGGGCTGGAGAGATGGATAAGCAATCAGGATCACTGACTTCTCTTACAGAGGACCTGGGTTTGATTCCCAGCACACACATGATGACGAAAACCATCCTTTACTCCAGCTCCAGGGGAATTCATGCACTCTTCTAACCTCTGAGGGCACTGCATGACATGAGTGTACTTACATACATGCAGGCAATATACTCATATACATAAAATAATAATAACAATAATAATAAAGAACATTAAATTTGCAGAAGACCAGTTGTTCTAGTTTGCTTTCAATTGCTGTGACAAAACACTCTGACCAGTACCAACTTGGGGAGGAAAGGGTTTATTCATGTTACATCTCCTGGGTCATAGGTCATCACTGAGGGAGCCCAAGGTAGGAACTCAGAGCAGGCACCTGGAAATAGGAGCTGAAGCACAAACCATGAAGGAATGCTGCTTACTGGCTTGCTCCTTTGGCACATGCTCAGCCTGCTTTATTATATAATACTGGACTACCTGCCCAGGGGTGACACCACCCACAGTGGGCTGGGCTCTCCCACTCAACACTCAACAATCAAGAAAATACCCCATAGACATGGCTACAGGCCCTTCCAATGAAGGCAGTTCCCCAAGTGAAGCTCCCTCAACCCAGGGATGTCAGGTTGACACTAGAGCTATGCAGCACACCAGTAATGAATCCAGAACTGAGAGCAGAGAAGGATAGTTGGCTGGATCAAGGATTTGGAGTTTTTAGTAAAACAACAGAGAAGAGAATTGAGGTAACCAAGAAGAGAGTAGCTGACAGGGGGGGAGACAGGAGATCTAAGATGTACAGAGAAGACAGTGAAAATGGAGAGGAAGCAGAAGAATGGATTGGACAGCGCCAGGAGTCAAAGGGAAGATGTCATGGTGGGTGAGAATGAGACTAGACGGTGGTAGAGCAGGTGGTCAGAGGTCATAGGCAGAGCTCATGCCTCCTCCCTACAGAATCCAGGCCACTCCACAGATCCCAGACTACTAAGAACTGTTGGAAAGTTCTTCCTTGGCAGACCACGTATCATTTCAGTTTTCAATCTGTCCACAGCCCTGACCCCCTTGGAGTCACGTGTTATGAACCTCCTTTCTCTTTATAGTCCTTAGTTGCTTATGCCAGCTCTCAAGTCTCTCTTAGTTCCCACTGTGGCCTTTCTTCTCTGAGTTTACTTCACCCTCCCTCTGCCTTCCCTGTAAAGACCAGTGCTGCCACACGCACTTGTGTCCTGTGAACATACAGACACGTGGTTCTGTGTCAAGCTTCAAGCTCAGGACTGAGTCCCATCATCTACTTCCTTCTGCTGTGTTGGCCTAGAACTTTCTGAATGTGAATCAGATTTTCTCTGGTGGAAAGAGTGCTCTTATTAGAACTGCACATCAGCCAAGAAAATTGGCTACGAATTATAATAGCATCTATTGGATGCATGGGGCTTTGCGTGTATTAACGCAACAAACTGTAAAATTCTGTGAGGAGTTATTCTCATTTTATAGGTGAAGAAACTAAGACCTAGAGAAATTAAGTAAATGGAACGAGGATTAATAACCCAAATCGCTAAATCTAAACCTACACTGCTTACTAGTTTTTATAAAGTATGAAACTAAATCTCCTACATATGTATTGACATTGGGTAGAAACAGAACTTGCCATTCCTTTCTGAGATGCATATCTTTGCCAAAGTGGAATCATCTTCACGTAAGGGATTAATTGATTTATTCATGGAATAAATATGTCCCAAGAACTTGTACATGTCTTCACTTACCAAGAGAAACTTCGAAGCTGATGGGCTTATCTCCAATCTTCCGGTCAATCATGGTGGCTTCGAAAAAGGCTCCAAAGAGTAAAAATTCCTCATATTTTTCTGGTATAATCTACAGAAAGAAAATAACTGATAGACAGAACTGGCTTTTTTTCTCACTAGGAAGCTAAATTAGTGATGCTCAGCTAGTCGTGTATAATTCAGTGGTGACTGAATCTGTGTTACAGATGGAAATGCCATGCCTTCCCACAATTAGAAAGGTAACAATCACAGATAACCAACTTCAAATCTAAACCTCGAGAGCCACTTGTCCACACTTGTCTAAAATGGACAGGATCACACTTCCAAACCACTAGCTTAACATACAAAAAATATCCTTTCGTGTAAAAAAAAAAATGATCACGGTTTGTGTTTTCCCAAGATGCTGCTTAGTTAGGATGGCCGTGTACAGACCAGGAGTGTAGACATGGAAAATCAAAGGTGAAGGGCTGGAGAGGTGGCTCAGGGGTTAAGAGCACTGGCTGCTCTTGCAGAGGACCTGGGTTTGATTACCAGCACCTAGATGGCAGCTAACGGTTGTTAATTCCAGTTCCAGGGGAATCTGATGCCCTCTTCTGACATCCACAGTCATTCCACAACACAGGTGCACTTATATACATGCAGGCAATACACTCATATACATAAAATAAAAATAAAATATACCCTTAAAAGGGCATTAACAATATCTTACTCCAACCTCCACCTTTTACCTCAACGAGCTAAAGTTCAGAAACGTGAAGGACTCCCTAAGGTCACACAGCAAGTTAAAATCAGGTAAGACGGGGGGCTGGAGAGATGGCCTAGCGGTTAAGAGCGCCGACCGCTTTTACAGAGGACCCGGGTTTGATCCCCAGCACCCACATGGCGGCCGAGAACTGTCTGAAACTCCAATTCCAGGAGAACTCCAGTTCCAGGGGAATCCAACACCCTCTTCTGACCTCCGCGGCATTGCACGACACGGGTGCACAAACCTGCATGCAGACAGTACATTGATACACATACAGAAATAAATTAAAAAAAAAATCAGGTAAGACTTCAGAGCTGGTCTTCACCAAGGCTGCTTGGACAAGGAACCTGTAGATAGTCTAGAAGACTGGATTATGGTAGGTTGTGAGACAGGAGCATTGCGAGGTGATACTCAGCTCTTTGTAAGCAGCTCTTGTTAGTATGTAACAGGTAGGCGGCTTCAGGGGCACATGTTACTGGGGCACAATGACTCAGCATCATGTTTCATAGAAAAAAGCCTGAGTAAGGGGAAGACAGACAATTAGAGCATCCTGGTTGGATGGGTAGATTTATTAAATGCCATGGGAAAAGCAGAGAGGCAGATCTAAGGCAGTAGAACGATGGGTCCCACTGCTCTCCTGTAGTGCTGGACACCCAGGAAACGCTGCTGTTGCTCAGAAACATGGGGCAGGGTGGAGGCCTGGTGCTGCAGGAGCTCGGTCACAGACTAAAACCAGCCTCTTCTCTCACAGTCTTCTGGCTGAGTTTACTCTCTGGGTGGAAGAGGAAAGCTCACTAAAACCTGGAGCGAAGGCAGATCATAGAGCCTCAAGGAGAGAGGGCAGCTGTCCCAACTAGACAAGCAGATCCAGCAGCTGTGGACTTCAGGCAAGTTACATCCATTCTCTGGCTGTCACTTCCTTATCTGAGACAAAACTTCAGAATACGGTCCATAGAGAGGAGAGAAGGACAGAAATAATATTCCTTGGAGCACCCAGTGAAAATCAGACACATAATCCTCCAAATTGTCACCACAGTAAATATTTCAAAGTTCAAATTGACTTCTAATCCTCCACTTCTTTCAAGCTCCAAGCCAAAGCTCTCCCTTCTGGAAGCACATAATGTTGTTTGTTTTTGTTTCTTAAGACAGCATTTCCCTGTAGCCTCACTTGGCCTGGAACTTGCTATGTGGACCAGACTGGCCTCGATATCACAGAGGTCTACCTGTCTCTGCCTCCTGGATGCTAGGATTAAAGGCATGTTCTACCACACTTGGCATGGAAGCCCATCTTGAGTTGGAAAAATAATGATTAATAATGTGTACTAAGCTCTCGTTGTGCCCACGGTGGTAATCTGAAAACATTTGCCTATATTATCTAGTGTGAGACTTACAACTGCACAAGAAGGGATGTAGTTTATTATATCCGGTTAGAAATGAGGACACTCAGAGAGTAAGTGCTGCCCAAAGTCACTAAACAAAACTTGAATTTATTGAGCATTTATTATGCGCCTGGCTCTGTTCTGAGCACGTTGTATATATTGATTCATTACATCTTCATCAAGTGACTGTGAAGTAGAAGCTTTTATAGGAAATGAGAACACAGAAGATGTCTATCAACTGACAGGATTTAGAATCAACACAGTTCTAGGCATGTCTGTGAGGCTGTTTCCAGAGGGGCTTTACTGAGGAGTCTAGACACACTGAATAGGGGACCCCATTTGGGCTGGGGTCCCGGGCTGAATGAAGAGGAGGAAGCGAGCTGAGCAGCAGCAGTCTTCTCTCTGCTTCCTGATGGTGGCTATGGTGTGACCAGTGGCCTCGAGCTCCTGCCCTGCCTTCCCTGCCACGATGGTTGGACCCTCACACCCTTTCTTTTAAAAGTTGCTTTTCTGGTATGAATCCAACCTGGTCATGATGGATGATCTTTTTGATGTGGGTCTGTATGTGATTTGCAAGTATTTTGTTGAGAATTTTTGCATCTGTGTTTATTAATGAGATGGGTCTATAGTTTTCTTTTTTGGTTGTGCCTTTGCCTGGTTTTGGTATTAGAGTGATGCTGGCTTCGTAGAAGGAATTTGGAATATTTCCTTCTGTCTGTAGCCTTCTGAAAAGTTTGAGTAGTAATGGTTGTAAGACCTCTTTAAATGTTTTATAGAATTCTGCTGTGAAGCCATCTGGGCCTGGGCTTTTTTTAGTTGGGAGGCTTTTTATTACATCTTCAATTTCCTCAAGTGTTATGGGTCTGTTTAAGCTGTCAATCTCTTCTTGGTTAAGCTTTGGCGAATCCCAGAATTTCAGATATTCGTCCATTTCTCTTAGGTTTTCAAATGTCGTAGAGTATAGGTTTTTGAAGTATTCTCGTATGATTGTCAGGATCTTTTCTTTATCTGTTGTGATGTTTCCTCTTTCATCGCAAATGCTATTGATCTGGAGTTGCTCTTTCTTTCTTTTGGTTAACTGGGCTAGAGGTTTGTCTATTTTGTTTATCTTTTCAAAGAACCAGCTTTTGGATTCATTGATTTTTTTTGTATTTTCTTTGTTTCTATTTCATTGATTTCTACTCTGATTTTTGTTATTTCTTCCTGTCTGTTGGGTTTAGGATTCATTTGTTGTTGTCCCTTTCAAAGAGAAGCTTTTTTTTTTTTTTTTTTTTTTTTTTTTTTTTTTTTTTTTTTTTTTTTTTTTTTTTTTTTTAGATAGTATACTTTTCTTTTTTTTTTTTTTTAATGTGGGCACTTAAGGCTATAAATTTCCCTCTTAGGACTGGACTTTAATGTATCTCACAGTTTGTTGTGTTGTATTGTCATTTTGTTTAGTTCCATGCGGAATCGCTTTATTTCATTCTTTATTTCTTCTCTGACCCATCATTGTTCAGTATTGTGTTGTTTAGTCTCCATGTGTTCTTTAGTATAGTAGGGCTTACCCTGGTGTTAATATTTGCGCTTTTTTGCACTGTGGTCTGATAGAATGCATGGAATTATTTCAATCCTTTTGTATTTGTTGACAGGGTTTTTTTGTGTGTGTCCCCTAGTATGTGGTCAATTTTGGAGAATGTTCCATGGGGTGCTGAGTAGAAAGTATTTCTCTGGAGTTTGGATGAATATTCTGTAGATATCTGTGAGGTCCATTTGGTGTATTGTGTTGTTCTATGTTCTGAGTTCTCTCTGTTTATTTTTTTGTCCAGTTGACCTATCCAGGTGGCTCAGTGGGGTATCGAAGTCCCCCACTATTAGCGTACTAGGATTAATCTGTGTCTTGAGTCCTGAAGGTTTGTGTTTATAAAGGTCGTCACCAGAGTTTGTGCATAATATTAATAAAATTGTGAGATACCAGAGATGCAGGGATGGTTCAACAACATATATAAATCAGTAAATATCATAAAACATATAAATGGACATAAAAGACAAAAACCACACAATTCATCTCTCAATTGATGCAGAACAAAGCTTTTGACAAAATCCAGAACCCATCATGCTTAAAGTCTTGGGAGAAGACGGGAGGGGGAGTCATCCTCAATGTAGTCAAAGCCATGTACAAGAAACCCACAGCCAACCAACTCATCCTAAATGGAGAAAAGTTTGAAGCCATTCCCTTAAAGGCTGGACACAACAAGGGCTGTCCACTATTGCCACTCGTCTTCAATATAGTGCTTGAAATGCTCGCTAGGGCAATAAGAGCAAGAAAGGATATTAAAGGAGTACTTAATTGGAAAGAGGAAGTAAAACTATCCCTTTTTGCAGATAGATATAATAGTTTACCTAAGGGATGCTTAAAAACCTCCAACAGAAAAAAAACCTGTTTAGAGAACAATCAAAATGTTTCCGTAAAGTGGCAGGATACAAAATAGACACCTAGAAAAAATCAGCCAGCCTTCTTTAACCAACAATAAGCAACTGGAGAAGGAATCATAAGGGACTCCAATCAACAAAGCAGAAAAAAAAAAAAAGAATAAAATACCTAGGAATAAACCTACACCAAAGACTCTACTAAATCAAAATTTTAAAACCCTGAAGAAGGAGATGAAAAATGACATCAAAAGATGGATAAGAGCCTCCCATTGGCTCATGGATGGAGAAATTACATATAGTAAAAATTGTCCATTCTACCCAAATAATATACAGATTCAATGCTCATCCATTAAAATCCCCAGTGAGTTTTTTTCACAACTTAGAAAAAAAATCCTTAAATCATATGGAAAAACAAAAGACCTGAATAGTAACGCAGCCCTGAGTGAAGTGCAATACTGGGGGGGGGGGAATTACATTACCAGAATTCAAGCATATATTACAGGGTATAGTCATAAAGAAGTTGGTACTGGCAAAAAACAGAAACTATTGAGCCCAATGGACACAAACTTGAATATCTAAACTTGAGCTCATATAACTTCAGCCACCTCATAATGCACAAAGGGGCCAAAAAAGCTCAATGGAGAAGAATCAGCATCTCAGCAAAAGGGTGCTGGCAAAACTGGATGCACCATTTTGTAGAAGAGCAAAATTAAAACCCCTACCTCTCACCCTGTTTACAAAAATAAACTTCCAGTGGATCAAAGATCTCAATGTGAAGAGCCTGATAACCCTGAAGGGATAAAAGAAAAAGTGTGGCAACAACCTACGAAGACATAGGTGTGGGAGGAACTTTCCAAACCCAGACAGCAGCACCGCACAGAAAAAGTAAGGTCAACATTTGAGAAGTGGGACCTCATAAAACTCAAAAAGCTCTGTACCCAGTGAGAAACAATCAAAGAGGTGAAGAGAAAAAGCCACAGAGTGGGAGAAATCTTTACCAGTGACACAATCTGGAACAGAGCTTAACATCAAGCGAAGTATATAAACTACTGAAAAAAACAAAAAGTAAGAGAAACCAAATAACCTACTCAAAAGATGGCGTAAAGAGATGATGCAGACTTCACCAGTAAGGACATAAAAATGGCTGAAAAATACCTTAAAAAGTGTTCAGTATCATGTAATACATTAAGGAGAATGCAGAAATTAAAACCACATCTCAGATTCATGCATCTCAGCTCCAGTACAGCTAGCTGAACGGTATCAAGAAACAAAAGACAACACGATTGCTGGAGGGGTTGTGGGGAAAGGGGAAACACTCAACCACTGCGGGTGGGGAAGTGTAAAACTTGTGAAACCACTATGGAAAAGAGTGGCGAGAACCCTTAAAAGACTCGGAATGAGCCTACCACCTGACCCAAATTCCATACCACTGCTGGGTATATACCCCAAAGAAAGACTCATCCTACAACAGACATACATTCCCAGCCATATTTATTGCTGATCTTTTCACAACAGCAAAGAGCTGAAACCAACCCATATGTCCCTCAACAGGATGGCTGGATGACAAAAATGTGGTATATCTACCCAATGTGGGCGAGTACTATTCAGTGGTAAAGAAGGATGGCATTATGAACTTTGCAGGTAAATGGATGGAGCTCGAAGCCATTATGCTGAGTGAGGTGACACAGTCCCAGAAAGACAAACAGAGAATGGTTTCCCTCATTTGTGGATGCTAACACCAAATCCCCCAGATGAAAGGCAAGCTGAATGACAGTATGGTTATATTTTTGGTTTACCTGAAAGAAACTATGTTGTTCTAATGTGAATCCCTCAATGGGCTCTAGAATCCACCCACCAATTATTTTCAGACTCTGTAATTACCATAAATGGGTGGAGAGTATGTATCCATAATTTAGAATAATATGAAATTAACAGAGGAAAATGTGAATTCCTAAGCATAAAAAAAGACTGAGAGAAAGATACAGGACAGTTATGACAGAATACATGATTTGGGATGACTTGGGGTGGGGTGGGGGGAAGGGATAGGGGGAATATGCCTGAACAGAAATGAAAAATGATGTATGAAATACATAAAACATCAATAAAAAGAAGTGAAAGATAAGAATTTTAAAAGTTGCTTTTATCTGTTTTAATATAGGGGACAAGTCATCTGCCTGAGAAGTCAAACAGAGGCAAACATCTCCAGAGGCAAGTGTCTCCAGAGGCTAGGTAGTGGTCCAGTACTGCCACAATTGAAATCCAACTAGGAGGCCTGATGTTTTAATCACTGTGCTCGGCTCACTCCACAAATTAATATCAATTTATCTACAGCTCTTTTTTGTATTTTTGAGACAGGGTCTCCCTTTAGTCCCAGCTGGCCTAGAGCTCACTATGTAGACCAAGCTGGCCTTGAATTCACAGAGATCCGCCTGCCTCTGCCTCCCAAGGGCTAGGATTAAAGGCATGTGCCACTGCGCCCGGCTATCTACAGCTCTTAATGCATCCATTGCTTCTCACTTCGGGTGACAGGTATTTAGTGCATGTTATCACCCCTTCTATACAGTAAGCTCCGTGGGGTTAGGCTCTGTGTTTACTCTTGCCTGTGTTGAGCATGTTTATCAAGAAACTGTTCAACTAGTACTTACATCGTATTTAAATGAGCACATTCATTAGGTTGGCTGTGCTTTGTGGGAGTTTGGTGGAGGGGAGAGATGCTTTGGTAAGGAATGAGGGAGAGTAGGAAGAGCGAGCATCATAGTGTCTCTCAGTTGAACAAGGACACGGTGTAGCCAACTGACACTGGAGCCCTACAACCTCGGGACTCTGACAAAAGAAAAAGACACAGCAAGAAGGGTTGATGATGGCGAGTTCTGAGCTGCTCTGGCTGTGGAGAAGTAAAGGCCCTGTGCAGCTGTTTTAAAATATGTCTGCAATTCTTAGCCACAACTTTCCCAAGTCCCCCTACTTTTGTATATAGGCTGGAGGAAATAATAACTTGTTCCCAACAAGAAGAAAGAATACAGTAGAGCCGGGTGGACTTCCATGGCTTGGTCTTGGAAGACTTTCTGCCTTGCTCCGTCTTGACTCACCCATGCTGGAGGAGGGGAGGCAGCCATAACCCTTTGAGGGTGCTCAGTAGCCATGAGAGGGTACCCAGCAGGCAGCTGCAGTCTCCTTCCAACAGTCAGCAAGGAAGCAAGGCCTCCTGAGTGTGAGCAGGCCTGTAGGGCTGGATTCTCCAGTCCTTGTGACATCTGTGCAATCGTATCGTCCCTGCCAAGATCTTGATGAACGTTTCTTTGTGGGAAAGGTTGAGCCAGAAGCACTGAGCTAAGCTATCCTCAAACTCATCACCAATAGAGAAAATAAGCATTGTGGTTTCAGGCTGCTAAGCTTTGGAGTAATTTTTGATATAACAGTAACTAATAAATCTGACAAGAAAACTGGCCACAAACAAGATGCCAAGATCAGGAGAGGGTGAAGGGCAGTAAGAATATGAATTTTCTTTTTCTGTCACCATCTCCACAGTAGTCGACATGGCCCCTTGCTTATGGAAAAGTAGGCCATCCACACCACGTAAATTCCCAACCACCCTTGCATTCTGCTAGAATTGACTTCATCAGTTGCCCTCAGCAAATACCTTAAGGATGTTGACTTCAGATTATAACATCTCCTAACTTCTTTCTACCTGGAAATCCCTATTTAGAAAAGAATGCTCAACTTCAGTCCACAGCAGGGGTGGTTCCCGAGAGGCAGATGTGGGACACAGATGATTGCAGGTCACTGAGCACCCCACAATTCTAGTAAAGTCCAAAGTCAAGTTTCCAATGTTGGTTTATATTCTCAACATACACATACACACACACACACACACACATACACACACACATACCACACACACACACATACACACACACACCACACACACACATACCACATACACACATACACACACATACACACACATACCACACACACACATACACACGCACATACCACACACACACATACCACACACACCACACACACATACACACACATACCACACACACATACCACACACACACATACACACACACACATACACACACATACACACACATACCACACACACACATACACACACCACACACACATATATACACACACATACACATACACACACATACACACACATATACACACACATACACACACATACACACACATATACCACACACACATACACACACACATACCACATACCACACACACATACACACACATGCACACACACCACACGCACATACACATACACACACATACACACACATATACACACATACACACACCACACACACATACACACACACATACACACACATACACATACCACACACACATACACATACCACACACACATACACACACATACACACACACACATACATACACACACATACACATACCACACACATACAACACACACATACACACACATACACATACCACACACACATACACACACATACACACATATACACATACACACACATACATACACACACATACACATACCACACACATACAACACACACACATACCACACACATACAACACACACACATACACATACCACACACACACACACACATACACATACCACACACACACACACACACATACAACAGAGAGAGAGAGAGAGAGAGAGAGAGAGATGCCATTTTTTTTTTGGTCTTTTTGAGACAGGGTCTCCCTGTAGCCCCAGCTGTCCTGGAACTCACTCTGTAGACCAGGCTGGCCTTGAACTCACAAGGATCTGCCTGCCTCTGCCTTCGTCTCTGCCTCCCCAGTGCTAGGATTAAAGGCATGAGCCACCACGCCTGGCCGAAAACGCCATTCTAACCACAACAAACTTGATAATATACATTTTCAGAAAATATTTCCCAGTATGTATGTCCAGAAAGGAAGGATAGGGCAGTGCTGAAAAGCTCAGTCATCAAGAGGTAGAAAGCTCTAAATAGCTGCTCCGGAGTAAACCACAGTACTGTGGGTAACAACAAACATACTGCGAGCTTAACTATGTACCTGCCCAAATCGCAGCTGACCAACTTACACACACTTTCTTAAAAGGCCCTGCAGGTGGTCTATGACGAAGGGACTAATACAACCTCACTTACCTGAAGTGGAAAGCCTAGCGCTAGCGTTAGAGTCCTGAGTAGAGCTAACTTCAGGGTTTCCAGCCTCATGTTCCAAACAGGCTCTCCCTGGTACTTTCTTAAGATTTATTGGGTCCCAGCAGGAAGAAGACATGGCTCATCTAAGGTGAAAGTCCTCCTACTACAACCCTGTGTCTGCCTGGTCTCCTGAGGAATACGCAGCTCTGGAAGAGTGGCCTTAACCTTCCTACCTGTTGACATGAGAAACCCTAGAGAGCACTGCCAGGCTCCGTTGGCATCAGCCCTCCTCTGCTAAGGAGGACACAGCAGACTCATTCACTTGACTGCAAATCACTGCTAGGCTCCAGGCTGAAAGGCGAGTCATGGTTGTTCACCTTGGCACTCGTGTCTCTTGTCATAATACCGAACTGTGCTGTGTTTTACAGTGAGAACTAATGGAGGATAAACGTTCCTGGGAGTTGTGATTTACAAATCTACACAGGTTCGTAGCAGGGAGTAACTTCTCAAAACTCTACGCCCTCGTTCACTCCTTGCTCTTCCTGTACTTCTTTCCTCGTGCTGCATGGACTGACATCCAGACTACTCCAGGCTAATGCCTCCACTTAACAAAACTAAGACAGAATTTAGTCAGCCATCCTACCACCCACCCCCACCAACGCCCGTGCCCACTTTTATGCCTCTTTCCTCCAGTTCCCATGGAATCTGGGCTTGGGGGACTCTGAAGGAATTTGACATGAACAGATGGCCCCACTGCCTACAAGAACGGACAGAGGATCTGCCCCAGAGTTCAACACTGGACCAACACAGTTTTGCAAGAAAATGAGACCTGTGTAGCCAACAGCCTTCTGTAGCCTGTGGGGTACCATCTCTGTCTGCCCTGGGTGTCCCTGCTGCCATCAGATAGAGGAACAATATTCAGACCTACCTCTGGGGGGGCGTCAAAAGATTCCACCTCAACCTCTGTGGAGTTGGTTTTGTCAGAAGCCTGCTGGGGCTTTCCTTCATCGGCTTTGTCTGACTTGTCCTTACTTGAGGTTTTGGATGATTTGGAGTCTTTGTTCTTGGAAGACAACTTCAGGTCCTTCACAGCTTTGGAAAATTTAGATTCGTGGGCCCCACCTGAGAGGATTTCCACAGCAATTTCTACCAAGATCCGGCCCCTAAAGGACACACCTTCCCCAAAGCCCTCATTCATCTCCTGGTAGTCATCCATCAGACTGTGGTTCCTAGGCGAGCCATACAGGTTAATCCAGGCAGGTCCAAAGGTAGGAAGAAAGCCTAGGAAAAATCCCAAGTGTTAGGTGCCTGGCTTTGAAATTTGTCACGTGTTTGCTTTATGACAGCTACATACATTCATAGAAATATAGAATACACAGAGAGAAGAAAATATTTACAAGACATCTTGTCATCAAAAGACAATATGTTGTCTAGTCTTTCCTTCTAGCCATTTTTTATGCATGCTTACACTTTGTCACCCTTGTGATGATATTAGAAAGGCCCTCATCTTTATACATTTCATATTTGTAATGATATTATAAAGGCATGTGCACCCCTTTTGCCAGTATTTATTCCTCAAATATTTGAGTCAGGCAACATGCTAGACATCAGCCATAGAGTCCAGCAGATGACAAGCAGATACAAAGAGTAGACAAAAATGCTTGCATGGGACTGGAGAGATGGCCTAGCGGTTAAGAGCACCGACTGCTCTTACAGAGGACCCGGGTTCGATCCCTAGCACCCACATGGCGGCCAACAGCCATCTGAAACTCCAATTCCAGGAGAACTCCAGTTCCAGGGGAATCCGACACCCTCTTCTGACCTCCGCAGCTTTGCACGACACGGGTGCACAGACTTGCATGCAGACAGTACACTGATACACATACAGAAATAAATAAATGTCGGGCGTGGTGGCTCACACCTTTAATCCTAGCACTTGGGAGGCAGAGGCACCCGGATCTCTGTGAGTTCGAGGCCAGCCTGGTCTACAGAGTTAGTTCCAGGACAGCCAGAGCTACGGGGAGACCCTGTCTCAAAAAGACCAAAAAAAAAAAAAAAAGAGCGCTGACTGCTCTTGCAGAGGACCCGGGTTTGAGCCCCAGCACCCACATGGTGGCTGAGAACCGTCTTTAACTCCAGTTCCAGGGGAATCTGATGCTCTCTTCTGACCTCTGTGGCATTGCACGACACGGGTGCACAATCCTACATGCAGACAGTATATTCATACACATAAAAAATTTTTTTAAATGCTTGCATTAATATTTATATTAATATTATAAATACTGTGAAGAGGAGCTGGAGAGATGGCTCAGCAGTTAAGAGCACTGGCTGCTCTTGCAGAGGACCCAGGTTTGATTCCCAGAACCCACATTGTGGCTAACAACTGTCTGTAACTCTAGTTCCAGGGGACCCAACACCCTCTTCTGCCCTCTGCAGGCATTGCACAACACAGTACACTCACCCACATGCAGGCAATACATTTATACACATAAAGGAAAAATAATAAATAAAAAACAAAATAAAAATACTGTGAAGGAGATATACTTTGTGACACAAGGACAAGCTGATAAAGCAGGGAGGAACAAGAGAGGGAGGGAAGGAGGGAGGGAGGAAGGGAGGGAGGGAGAGAGAGAGACAGAGAGAAAACTAGAAAGAGCATGGAGCTAATGGAGCTAGATTTGTATGAAAAGCACTTGGACAGAGAGGTATGTCCTAAGCTATTTCCTAAACATAGGACTGAAGAGAACTGGTGATTTTAAATTAATACGTAGCATCTGAGAACACACATAGTGTCCATGAGACCATTCCCAACATCACGTTCTTTTATTTTCTCAGTACTGGGAATTAAAGCCAAAGTGTTCTGTATCTTGGGTAAGTTCTCCATTGAGCTATAACTTCAGCCACACAATATTCCTTTCTGACAAGCAAAACAATATGGTGTTCTAAAAATCTCACCTCCTGGATTCAGATCCCAGCTTTGGGACATTCTAGTTGCATGAGCTTGGACAACTTTGTTTTTGAAAACCATTTTAATTGAATTTTTGTGATTTTCATACAGTATCATTTGTTGGTATTTAGATCCCTCCCTGTCCACACCTCCCCTTATTGCCCCTTCCTGATTTAATGTACTCCATTATATATGTAGTACGGCCTGTGCAGTCTAATTCGTGTCCCCAAATGTCCTTCAGTGTGGGCCCCTCCTCTGGAGCCTGGTTAACCTACCAAGAGTTCTACCCTGAAAGACACTGTCTGTCCTCCTCCTAGCAGCCAGTGGTTGAGTTGAGGGTTTCTTACCCACTTCCCCATGTGGGCAACTTTCTTAACTTTCCCTATGCCTTAGTTTTCTCATGTGAAGGAGATGTTAATCTTGTCTATCAGCATTAAAATATAGTATCTATTAAATGCTCCATGTGGGTCCTTAGGAAGTATGGAAATATATTAGCTACTATTATGAATAAAGGAGTCATAATTTGCCTAACAATTCCCCCACAGTGACGAATTACATGTTTTCATATATAATACCTTTCTGTCTAAATGTCTTATTTCTCCCGCTCCAACATCCACAGACTAGATTCCATCCCTCGGAGTCTGCCTTCCTTTGAGGAAACTTAAAAAAGCAAGAAAATTGTGCTAAAAATGAGAGAACAGTGATATGTTCCCTGGTGTCTAGTTTTAAAACACTAACATATATCTTTCTGAGTATCATCAAGAGGCTTCTTAAAAGCTGTGAATAAAACATGCTCACATCTAGTTGAGAAGTATAGATGGTGTGTTTTTCTATATAACATGGTAAACATTGCGACAACATAAAGAAATAGACACCAGACATGCACCGAGGGTGTTCTGTGGTACCATGTGAGGGGCATAAAAATATATGTCTTGCTTTCTGTTCTTAGAAAATCTTCAATCTAGTTGAGAGAAAAAATGAGCTATACCTACTTTATATCTATGTGGCACATGATGAGATATATTTAAGGAGCATGTGTATATATGCATGTGATTATATATGTGTATGACATATAAGTATGTGACCATGAATATGTATTTGTCAATTAACATAAATTTGTGTTACAGAGAAAGATTGCCTTGAACTTAAAGTGGGACTAATTTCTCAATTCTTACACATTAATGGGGTTTTGCAAAGGGTCATATACTGAATGGCAGCTCCTTTCCTGCCTGCCACTTGGAGGACTTGGTGGCTTATTTGGGGCTCTCCTGGCTCACTAGGTGCACAGTAGCCTACAATCCCTGCCACTGTTACCTCGTCCTCCCATGCTCCCATCAGTCATTGGGATATAACTTTTATATTGTGGAGAATCTATTTAATATGCAAAAAAATGTTCAGAGCATGTGAGCCATATGACAACATGCCATGGGTCAGATCTGGCCTGTAGATATTAGTTTGCTGGCCTTTGATTTCATCAGAACTCATTTTTCTTAACAAGGATGCACCACAGATGCATAGCAAGGCTCATGAATGACCTGGACCAGATCCTGATTCCATCCACTGGTCTAACCAATCTGGGCCACAAAGCAGAGCACACAGAAGCACAGGCAGGGTTAACACATGCCTGTCTGACCCTCTCTTTTTAGGGATGAGGGCTGAATAACAATTGTTTCGAGACCTATTTCTAAGTTGGACACAGGGAACTCTACCTTTATCTCCATCCTGCTCATTGGAGATTTTCTTCAGGTCAATGAAGTGGGTGGCCAACGCTACATCATTCACACTGCCTTCATCCCAAACCTGGATTTTCACCCTCCGGCACAAGGGAGGGAACATTTCCTTGAAGACCACCTGTTCATGCCACACGGGATCAGCACAATTCTTCTGCACTGAGGTTCGCCCCTAGAAACAGCCAGGAAACTATGAGCTGTGGAAGGAAATAGCTGAGAAAAGCTCTTCAAATCACCTGCAGACACAGAGGGAATTGCCAGAAATAACAGACTTGCCTCCCCCTGACACTCGGGAGAATAAGTTGCATCCAGTTAATATTACTAATCTAGATGCTATTGGGGTGGGACACTGGAACAAAGGTAAATGGCCACTGTTGAAAGTTCTACTCTACAGATCAGAGTTGAGGGTTGTGGTGGGGAACAACTGGGCAATAAACAGTTGTTCCCCTCGTTTCCAGAAAAGCAGTGGGCAGAGCTTTTCTGAGTTCATGTTTCATAAGTATGACCTTGGCTGAACCACTGCTGCAGCCTGGGCCAGTTTCTTCATCATAAATGGAGGTAATGCCCTCGATATCATCCAGTTCAGCTGAAGTAATATTCCAGTATTCACCCCTTTTTTGATGCCAGAGAGATGTGATGTTCAAAGCTTTAAAGTCCAGTGATTTAGAATCCAGCTTTGACCACGAACCCAGGCCCTGATTCTTCCAACGGCTCTTGAGGAGGGACTACAGGTATCCACGCTTATATAGAAGGACTACTTAGCACATTGTGAAACAGATCAGGGAACATGATAATTCAACAGGGTGGAGGAATGGGGTTACTTTCTCAAAGAAGTAGCCAGAGTTGAGGAAGAATGTTTTTCTATCTGGATTCCAAATAGTAATCCATCCATCCTTTCCAGTATCTTCAGTGATGCATGAGTGGGAACCCTCTTCTACATATCTGTCACCTGATCCTTGCCTTCCTGGGTTTTTAACTGTGGTGCTTTTAACATAATTCTATTTGGTTAAAATATTCTGGCTGAAGAGCAGGGCTGTGACCCAGAATTGCCCCTATTGGTGACGATGGCTTCCTCACCGTCTGCCCAGCGAAGGACACCTCCACGAAGGGATCCACAAGGTCCTTACTGTCACCCACAAATGCTTTGGTGACATTTGCCATGATGCTGGAGTTCATTTTGGGCAACCCTTCTGCTCTGTAGAGTCTCACATAGAACCTGGCCCAAGGTCTCTCTGATGGAAACCCTTGAGGGATCAAGAGGTTCCTAGAGGAGGAAAAGAATTAAAAAAAAAAAAAAAAAACTCTGTCACTTTGAACAAATATAAAGAAAAGGCAGAGGCAGTGTGGTGGTAGGAGGACAGATGGATATCAGAGATGACTGGGCTTCATCAATAAAGTAAGTTTTCTAGCATAAATAAAACAAACAAAACTCCTCCATGTCCAGAAATTATAGAATAAATACTGTCTTCTCTGCATGTCAAAAGAAGTGAATTTGACTTCTTCTACGTCATTAACCAGTGGCTGAAAGAATAATGCCTTCAAAGAAAAAAAATCAGCTACATTAAGGAAATTAGATAATCTCAGAATTAGTTACATAGAATAAATTGTTATAGGGAAACAAACTATCTTTTTCCTAGAATCTGAGCTCACCAAAGACAGCCATGACTTTGACAAGACACATCCAGGTATGTCTGACACAGAAGAGCCTCGGGTAGACAAGCCATGAACTTAACAGCATTCAGGAATCCATAAGGAAAGGAGTGAAGAAAGGGAGAAGAGACATCTGTTAGAACATGTCATTTCTCTTAGGTGGTCCTGGGTGAGCCTGCCTTACTTTTCTATTTGCTCCTCAGCATCGGAGGTTTTGGGGTTGGTCTTTAAGATGTCACCTTTCCCAGTCACACTGATGTCACACTTCAGGTAGCCCTTGGTGCCAGTCCTGATGTCACCAGGGTCCGTGAGCAGTGCCCACTTGTCACAGAACTGATGACCTGTAAACAAACCTTGAAAAGTCACATCCTCTGCTTATGGGTACAGTGGCTCCCTCATCTGGGCCCCCAATCACTCTCTGCAGCCCCAGGTTCCAGGTCTCCTAGGCTACCACACTCTCTTCTATTGCCTCCAACCCATTTCTCTGACTTTTTCCCCAACCGACCATCAGTATGTGGGAAGCCTTCAGTCTAGTGAGCCATCTGGACAGGGTCCAGTTTTGCAGATCAGGAGGTAAACCAAAGAGTAAGAAAGCAAGACGAGATTCACATTATAACACACATATACAAAGATATATAATAATAAAGTTAATGTGAATCTCAACAGGCTCTAGACTAGATCTACCACTTATATTCAGACATTGTAATTACCATATATGGGTGGAAGATACGTATTCATATTCTAGAGTAATATAAAATTAAAGGGGAAAAATGTGAACCCCAAAACATATTTTGGAATTAACACATAGTTTATTCCCAGAGGTCATAATTTTGATACATATGTGTTGTTTATACAGGCATAATTTGGAGTAATACAAAGGGGAGGGAACAACAACAACATAAGGACTGGGTCAAAGAACTGACTGATCAGTTAAATTCTGCTCAAAACAAGCTTCTGCAGAAAAAAAATCCTTGGAAAGACTGAAAGATGCAAGACATGTATGGCAGAATGCATGAACTGGGGTGGGGGAGGGGCAAGGAGAGGGGAAGGTATCCAAATTGGACTGAAAAATTATGTATGAAATACACAAAATATCAATAAAAAAGAGCATTTAAAAAAAACATAAAAAAGAAAGCAAGATGAGAGGTGGAGTGTGCTTACCAGGCTGGTTGTACACTGTGCCCAGGTCCACTCTGAAAGAGCCAATCAGGATACTTCCTATCAGCTTATTATGCAAGACCTAGGAGAGATGGAACATTGAGTCTAGCTCGTTTATCTTAAGGATATATCTATGAAGTGGATTCAGGATTCATCAAATACACTTCTGTGCATTTTAAATAATGTTTAACTTATTATTTTAGAATTGTATACATGTATGCAATGTATTTTGATCATAGTCACCCTTCAGTTCCCTCTTCCAACCCTTCCCAGGCCTTCCAACATGTCTCCCTCCCAAATTTATATCTTTTAAAAAAATATCCCACTGAGTCCAGTTAATGCTGCCTGTGGGAACATGGGTGTGGGGCCTCCACTGGAACACGGCGACCTTAAGAGCCAGTCTCACATCAGGTCGCCACTAGAGTGATGGTATAAAGTCCTGAGAACCATCCCAGGTCTCAAAGTATCTTCTGCACCTTTGTCATCAGGCCTGAAACTCAAAGGCTAAGAACATTTGGCCCTCGATGACGGCTCATTCCTCAAGAGCTAGGAAGGACAATCCCATAACTCCACTAGGGCCCAAGCCTTGACCTAGAACTGTTTTTGACACTCAGCTGTGGTTAAAAGGTCATATCGCGTATACATTTATCTACTATGTGAGTGAGTGATAAAAGCAGGCAAGGGAGAGGGAGGACAGGGCGGGAATCAGTCTTCTAATTCGCTGTTAGAGTTGGTATGACCACGGAGGAAAACGTTTCCAAATCCTCCACATGTTTTCAATAACATGTAAAATAGGGGCTCTGACCTTTGAGAAATAATTGGAAGACCACGTCCACTCAATTTCCAGCTCCTCCCCCACCACTCTCAGGAAAACAGCCTCACACCTCTCCGTGAGAACAGTGGCCATTTCTGAGACATGAGACGGATGTCATCTGTCACCTATTGCTCTCGATCTCTTTGCAGCTGGCTGCTTTCTCTCTCTTGGGCCAGGATGGCTGCAGATGGGTACTCTACCCTTCCCGCCCGTGTCCTAAATGTACTGAACAAATATAGGTAAGGCCACAAGCTGGCTCAGGCAGCTCTCTCTGTTTCTACTCTTCAGACCTGAGCTATAGAAGAATTTCCCCTCTCTAGCAGGGCTGAGGATGGCTCTGTTCAGCAGACTTGATTCCCTCTGGGCAGGGCTTGAGATCCGCACTCAGAGGCAACTTTTAAGACTGTCAAAGTGTGCCACCACACCCGGCAGAAGCCATTATGCTGAGCGAAGTAACACAGTCCCAGAAAGACAAATGGAGAATGGTTTCCCTCATTTGTGGATGCTAAATCCCCCAGATGAAAGGCAAGCTGAATAACGTTATTGTTATATTTCTGTTTATCTGAAAGCAACTATGTTGTTATGATATGAATCTCTCAATGGACTCTAGAATCCACCCACCAATTATTTTCAGACTCTGTAATAACCATATATGGATGGAGAGTGTGTATCCATATTTTAGAGTAATATAACATTAATGGAGGAAGATGTGAATTCCTAAGCATAAAAAAAGGCGAGAGAAAGATGCAGAACAGTTATGGCAGAATGCATGATCTGGGGTGGGGTGGGGAAGGGAAAGGGGAATATGCCTGAACTGAACTGAAAAATGATGTCTGAAATACACAAAACATCAATAAAAAAAGAAAAAAAGAAAAAAAAACAAATATGTTATGTCAGAAGAATGGATAGATGTTCAGTGATCACAGTGAAAACAATTTTAAAAGGGACACTTCATAAAGTGATAGAAATATTCTGTATTCTAGTTGTTTGGGGAGTTGCGTGACTGCATATGTTTGTCAAAACTCATAGCACTGTAAGATGGAATGGATGAATTTTATTTGTTTTTATTTTGTGTGTGTGAGTGTATTCCCTGCATGTAGGGGAATGCACCCATGTTGTAGAATACCCAACAGTGGTGGATGTCGGATTCCCTGGAACTGGAGTTATGGATTTTTTTTTTTTTTGCCACCATGAAAGTGCTGATATTAGAAGCCGGGTCTTCTGCAAGAACAGTCAGTGCTCTTGACTGCTGAGCCATCTCTTCAGTCCCCAAAATGCATGAACTTTAGTTATTTAAATTCTATCTCCACAAAGCAGGTATTTTAAAAAAGAGTACTCTGTAGACTGGAGAGGTGTCTCAGCATTTGAGCACACTGTCTGCTCTTGCAGAGGACCCAAGCTTGATTCCCAGCACCCCCATGATGGCTAACAACTGCCTGTGGCTCCAGTTCCAGGGGACCTGACACACTCATCTGACCTCCACAGGCATTGTACAACATGGGTGCGATTACATACATGCAGATAATACACTTCATATACATAAAAGTAGTAAATAAAAAAGAAGAAAAAGACTGTCAAAGGCCACCATTTGCTCCAAATCATGTCCTCTGCTCATCCAGCTTTAGCAGTGACAAGACTAACATATGTGGTCCCCCCTGATTCCTGTTCCTGTTTCTATTTATCACTAAGTGGGAGAGGAGAGGGTTGTGACTAATTAGTATAGCTATCATCCCAAGAGAAAATACTAATGTTAACTTGATAAGAATAATCAACTGCCAAAAGACAGTCCATTAACATGTCATTTGTAGCATATGCTTTATGTTCCCACAAACAATTAGCAAAAGCTTCACTGCAGTTTACTGCTTGCTTCCAAGAAGCAGAGATTCCCTTGTGATGTAGTTTTCCTACCTAAACTACCCCATACTGGAAATTTCATGCTTCAGCTTGCTGGCTTTAAAGTTACCAACCCATACTCACCACCCTGACCCAATGTGCCCCTAAGCATACTAAACCTCAGTGCTAGGGTCTTTCCTACCTCCCCAAGGACCACCACCTCCAATGGGATACTTACTGAGATTTTGATGATCTTGTCAAAAAGATGCACTTGGGGTCCAAGGAAGTCAAAGACAAAATGCTGTTTAAAAAAAAAAGTTTATCTTGGTCATTAATCCCAGGCTTGAATCTAAGAACCGTCCCTAGTCCTGGAGTGGGTTTAGATCTGCATTGTTCTAACCAACTGCTACATAGGCTTTGATAGCATCGGTATATCTACTAAAGATCATTTAAGTTGTTTCCAATTTTTCTATTATTTTTAAAAAAGAATCCCACCAACCACAATTTCACATAGGATATAAATATTCCTCTACAATAGACACAGTGAAATTTTGTATCATGAATTATATGCATACACATTTTTTGGTGTTTTTGAGATAGGGTCTCCCCATAGCCCCAGCTGGCCTGGAACTCACTTTGTAGACCAGGCTGGCCTTGGACTCACAGAGATCCACCTGCCTCTCTCTCCCAAGTGCTAGGATTAAGGGCGTGTGTCACCTCGCCTGTCGTGGTGCATACACATTTTTAATAGTAGTAAAACTTTTTTCCAAAGGCGCTAAGGAGCCATTTCATATGCTGGCTTTTGCTATACCTTTTCCAATCCTTGATATTATTAGTTCCTCTCATTTTTTAAACTTACTATGTGTCTAGAAGTAGTTTTACTTTGGAGTGAACTTGTTTAAACTATTAATTTTCTTAATTTTTTTTGTTTTCTGTTTCAAACATTCTTTTTTTATTATTTATTCTTGTATGTGTAGGAATGTACTGTCTGCATGTAGGTTTGTGCACCTGTGTCGTGCAATGCTGTGGAGGTAAGAAGAGGGTGTCGGATTCCCCTGGAACTGGAGTTAAAGATGGTTCTCAGCCGCCATGTGGGTCCTGGGGATCGAACCCAGGTCCTCTGCAAGAGCAGTCAGCACTCTTAACCACTAGGCCATCTCTCCAACCCCATCAAACATTCTTTTTTTATTTATATATTTTTTTATCAAATCTAGACCCATGTCCCCCCATCCCCCCACCCCACCAGAGCTCATGCATTCTGCCAAACATGCTTTTCATCTCTTTCTCAGTCTTTCTCAATATTCTCCATGTAGAAGTCCCATCAAACATTCTTAATAAATACCAAGATTAATCATGGAGGTAATAAAAAGAAACAAGAAATGTCAGAGATTTTTAATATTGGAAAAGTGGATTCCAGAGCAAAAAACTACCAAGGGGCTAGCAATATGGCCCAGTACAGAAAGGTATCTTCACCAGAAGCCCCAGGGTAGGAGAGAAATGACTCTTGAAGGCTGTCCTCTAACCATATGTGCAGTGTGGCACTGGCATACACACACAGACATAGATAGATAGATAGATAGATAGATAGATAGATAGATGATAGATAATAGATAGATGATAGATAGATAGATGATAGATGATGGATAGATGATAGATAGATAGATAGATAGATAGATAGATAGATAGATAGATAGAAATATCCAGATGGACCCACCAATTTTGTACATAGGAAGATTGCTGACTAAAGCAATCTTTAAAATGGTGCCCAGATTCATGTCACTATTTAGAGTCAAGCCTTGGTTCTCCTGAAGAGGAGACTAGACAAGTGGTACATGGTTAACAGATATCAAGCCAAGTTCCTCCCAAATTTGGTTGTAGGAGGATTTCAAGATGCAGAAAACTGGGGCCATGTCTCTGTGTGGCTGGTTCTGTGGGAAAATACTGGTAGGGGTTGGGGAGGACTGGGGCAGTGTCTGTCCCCTGAATTCAATTCTTTGCTTCAGCTTAAAGGTGGAAGAATGATAAATTATGGATGGACATGGCAGTGGGAAGGAAAAACTGTCCCCTAACAGCTTTCTTTCCAAGAGCAAATGGCAAAATCAAAATAGCGCATCATGTGCCATAATAAAAGATCTTCAAATGGTGATTGATGGGGCTGAGGTGTAGTTCTATGGTAGATTCTGACATGTAGCTTTGCTCCCCAGAACCATAATAAATAAGTTTAAATGAATAAATGATATCCTCAAATATCAATGAAAAGCGGCATTGTATCTAGTGTATTTTGCTTAATAAGAAAATATTTATGACCTTTCAGGAAAACATATATATCTTCCTGTACATGTGTTTCATTATACATTTATTCAAACTTTTTAAGGGTTTGAGGTTCAAACTTTACATAGAAAAACACTTAAATGAAACTCCTCACTCTCATACAGCTGACTATATGAGATATTCTGTGAACTAATAAATCAGTTCCAATATTCGTTGCCTTTGGCTGAGTTCATGTGCTATAGTATCAAGTGCTTTCCAGACCTCTGAGTCCACTCACATTTTCTACCTAGCTAGCAAATATTCACAATCCCTACTTCTAGCTCCTTCAACATCTGATGACCTTTGGATTTGAAAATTATGGTGAAAAGTTGTGACAAATGTCCTTGAGTTCACGTTCTGTGCTTTTTTTGTTGTTGCTGTTTCCTACTGACTAAGCTTGGGCTCAATTCAACATCATTTAGAGCCAAGGCTTATTTATATTCATAACTATAATATTTAATAAGTAGATGGAACTTTGCAGGTTTAGAGGATTTTCATACACATTTTCTCATATCACATCCATTCCAAAAAGATGGGAGAAAGAGTGGAGCAGGGAGGGGGAAGTGACATTTGAAATGCTCTGGGGAGGGATGATGCAGAGGAAAGGAATTAATAGCTCAAATGGGATTTGGGGATTTTCACTTGATGTCATTATCCAAGCTGTCCCTGCCTTCCTGTTTAATTACCGTTAGGTTAGTAATTAAGTTTGCAGCATTTCTGATAGTTTGTGTTGTTAAGTGTCTATGAGAAAACAAGCATTTCTATGCACTATTGGAATATATAAATGCTCATCTCGTTAAACGGCAATTCCGTGATATCAAAATGTTAAATGCCCATGTCCTATTCCCCAGTTATGCTACATCATTGTATTATAGGCAGTAGCCAAAGGCTGAAATCATTAGCAGCTGTGGATGAGAGACTGTGTGGTTTAATAAATAAAAGACTTTGAGGAAATAGAAAATTCTTCAGCCACGAGGTGAAAGTGAGTTTGAGCTGCCTGTCCGGCTAAGCACTAACCTCAAAGCACATGGATTTGTAAAATGAACAAGGCCCAGGACACTGCTATTGAGAGCTACCATTTGGGTGCAGTATTCCTGTTCATGATTGGAATCTCTCTGGAAGATATTTGAATATCACGAGAGTAGATGTCCCCTGGGACCACATCTTTCAGAGGAAGGCCTGAACACCAGAGGTAAATGAAGTTTTCCATTATATATCATTCTATACTTTGTCCCATTTTCACCAAATAATATTCTTATTTTAAAGAGAATGTTTAGAAAGACTATTTAGAAACTTCTATCCTTATGAAATCTTTTATAATTTCTACACTTATCTTAGAGAAAACATAACTTGCTTTCCAGCAAAGAATGCCTATTTCAGATTCAATGATTAAATTTCCAACAGCACTACCACGAAAAAGAATGTGTATCTTATCACTAACCAAGATTCCGCTGTTTGAATATAAACTCCAGGCAAAGAGCTTATAAGAACTAACAAAGTAGGGCCTGGAAAGTTGGCTCAGAAGTTAAGAACACTTGCTGGTCTCCCAGAAGACCCAGGTTCAGCTTCTGGCACCCAAGCCAGGTGGCTCAAAACTACCTCTAATTCCAGGTCCAGGAGATCTAATGCCCTCCTCTGGCCTCTCTTGGCACCTGCATGCACATGGGTTCATATACAGATAAGCAGGCAGATACATAATATAAAAATAATTTTTAAATATTTATTTATTTATTTTATGTGTATGAATGTACTATCTGCATGCAGGTCTGTGCACCCGTGTCATGCAATGCCGTGGAGAAAAATAATTTTTTAAATAAGAAGGTGGGTCTTTAAAAATATTGTGATAACTTTAAAATCATTAAGATTCTTTGCCTCTCCTTTCTACTATCTCATTATCAAAGTTTTATGGGGCTGAGTTTATAAAGAGGCTCATAGAGTTAGCTGTGAACTTAGGAGAGACTGGGAAGGTGCAGGGAGGGGCCCAGCTTTTCCATTTGACTAAAGAATCCTGGAGGATGCTGGCTTAGAGGATGCTGATGATCCCTGTGGCTTACTTCATTGTAGAATGGGCTGTTGGTTCCTTCCTTCACCGTGCTTTGCTTCTTCTCATCCCCGATCTCAATGGTCACAACTGGGTCAATATTCTCACCCACAAGCTGACGGGCCTCAATGATGGTTATGGAGATCTACAACACAAAGCAGGGCTCACATCGTGTTTAGCATTGCTGTTCATTCATGGTGGGGGGTGCTGGGGGGACAGGGTAGGACAAGCCTATGACTTACTTGATAGTTTTGGGATTTGAGCTCCCCATCGTGGATCTTCGTCAGCAGCTTTGCCCTATTAAAAGACAGTTTAATATATTTGCCTCATATTCATTTATAGATATAGAATAAAAGACAAATGACATAATGACAAATATATCTCAGGTAAAAGCATACTTTAGATGTCATGGTAACATGTTCCTAAGTGTTTTTTTGTTTTGTTTTGTTTTTGTTTTTTTTTGGTGGTTTTGAGACAGGGTCTCCCTTTAGTCCCAGCTGGCCTGGAGCTCACTCTGTAGACCAGGCTGGCCTTGAACTCACAGAGATCTGCCTGGCTTTTCCTCCCAAGTGCTGGGATTAAAGGCGTGTGCCACCATGCCTGGCTTTCCTAAGTATTTTTAAGTGTCTTCATTAATGCTCCTTCACAGATTCTCTCTACATCTCTGGGGAAATAAATGTAAGTAGACAAATGACTTACCTCTTCTATGATTCAGTTTCCCTATCCTAATACAAAGACTAATTAAAGAAAACTTACACCATAAAGCAATTTCTATAATTAAAGGTTTAACTGTAATTGAATATAACTATTTAACCCAGTGCCTAGTAAGAATAAATGTTAGCATTTTTATAGATTTTCCATATTGTTCATAGTTGACCTTATAGAAACAATGATTCTTCAAAAAGTCAGAGGCTGAATAAGAATTTCCTAATTGCCTAATTGGGTTTAGACCCAGAAACACTTTACCTTTTCTTAGAGATGTAATAATTCTGAACTTTGTGATTGCTTTTGAAGGGATTGGTACAGAGGAAAATTTGAAGGAATGACTAAGATGCCATCTCACCGAGACTGCACAGTCCCATAGATTTCATGTTTCTGGACTGCCACAGGTAATTGGAAATAGATTTGCAACACCTGGATGCTTAGAGATTAGCTAATCATGGAAAGAGAAAAGGGATCCTTGTTTTGACAACAGCCGCAATGGAAATGCACTGAGATGAGTTCTTATTGAATTTTCTTCTTCTGACTCTACCAGTAACATCTCAAACATGCCTTCATTCTATTTCTGATGAATATAATTCAGACCTGTAGAGAGTACTGCAAGCTAGTAAAGGAAAAATAAACCACCAAGGCTTTCAAGTCAGACTGCTGAGTTAGGATGCTTATTTTCCTCCACTTTAGACTTTAGCATTAATTTCCTTGTCTGAAAAAATAATTCCTGTCACAAAGGGTTAACTCTGAGGGCTCAAGGAGATAATGTTCTAAGAAAAAGCATACGACATTTATAAGTTCATCAGTCAAGTGGCAAATTCAGACCAATGAGTCATTATATGAAACCTACAGCTAAGAGAAAAAACAATGATGATTAGTCATCACCTTTGCCCTTGTAGAGCTAACAATCTGTCTAGGGGAAAGAGGACCAAGGAACATAAGGAAATAGCTAGTATATAGGTGGGGGAGAACTGTGATAGGTTCTGAGGACGGTAAGGGCTCAGTGAGCAAGAAAGGCCAAGTACAGGGGTGGTGCCCGAATCAAGCGTTGTTAGGTGGTAGAATTGTAATCCCAGGAGAATGCTCTGACCAAAGAGGAAGAATAGGCTACCATATCTTATTTCTCTTCCTCCTGCCTTTCTCCCTTCAAGCTGATAATCCTGGCAGAGCAAATCTCCAGAGATGAAAGGCCTTTTAGAACAATTGAAGTCCCTAGTCAGAAGCCACAGGCAAGGGATGGTAGATGTCCGGATGCGAGGGGGCAGGGGCGTGTGACTGCGCATGCTCAGAAGTTTCCTGTCTTCTTGTAAGCGTCAACTCTGTGCCATCTATCACCCTTCCTGATCCATCTGTCTCCCACTCCTTCTGCCCTCTCCTGAGACACACTGCCCGATTTCCTAGCTTAGAAACAACAGCTCAGAATCTCCCTCCCGAGGAGGCACTAATTTGCTTTACTGATAGTAACAACTACATGGAAAAGCAAGGGAAGGGCCTGATAAACTAGTATAAGTAAGAAAGCACTTGGGAAACAGAGACAGGCGGATCTTTGTGAGTTCAAGGCCAGCCTGGTCTACAGAGTGAGTTCCAGGACAGCTGGGGCTACGAGGAGACCCTGTCTCAAAAAGACCAAAAAAAAAAAGAAATTGACATAAACATGTAGACAGAAATCACTGGTGGGCTGAATTATTGGATCTCCTGTTTCCCTCCACTTTGTGGTGTCTCCAGTTCTGACACAAGCTGACCCTGTAACTTGCATTAGTCAGCTCAGTGAAGCAGAAACAACCTCTGCCAGTTCTAAGCACAGGTCTCAAGAGGTCTCACATGCTTCTATTTCTCAACACTGCCATTTCCACCATCTAAACCTCAGATTAGCCTGCTGGAAGCATTGCGCCAAGCGATGTGAGCATAGTGGTCCCAGCCAAAGCAATACTAGGCCAGCCAGGCCCAAACTAAAATCATAAAGGCTGCCAAGTAACCACAGACACATGAGTGATACATTTGACACCCCTTGGGCCAGTAAAGCCATCCAACCGACCCACAGACTCAAGAACAATTATAAAAGCTTATATTAAGCCACTGATGTGAGTGGGTTTTTTTTTTGTCCTACAACCATACTAACTGATACAGCACACAGAAGCCAGTTTCTACTGAATTTTTACTGGATTTTCTCATTTAGAGAAGCATGAAGCTAAGATAACTAGGGTCCTGATGAATTAGGGGCAGGTAAAGGACAGCTCCCGAGTCTGCCTTCTGCTGTTGCAGTCATTACTGAATTCCCAGGAGCAAAACTAGGGACATTTAAGGCCAGAAGCTGGTGGGGGTCAGGACCCTGGTCTGCTGAAGGGCCCAGAGTCTAGTACCTAGAAGTCAGCACTCAGAAGTGCAATAGATGAAGATCTCTTTCTACCTTAGACCTTTGGCTACCATAGACAGTGAGCAGGTCTTCTCTCCAATTCTCTGAGGGTCTGGAACATACAAGCTAATATCCAATAGCGAATGTGCTGCCTATCTACAAAAACAGCATACCTTCTCCTTGGTGGAGCTGAAGATCCAGGCGTGACGGAATCGTTGTCATAAATCAAATCTCCTCCTGGTATTTCCTGCTGAGAAGGTCCTTCCTGTGGCACTTCAGACTCACTCTGACCATCTAGAGAACCAAATGAAGGAAGAGAATCCTGTTGAATTATGGTAGGGTAGCAACCAAGACTCCACTGTGTGCCCACAACCTCTGCAGTACCACAGAGTCGAGGGTACCAGAGGATAGTCTGCCACTGCCAAACTTAACATTGAATTGACAGAAAAGACAGGCAGACAGACACATAATTTGTGCAGTGCATGTGTGTATGTGATATTTGTGCACATGTATGTAGAGGCTGAAAACACACCTTCCTCCATCAATCTCCACCTATTTTTCAAGACTGAGTCTCTCAGTGAACCTGAAGCTCAGCAACTCGGCAGGGCTAGCCGGCCAGCAAGCTCTGCATATCCTTCTGTTTCTAGCTCCCCATGCTAGGACAACAGCAGCAGAGCAGATGCCTGGATTTTTAGATGGGTCCTTGTGCATGCATGGTAAGTAAGATGGCCACCAACTGAGCCTCTCCCCATATCTAGGTTTTATTTTTCAGTTAAAACTGCAGCTTCTATCTGTTTCCCCCCAAAAGAGAAGAACTACATAGGCATTGTTAGAAATTCATTATAAATCTATGAAAATGTTCTCCAAGTCAGGACCTACCACATGGAACTTAGGCAAGTTAATGAATTCCTTTGAGCCCCAAAAGTGAAGTTTCTGTGTGTAAGGATCACCTGGAAAGCTGTTACCCTGAAGAGTGTGATTCAGTGTCAGGGAGGCCCAACCTCCAGAGCATTCCACAATAAAATCTCAGGCTAGGTCACTCTTGTCTGTGCCTGCCAGCTTTAGATAGCAAAGTGTCATGAAAAGATACTCCCTCCCCCCCCCCCAGGGGCCTAAGCCCTGGAGCCTGAAAGTAGAACCTTGTTTGATGGGGCGGTGGGGGACGGCTACTGCAGATGTAGCTAATGATTGTGAGATAAGAATATGATACTGGATTATCAGCTGGGCCCTAATTGTAATCACAGCCATCCTTCCAAAAGGGGGGACAAAGGGAGATTTGAAATAGGACTTGAGACAACAGTGTGACCCTGGTAACAGATCAGAATGATACTGTCACAAACTAGGGAATGCCATGCCTTGGCCATGTTATGATATAGATCTTAAATGTCCCCCAAGGCCACATGTTTGGTCACCATCTTATGGCATAGATGTGGGGCCTGGTGAAAGGGAGTTAGGTCTATGAAGTGGATACTGGAACCCTAATACATTTCTTCCTCTTCTCTCTCTGGGGATTTATGTGTTTGTATGTATGGAATTTAAATAATCTTGTCATGTATGTAATATTCCACATGAAAAAGCAGAAGCCACCCTTAGGAGGGGAAAGGTCGGAAAGTGGCACACTATATACCCAAAGTTCATTTGTCCACTTCTTCCAAACGCCATTTGGTGGGCTGGAGACAGGGAGCCTCCCACCCTGCTCAGGCAGCCCTGTGGTATTCTCTGTACTGTGGGAGGCTCAACTACAAATACATCAATTGAATAATTTCTAACATACTTTCCAGCTTTGTCATGTTTGGGTTCTGATCTTAGTCAGCCAGCCATGCCAAACAAGCCTGAAGCAGAAGACAAATGGCCCAGTACCCAGAAGCTGGTATACACAGACTTGGCCTCACCAGATATTCAATAGCTACAGACAGGACCGCTGCATAAAAAGGATCTGCGTTTATTGCATTCTAAGTCAGAAATGCAAGCCAGAGCCAGACTAAAGGGTTAGCAGAGGGATCGCAGTGCCTGGCTGAGCTTATTGCAGCAGCAAGATAAATAAATGCTTGCTTTCTGCCTGACTAGTCTTAAGGGTGCTGACCTGCTGGCATAGACACAACT
This sequence comes from Rhizomys pruinosus, assembly GCA_009823505.1. NCBI lineage: Eukaryota > Metazoa > Chordata > Mammalia > Rodentia > Spalacidae > Rhizomys > Rhizomys pruinosus. The sequence goes on from VZQC01014560.1 coordinate 3,850,841, forward strand.
TTGCAGCAAACATCCGTAGGTAGTTTTTAGAGCTAGAAGCTTTGCTAGGGATGCAGGTACTACAGTCCACTGGCTCGTTCTCCAGGGGCTTACACCCCAAAGGGTGAGAGACCTCAAGGTAGAAGAGTCATCGGCTTCAGCTTCTTTATAATAGTCACTTGTTCATTTATTTACTGAGCTACTACTATATACTCACCATGTACACAGGGCAATCTTAAAAAAAAGAAAAACAACCTGAATGCTATCACGTTATGCCTCTTAAACCTCCCAGCGGCCTCCCATCCTACTTAGAAAACAATCTGAAACCCACACATGACTCAGTGTCAATGCCCTGGTCCATCTGGCTTCCACCTGCTCTTCCTGCCCACCGGGCTCTGCCATCCTTCCCCATTCTCTGCGCACACCGCCCTTTCTCAGTTCCCCCTGACCTAACCTGCTCTTTCTGCTTGGAATTTTTCTTCGTGATGTTCCCACCTGAGCTTCTGACCCTTTTGCCTGTTCTCTAGTGCCCTCCCTCCCACCTTGAAAGTCTTACTTTGAATGTTATCTCCCAGAGAGCCACTCTCTGGACACAGCAACAGCCCGTGTCAACGAGCCCATCTACAGTGGCTCCTGAGCAGCCTCTGAACAGCCCATTATGCCTTTTTCCTTGTAGCGGTTTTCTGAACTTGTAAAGCATTTACTTCAGGTACGGTCCTGATAGTTAACATGTCCAGAATAGGATGGCTTGGGGGACTTTCAAGATGTGGGAGACCACAGACAGAAGTTTATGCAGTTATCTGAGCTCCAAAGAGCCACTCTGTTTTTACCCCATCCTCCCAAGTTTGGGGAGGGAGAGAGAGAGAGGGAGAGAGAGACAGAGAGAGAGAGAGAGAGAGAGAGAGAGAGAGAGAGAGAGAGAGATTTTACTGGAATGTACTGTAAAAGAAGGGAGGTGGATCGCATCAGCAATCCTAAAAGGAGCAACCTGCTTCTTTTGGTTGGAAGACAATAGCCAGTTGGACCCCAGGCTCCCTCTGCTCCTTACTAAGGCCTCCTGCTGCCCCACTGGCACATCCAATTGAAGCCTGAGTTGTGCACCCAATGGAAGTCAATCTCCTGGGACAAAGGACAGGTAGAAAGGGGCTGGAACAGACAGGGAAGGTGGAGGAGTTCTCGCCAAGGCTGTCTTCCCTCCATACCATCTCAACTATGTGATACATCATACCTAACCCAAGGCTGAACATTTAGCAGATATTCTATTAGCATTCATTGAACAAGAATGGATGGCCGTGGGAGTTACCCAGGAACCACTTGTTAGGTAGCGAATGAATGACTGGATTAAGGTAATGACAATTTTGACATAATTGCAATGCCTCAAAATACACATGAAAATAGACTTTGTGGTAACCTACCATAACAATTAGTAATGTTTAAATACCTATATATCCAATTGCAAGTGCTTCATTGGTAGGACCGAAAGGCTATATATTATACTGTTTAAATAGCTATATATCTAATTGCATGTGCTTCATTAGTAGGATTGAAAGGTTATGCCTGGACAAGCTGGCAGCCCATGAAAGAAAACAGCCAGAATTGACTAAAGACCAAGACAACAGCTCCAGAGAAAGTAGATTGTTTTGCTTCTCATCCACCTGTGCCCCTTTTCTAAGCCTAGGGAACAATCTGTGGAAGAGGGGGTGCGGTAGAATGTAAGGGCTGCGATTGGGGTGAATGGTGAAACTACAACAATATAGACTGGACACTCATTTGATCAACTTGATTGAACATACAAGCCCCCCCTGCTGGATGGTGGGAGCCATGAGCTGTGTGGGTTTGGGCACAACTGCTCGCAAATTGGTTTTACATGAAGGATGCTTGTACTCACAAACTATCACTTATTGTTAAAAAAAATGAAAACAAAACAAAAAAAAACCAGAAAGATGCAGAAAAGTTACGGCAGAATGCATGATCTGGGATGGGTAGGGGTGGGTTGGGGTGAAGGGAAGGGGACACACGCCTGAACTGATTTGGAATATGATGTATGAAATACACAAAGCATCAATAAAAAAAATTAATTAATAAAAAAAAAGAAACCCATCTCACTTTCAAGGATAGGCACCAACTTAAGGTGAAGGGATAGAAAAAAAATATTCCAACCAAATGGTACCAAAAAGAAAGCAGGTGTTGCTATTTTAGTATCAGACAAAATAGACTTCAAAGTAAAAGAAATCAGAAGAGACAAAGAGGGCCATTACATCTTTATCAAAGAACAATTGACCATGAAGATTTCACAATCATGAATATATATACACCAAACTCTGGTGCACCAAACTTTATAAAGATAATTCTCCAGTCATACCACTCCTGGACATATATCCACTAGATTCATCTTACCACAGAGATACATACACAGCCATGTTTATTGCAGCTCTGTTCACAATAGCAAAAAGCTGGAACCAAACCAAGTGCTCCTCAACTGACAAGTGGATAGAGAAAATGTGGTACATCTACACAATGGAGTTCTATGCAGCGCTAAAGAAAGATGACATCATGAACTTTGCAGGTAAATGGATGGAACTAGGAGATATTATGTTAAGTGAAGTAACACAGTCCCAGAAAAACAAATGACTAATGGTATCCCTCATTTGTGGATGCTAGCACCAAGTACCTAGTTGTAAGTATTTCTTGTGCATGGCCCCTTGAGCTTTTGTCCAGGTAGTTGGGAGTGATGAATATTGGAAACAACAACAACAGAAAGGACTGCATCAAAGAACTGACTGAAACAGTGAACTTCTGTTCAAAACAGTCAACTTCCACGTCGAGAATTTTGAGAAAAACTGAGAAAAAGATGAAAAACATGTTTGGCAGAATGCATGAGCTTTTGTGGGGTGGGGGGGTAGGGTGAGGGACATGGGTCTAGATTTGATTAGTAACATAATCTTGTACAAAATATATATATTTATAGATCATATATAATAAAAAAATATTAAAAAAAAAAAAAAGAAAATAGACTTTGTGAATCTCCAAACACATCACCTCCAAAGGCCCTAGCTTCTCAAGGGCCTGGACAAAAGGAAAAGACCAAGGCTCTGCTATGACCTATGTTTGCCCCTCCCCTACAGAGCCAGCCCCTCCCAGTTCCTCCTGGCCCCTCCCAGCAGGATGGATGTCATTTACTTTCTAGGAGGGGTCCATTCCACTCTGCCTGTTTGTTTTGTGGGCTGAAGACAATAATTAGAACCAGCCACTGGGGCAGCTTCCCTGATATGCCTACGATTGACCACTCTCATGTCTTCCAGCTTGTCAGTGAAGGACTCTGACCAGAGGCCACCTCACAGGCAAGGAAAGCTCAGGCTTCCTATCAGCTTCTCCAGTTACTAGCTGTGTGACTCTCCCAGAATAAGCTAAGATTCATCCTTCTGAAACTTTGTTGTACAATAGTGGCAACAGAATCTACTGTTCAGAGTCATAACCAATGCATGTCCAGTAGCCAGTGGTAGAGTCTTATTAAATATGCCATGTGTGTAATTTTCACAAGGTCCTTGAGGGAAGGGACCATGTCTGATTCATCCTGCTGTCCTCAGGATCTAATTCACCTGACAGCAGAAAAGGACCTAGAGCCGTTTTCATCCCCACCTGTATCATCAGTTTATTTGAATAAAGAAGTACTCTGAGGAAGCTGTTAGTGTGTAGGTCAGTGAGAGCCTCTGTCTCAAAGAGCAAGGTGGCAAGTGACTGAGGAAGACACCACAGGTTGTCTCACCTCTGACCTCCACATGTCATTTATCGTCTTGATTTCTGAGACAAGGTTGGCTAGAGAGTTCCAGGGCTATGCCTATCTCTGCCCCTCCGTGTACTGGGATTACAAGTGCACAGCACCTTGCAAACTCGGTTCCCCGTGCTTATGTGGCAAGCAACTTTACCGACCAAGCTATCTCCCCATCCCTCCTATTATGTAGCCAGACAGCCTCCTCATCAGAAAGACCTTGTCACAGTTGATGTAAGCACTGTCGTCACCATCTTGAAATCCCTCATGGTTTCTTAACAGCCGCTTTGCATTTTTGTTTTTCCAGGGCCCTTACGAATTCCACAGCTGGCCTTTCCCATGTTTAATGTGTGTTCTTTCTGCATCTCTGTAACCCCGTTTGTAAAGCTTGGGTGACAATCTCTGCTGGTAAGAGAAGGCTAAATGTACGAAAATCTCCCCATCTTGCTTTGGAAATCCTCACGAGAGCTCCCTAGATCCTCCCCAGGGTTGTGTGGGGTTAGCCTGGACACACACACCACACCCATTTGATAAAAGAAGCTTGAAGCAGCTGAGTGACCTGTCTAGATAAAATAAGAGCAGAGATGGATCTTGAACCTGCATCTCCATGTGGACCCTTCCAGGCCCAGCAGGCGTTCACCCTCCCCTGTATGTCAATGACCCTGACCTTGCTTAGGCCGACACCTGGATCAGAAGACCCCGAGAGTCTGCAGGCCATGCACTTCCCCCTCACCCCCACCCAGAGAGCCATGTTCTCAGACAAGGAGGGCCTCCTCTCTAAGGTCCTTAGGCCAAGGGAGCAGCAGCCGACCTCACGCCTTACCTTGTGCACCCTTGTTGGTGAGGATTAACCCCTTCTCTGCTTTATTTTTCTTCTTCTTCTTCAGCTTCAGCCCAAACATTCCTTTTCTGAAAAAAAGAAGAAAAACTCACCAACACAGTCATGGAAAGGAATCATTCATCAGCCTGCTAGGAGAAAGCAAGAATGTAAACACACAGGTTCCTTCTGGCTGGCCGACCACTTCATCCACTCCGCGTAGGGACCTCCCCAACCCTCCAGGTAGCTTGGCTTTGTCCAGACACACCTGCACTTCAGAGGAGGTTCTGGGCATGCTGGTTGGCATTGTTCCTTTTCTCCGGCTTGCCCATGCCAGGTGCTATGCTGTCACTCAAAAAGAATGATGCCATTTGCTTACAACAGCAACTGTCTCTTTCTCATCTTATAGGTGAGTAGCCAAGGCCCAGAGATGGCAGGGACAGTTTTAAAGCCACCCAGCTCCTGGGCATCAGAGCTGCCCCTGGAGCTAAAGTCTATCTATTTCATACTTCAGGCTCTAACCATTGAGCATCCTGAGTGTCACATTCTCCTTGGCAGAGTGACCACCCTCACCTGGGCCAGGATCTCAGACTGGGTCTAAGGTCAAGAGGCCTCTGGCACTTACTTAATGAGGCCACCACCTGTACATCACTCAGTGGGTACATCGTATCCAAACCAAATATGAACCATATTATTATTGTTATTATAAGCCATGAGCAGGACATGATATCTGAGACTTAGGTCCTCAAAGGAAAGAACTACTGTGTGGTCCACTATCTCTAACTGACGAGAACATTCCCAAGCCTCCAGCTGCTGGAGCTGAGGAACAGAACATCATGTGGCTCTAGGTGGAATGATGTGTGGCCACAATTTGGAGAAAAGTAGTGGCAGAAGGCAGGGACGTTGCATGAGGCTGGTCTGGAGGACTGGGGGGCAGGTGTTCAGGAAGTGTACACTTGGAGGAGAGAGCGGTAGGGCTGCCGCCCTGCTCAGTAGACACTGCAGCCCAGAGCGACCTGTGGGAAGCATGGGACAATCAGACTCCTCCATTAAGCTTCCACATTTGAGACTTCTGAGGCAGTAGAGGTCCATAATCAAGTCAGTGAGACTGCTTGATTCTCACTCTAGCCTACTTAAACCAGTCACCTGAGCTCTCCCTAACTTCAGTGGCCTTGTGTGGGTGATGATTTAAATGCTAAGAAATGATATCAGTAACTGGAACATTAACAGCTGCTCAACAATTGTTATTTATTATTGTTCTTGTTGTTGTAAATGATAGGATTAATGCCAACAAGCAGAAGAAGACAGGTGGGCCCTTGATCATCTGCTTATTATTTAGGCACTTGTTTATCTATTTGTTATTCTGTTTAATGTCCTTAATCAACCTAGCTGAGGGACAAAGGCAGCCCACGTCAATGCTGAGCAGTGGAATGAACCGCATTGGGACGTCCCTGTCCCTGGAGGTGTAAGAGGCAAGTCAAGAGGAGGCTGTTACAGAGGATTACAGAGAAGACAAACATCAGAAAGGAGATCTCACCTAAGAGGCTTCAGGGATCACTGCAACTTCTATGCAGCAGGATGCAAATGATGGGCTCTAGGTGGGCATGGGCAGGACTGCTAGCTCCTAGCGGAAGTCACAATGCCTCTCTGATCCCTTTTCATCATATGTAGAATGGAGATAAGAGAGTACCTACTTTATGGGGCCATTGTGAGAATACAATGAGACTTAGGATATGCCTCAGATATAGGACATGGGAAATTGTGCCTTGTATACAGAAAGTGGGAAATAAATGTCCTCTTTCAAGAGTGTCTTCCTTTGTGATATGCCATCATCCTAAGTCCCCCAGGAGACTCCAGGGAACAAATCCAAAGTGGATTCCTCATTCTGGATTGTCTGAGAGAATTCCCAACAATATCTCTAACTATCCTCTTTTCAAAGTCTAGTCACCAATCAGGGAAGCCACACCTCGTTCCTTCCAAACCCTGAACAGGCATATATGCTTCCCAAGGCCTCACCACCATGACCAGCTCATGAGGACAGAGGATGCTATTACTGGGAAGTTGCCCAGTGGCTCTGAAGACTGATTGAAAAGGCTGAGTCACCTCTGTCTACAGTTTGGAAGTTGCTACCAATAAATGAGAGGGTCTACCAGAAGGAGACATGTTATTTGTTTTAGGGGTGGCATCCCCAGTGGGACTGGCCTTGGCATTCTGGATTCTCCCAGAGAAGGCTGTGACTGTGCCAACAGGGCATGGTTGGGAATGCTGTTAAGGCAGACAAAGGGAGAGATGCCTGTTCTTTGACACAGGCACCTCTGTCCCTGAAAAACTAAGAGCTCTTGACTGTTATGTCTGTTAGAGTCTCTTAAACCGGGTTTGTGGTGTTTGTTTGTTTGATACTGATGTCTTGAACCAACTTTAGAAATTTTAATTGATTTAGGATGGAGCTGGAGTTGAGAAGCCCTGGTCTAGGCCCAGCTCAGTGCCCTGCAGAAAAACCAAAGAAATGTTCAGAAATTCCCCAGGGATTTCAACCAGCTTGCCCTCCCCCTTGGGGGGGGGTGTGTGTAATGTCAGTTTGACAAACATACACTGTGTGTGCCTGAAATGTCAGTTAGTTGTCAAGGTTGTTTCTGGCTTGCAAAGGCTTCTCTGTCTAGCCTCAGTGATCGTGACATAGGGGGACAGGCAGTAGAAATGGAATCAGTGATGGAAGATGCAGCTCAGGGCACCGTGTAACTGGGTCTAGCACTGGGGACCAAGCACTTGGAGGAGCTTCTTTCCCCCATGTAACACAGGAACATTTCTTTCTTACTTCAGAATGACACTAAAATAGGACATATGTTTATAAAGTATAAAGCATGTTACAAACTATTACACTATCAATGAAAAGAAAATGTAAATTCGTTTTTGTACCTGTTATGAGCCAAGTATGAGAAATAACCATTTTCATACATGATCTCCTAGGATCTCGACAACACACCATGCAATAGATGCTACTGCTGTCCTTTATTACAAAGGAGCGTGGAATCAAAATTTGCAGCCAAAATCTAGGAATCAACCACCAAATCAGCCAGAAGACTTGCCCACTGTGGCTCCAAGGTGGCTGCCAACTCACGTCTGGCCTCTTTTGGCTGCTGATTACACTAGCATGGTAACCCCAAAAAGATGAGGCTTTCCAGCTTAGGATCTATGAAATATCCCCCAAGGCCAGCCCACGACAGGTTAAGAGACACACAGACACACCCATACCAACCTGGTCTCTTCAGGGTGAAAGCTAGCGTGACTCCGATATCTGTGTCCAAACAAGAAGATTGTTAAACAAGGCCTTGGTCAGACTGGCTTCTGCCCATCTGTTTGAGACATTGGTGCTCAATGAAATGCAGTTGGTGTGGCACCTAGAAGGAGGGGCTAGAATGGCATTTTGGCTTTTTCTAGCCACTATCTAATTATGTGCTGGTCATTGGAATACTTAGAGCACCAGATTCTTCTTCAGAAAATGGCTCTAAGGCTAACTGATTTCCCCTGTTGGGTCGTTATATGGAGAAACACACTGAGGCTCTTACTGAACTATTTACAGATAGCCACATCTGTATCTATAGATAGCTAATTGCACATCACAGCTAAGGTTCTGCAGGGCCAGAACCTTAGAATTAGAAAATTACTCAAAGCTAATGTTGTGTCACCAGATCTTCCAAAACTACCTTTTGTACCTGCTGTGCAGAGGCACCTCAGGGTCAAGACCCAAAATTGAGCTATGCTGATGCCGTGGCCTACTGGTCCATGCTGGCTCTTCCGTCCACATCTCTGATGACACAGAGTACAAGTTACCTGGGTGCTTGACCTTCCAAACCCTTAGCCAGAACACACAGTATGGAAAAAGATAAAAATAACGTTAAACAAACCTCTGGCTGAGCACTGAATTTATTTATATGAAAATTTCCACAACTTTAAAAGTTAAACTATAACTATATACTTAATAAATTTTTTTATCAGGAGAATGAATTTGTAAGGCTGCAGAACTGGATCAGCAGTCAGAGCACCCGCTATTCTTATAAAGGACCTGGGTTCGATTCCCAGCATCCACATGGCAGCTAACAACTGCCTGCAACTCCAGTTCCAGGGAATTTGACCTCCTCAGGCATTGCATGACACGGGTGCACTTACATACATGTAGATAATACACTCATCACATAAAATGAAAATAAACAACATTTTTAAAAAGAGAATGAATTTGTATGCAGTTGGGTCTATCTTAAAATCAAGTGCCAGGCATGATGGTGGAGATCTGTAACTTCATCGCGGAAGCTGAGAGAGGAGGATCTCAAGTTCTATGTTAGCCTGGGCTACAGCAGTGAGACCCTGTCTCAAAAATAAAACAACAACAATGAACCATTCTAAGATTAGCCAAAAGCCTTAGATAAATTCCCAGTTTCTGAGGATGATCATATTAAGCAAGTTAAGTCAGTCTTAGAATGACTACTACCACATATTTTCTCTCATTTCTGAATCTTAGACTTTATATCAATACATAAAATCATGCATATGACATGAGATTAGAAGCTAAAGTATCCAGGAACAAAGGAGACTACTACATAGCAAGCTCCAGGGCAGCTGGGACTAAAGAGAGACCCTGTCTCAAAAAAGACCAAAAAAAAAAAAAAAGATTGTTCAAGGGGCTGGAGAGAGAGCTCAGTGAATAAAGTCCTTCCCTTCCAAGCACCAGGACCCTAGTTCAACCCCCAGAACAACAACAACAATAACAATAATCAACCAGGGATGATAGCAATGAAATTTATTGCATTCAGAATACTTGGTAGACATACTTGTTTAGGCTGCATTCTGTAGCTCATCCTTTCTATCTTTCTACTCTAATTACTACCTCCTCTTCCTGTGAGAAGAGCCCAGAGCCCAGGATGATTCAGGAAGATTTTAATGTCACAGCATGGAAAACCAGGCCAGATAAAGCCACCCTCCCACAAACATTCAGCAATTTTTATCAAATGTTCAGAGGCAAGGTCGCAGGAGGGTAGTATTGGAGGAGAGCCGTAGCAAAAGGGGGGACCTTCTCGTCTTCCTTTCCACTCAGTCTGATGCACAGTAGCATTGGTTACTATGGATCCAGTCTTCTCAGGGCTAGGGGCTCCCTTGTGAGCCATGAGACAAAAGAAACATCTAACAGTTGCTTCTGTCAGAGACTGTCACAGCAACAAGAAAGTAAACAATAGGCAGAAGACCTATAAAGGCCAAACATCACCAGATGCAGGAAAATACAGACTATTAAATAACTAGTTCTGCTGTAAGATCCTCAGACCCTTTACATGTGGAGTGTGACCGTCCTGGTGAATGATGTATAGTGTTCAGTGTTCTGAACAGATCTAACCACACAGTCATTACAAAGCCTATGGTACTGGCCTAAAGAACATTGCTGGTGACACCAGAGAGCAAGAATCCTGGCAACTTTACTGTTTTCTCCTAATCTGTGTTCCTTTCTATTTTCTGTTTCAATATTTCAGGAGAAGACAGGAAAAGCCATTGAGGAACCAAACCTGGGACAGCTTCTCCTGCACTTCCTCTTCCACATCCTACACTTCCTGGCCTCTCGCCATACAAAATAAACTTTTTGCTTTGTTCTCTTTTCCCCTCGTATAGCCTAGTCCACTTTGAAGCTATTTTTGAAAACTAGAAGAGCAAAGAACTTTCTTCATCCAATGAAGAATAGCAGCAAAATCCCTAAAGTTAACATCTTACCAGTAGTACACATTGAAGCCTTCCCCCCGAGATCATGAAATAAAATGAGATGGAATATTTTCTATCACCTCTCCAACATTTCATTCAGTTCTCCAGATCCATAAACTTTGACAAGTTGAATTATTTAGTAAATTCAGCCAGATATCCAGAAGCAAGGAACAATATACAAAAATCGAGGTACCTCTTGGTACCAAAACAAAGAAATAAAATTAAAATCATAAATAAAATATTGTCTATAAGGATAAAAAAATTTAAACTTATAAATTTAAGGAATATGTGTGAGACCTCTATTCTAGAAATTATAAAGTAAGATGAAAGAGGGGATATTGCATGCTTATCGGTTGAAAAATGCAATATTGGTGCACAGCCATGTTTATTGCAGCATGTTTATTAAAGCTGGAACCAACCCAAGTGCCCCTCGACTGACAAGTGAAAATGTGGCACATCTACACAATGGAGTTCTATGCAGCAGTAAAGAAAGATGACATCATGAACTTTGCAGATAAATAGATGGAACTAGAAGATATTATGTTAAGTGAAGTAACACAGTCACAGAAAAACAACTAATGCTATCCCTATCTGTGGATGTTAGCGCCAATTACCTAGTTGTAAGTATTTCTTGTGCAGGGCTCCTTGAGCTTTTGTCCAAGTATTTAGGAGTGATGCATATTGGAAAGAACAACAACAACAACAGAAAAGACTGCATCAAAGAACTGACTGATATGCTGAAGTTCTGCTCAAAACAGTCAACTTCTACATTGAGAATTTTGAGAAAGACTCAGAAAAAGGTGAAAAAAATGTTTGGCAGAATGCATGAGCTCTGGTGGGGTGGGGGGTAGGGAGGGGGACATGGGTTTAGATTTGATGTGTAATGTAATCTTGTATAAAAATTATATATATATATATATATATATATATGCAACATTGGAACGACAGCCAGTTTCTTCACCTTGGATTAGAAAGTATTATTTGCCATACTTTGCAAAATATTTACTTGACTGGGGGCTGGAAGGATAGCTCAGTGGTTAAGAGCACTGTGTGCTTTTGCAGAGGACCAAGGTTCGATTCCCAGCACCTACCTGGTGGCTTCCAACCATCTGTAACTCCATTTCCAGGGGAATTTGATACCTTCTTCAAACCTCCACAGGCACTTCATGACATGGGCACACATATATGCATGGCATGGGCACACATATATGCATGGCATGGGCACACATACATGTATGACATGGGTATACATACATGCATGACATGGGCACACACATGCATGGCATGGGCACACATGCATGGCATGGGCACACACATGCATGCAGGCAATACATTCATATATATAACATAAAAATATTTTTTAAACTTACTTGGCAAAAAATTTCAATCAATATAATTGTTAGTAGGATTGTGTGTGTGAGAGAGAGAGAGAGAAAGAGAGAGAAATGCTTCAACAAACATTTCATTTTTAAAAGGTATAAATTCTGGGGTTGAAATTTCTAGCATTAGTTCAGCTACCTGCTAATTACATAACATTAAGCAAATCCTCTGTACCTCAGTTTCTCTTTTTGTAAAATGGAAAATAACATACATCTGTTTCACAGGGCTGTTGTGAAGACCCAATGAGTTTGTGTATGCTGGGTACTTACTACCTGTAAACACCGACATGCTAAATCCCACACATGTTAACTGGATTAGGAATCAAGATCAGGATTCTTGGCCTCTTTAAGGGCTGTCCGCCATGTGCCCTCAGCACACCAGTCCAACATTGGACCTTCAGACCCTGCGCTCCAGGCCAGTGGGCAGCTGCTCTGGAACTTGCTCCACATTCTTGCCCATGTTACTATGGGCCTTCTGTTAAGGTGACTCCCTCCACCTCTGCCTGTCATGATTCAAATCTTCCTTCTACACTCTCATCGGCTACTTCCACTACTATTTCTTCTTGGTTTTGCCTCCATTTGTTCTCTGGCCCCTTTAGCTCTTTGTTCTTTCTTTGTGACTGTTTGCTACATGGGCATAGGAGTTACTTAAAAAGACATCATTCGCCTTTGTAGATGCTGAGTTTTGGAAGGTAGCCATCATGCCTGGTTCTGGGTATCAAGCACAATGTATGGTATGTAGCGGGGTTCCTAGAATGTCAAATTACAGATAGCTGGATAATTGGATAGAATACACAGATAGAATCTTCTTAAAAGTTCAGAATTCCTTTGTTTTAAAATGTGTTACATAAGAAAAACAGTTAAAGCCAGCCTGGGACTGAGAGTAGACAGAAGAAAATAGCATAAAATGCCAATGGCTGTCTGAGCCTTGCCCCAGTACTTACCTCAGAGGAGCTGTGGAGAAAAAGTAAATTACCCAGGCTGGGCCCTGACAAGCCATTTGTAGTCTGCTAAATGGGACATCAGTTCCAGCTGTCACATAGCCTCGGCCTCCCTCCATTTCTTAAAGTCACTCCCTTTACTAATACAGCTTTCTTTCTCTTTCTCTAAGTTGTGATTAAATATCGTCTACTGGATGGTGATTTTTCTTCCTTTTGGTCATTCAGTAAGAGTATATGAGGTTTTTGGGTTTTTTTTTTTTTTTTTTTTTTTCCAAGTACTTTGCAATATACAGGTTACTGAGATAAATGCCACAAGTTCTTAGCTAGAGACACTCACAGTGAGGATGGGGATACAGACACCTGTGTGCTTGAAAGCACAAATAAGAAGTGCTGTATTGAATAAATACTGTGTGCTCACAGAAAATGGAGGAACGGATGCCTGTGTGGACCCAAAATGACCAAGGAAGGCATTCAAAGGAGGTGACACTCTAGTTGGGTCCCAGATGAGGAATAAGTTAAGCAGAAAAGAGGTAGCTTGGAAGGGTGTCCATATTGACACCTACTGTGTGCCAGGTTCTTACATGACATTGTTGATATAATGACAATAAGCATTGAAAGGAGGCAGTGGCCGTCTCATTTCCAATGGAGATTTACTGAGAGGTTAAGCCACACGCCCAAAGTCCTGGATACAGAAAGGTCTTACACACCAAAATCCAGACCATAGAAACAGCGTATACAGAGGTGCCTCCAGGACGAGGAGGACGGAGTGGTCAGAGAGGACTTCCTCCTTAGCTGGCTGCGAATCAAGCTCAGACTGGTACTGATGAAGTACTAGGTCCCGTAGATGACTATGTGGTCCCTACCACTGATAATACCCAGCCCAAACACAGGAGTTAGACGAAAGCCTTCCCTAAGCCCTTCTCTCTCCGTTCAGAACAGAAGGCCCCCCTCAAGGGGCTTTCCCACAATTCAACCTCCTTACCAACCCCCTACTGAGATGTGCAAAGTCAGGTCTGAGGAGACAACCCCTCATGCTGTGACAGACACACAGATCCACTCCTGCTGATTTCTTCCACGTCTGATTTCTCGGACAAGATAACATGCAAAAGATTCTATCCAAATCCTGGAAATCCATACATCACAGAGCTGTAAAGCTCTGGGACCCCTTTATATGTCTCCATTAACTTTAACCTATGATGTTCCTTATGTATTTCTGGGGATGAGGAATTCACTGCCCTCCACATTACCTGATTTTCTGGAACACTATTATCAATGTGATGGTTAATACTGATTATCAACTAGACAGATATAGAATTCACCTAGGAAACCAGAGTCCAAGTGTGTCTGCGAGGGAGTTTCTAGATCAAGTTGAGGTGGGAAGGGGTACCCTGACTGTGGACAGTGCCATTCCATGGACGGGGGCCCCTACTGAATAAAAAGGAGAAAGCAAGCTGAGCACCTGCGTTCATCGCTCTTCCTGACTGCTGACACAATGTGACCAGCTGCCTCAAGCTTCTGTATCCATGCCTTCCTGCTATGATGGGCTGCACGTTCAAACTGTCAGCCAAAGGAAACCTTCCTTCCTTAAGTTGCTTTTACCAGGTATTCTTGTCATAGCAACAAAGGCAGGTAAAGGATAAAGTATGACTATGTTTGTCAAGCTCTGACATTTCAGTAGCTGTCTGAAGCTCTAAGAGAAGACAACATAGGCAGCTCTTCTACAGAAGGCTGAGGATTGTAATGGAGGGATGGGTAGCCTTGGATCCTCAGCAGACGGTAGGCCCGAAAGGAACTTGGTGACCCTTATGGTTGGCAGCATTCAAAGTGGCAGCCAGTCCTGTTCTAGAATATCGCAGACCCCAGCACCACATTCAGATAAAACATGCACACTGGCCTTCAGCCATTCTGTTCTCTCCACAGGCCCTAGACAGTGGCCTTCCCTGGGCCAACCCTAAGAGAACATTTAAAAGACTTCTTCTCTAAGTTGACAGAGTTCTCTGCCACCAACTGCAAAGATCTGGATGCAAAAGACAAAGCAGGTTTAAAAAAACGAGTGCAGGGACTCCATGTCACCTTGTTCAGGAGGACCATTTTCAGAGAAAACAGGCTGGGCAGGCTGGTCCACATCAGGATCGCAGCGCTCAGAAGACTGAGGCAGGAGGACCCTGAATTCAAGGGCAGCCTGGGCAGGAACCCAAGGCAGGAGCGTGGAAGCAGGAACTGAGGCAGAGGCCATGGAGGAACGCTGCTTACTGGCTCCCTTCCTCTGGTTTGCTCAGCTACCTTTCTTATGCTTCCCAGGCCCATCTTGCAGGGTCTGGCAATGCCCACCATGGATTGGGTCCTCCTACACCAATTAACAATTGAGGGAATGCCCCACAGGCCAATCTGATAGAAGTAATTCCTCAGCTGAGGTTCCCTCTTCCCAGCTGTGTCAAGTTGATAACCAGGATCAGCCATCATTGGAGCTATGAACCAAAGAGGCGGGCAAGGAGCTGGACATGCAGAAAGCAGCCGTGGGAGGGGCTTGGAGCTATGGACAGGTTTTAGCAGGGGCACTTCATTCTGATCACCTTGCTGACTTCCTGCTGCTCTACTATGAGCCCACCTCCCAGCTCTCTGGAGCTTCAGTTTCCCTAGAGGAAATCCAGAGAGATCTTTCAGAGGTCCAGTGTCCTCAGCAATACTTGGAGTGGATTGTGTTTGACCCTGGGTAAGGTTCACTGCCTGGAGCTAAAGCCAATAACACAAGGGTAGCGGTGGAGGACAAAGGGAGTTCACTATGAGGATACATGACTCAGGATTGGAGCCTAAAACGCAATATAAAGATTCAGTGGTCAGAGGGAAGCCTGTGGCCTCCCAGGGTCTAGACAAGACTGGAAACCCCTCCTTGGCACTGCAATGGCTGCACACTCAAGTACAAGACAGCAGGCGAGAGGCCAAAGAAGCCCTGAAGCCATCCTTTATCAAAGAAGAACCAACCCTCTTTCAACAGCAGTGCCATTTACAGATACAACACAGATCTGTGAATGCAAAGGGGCTGATCTTGTCCTTTGGTGTGGAGTTTAAAACCAAAACTTCCCTTTGCACATCTAAGAAAAGTTAAGAATTGGAAGATGTACTTTCACAGTGGCAAGCTGAGCATTCTCTTAACTTGCTTAAGCAGTTAACTTGAACAGTGAGTGACAGTTATCTCACCCATATTTCTCGTGGATGGAAGTTATTACAGAGAACCACAACTGGTCAAAGTCTAGGGAAAAAAATGTCTGTGGAGTGCCCATTCCCAAAGGGGATGCCTATAACACAACCTCTACACCCAAGACAGGAAACACCATGGAAGGGGGAGAAAGAGCGCAGCACTGTCTTCTGGACATGACAGGGATGAGCAATAGCTATGGTTCGTTGCACAAGACTGATACAAGATCACACCAGTCAATAACCCAGCAAGGATTTTGGAAGGTCTTACAAGGCCTCATCCCTAGTTGAAGCACTACAGACAATTAAAACATGCTGAGGGAAGGAGAGTTCATTTTCTCCAGGCATGAGCCACTGGATAGGCTGTTCATCCCCCAGGGGTCAGACCAACACCTGTATGCATAAGGACAACACTAACTGGACTCAGTATTACATATATATATATATATATATATATATATATATTAGAAGGTCATAAATTTGGGAGGAAGATGCTGGGTGGGCATGGGAAAGCCTGGAATGGGAGGGTGGATATGATCAAAATATTCATGTATGGGGCTGGAGAGATGGCCTAGTGGTTAAGAGCACCGACTGCTCTTGCAGAGGACCCGGGTTCGATTCCCAGCACCCACATGGCGGCTAAGAACCATCTTTAACTCCAGTTCCAGGGGAATCCAACACCCTCTTCTGACCTCTGCAGCATTGCACAATACAGATGCACCAACCCATGCAGTACGCTCATACACATAAAAAATGATAAATAAAAAAAATTCATGTTTGAGATTCTCAAAAAAATTAAAATTCCCTTAAAAAGAATGAAATCATTACATTTGCATAAAAATGGAAGGAACTGGAGATGACTAGGTTAAGTAAAATAAACCACACCCAGAAAAACACACACAATTAGACCAAAGAATTACTTGATTTCAGATATTTTCTATGGTAGCCAAAGATTGTCTAAGAGAGGTGTGGTGGTTTGAATGAGTGTCCCCCATAGGCTTTAAGTATTCAGACATTTGTCTCCAGTTGGTGGCACTGTTTTTGGAGGCCGTGCTAGAGGAATTATGTCACTGGGGGCAGGCTTGGTGAGTTTAACAAGCCTTGTGGTCTCCAGTCGCCCTCTCTCTGCTTCCTGTGACCCTCGGCTTGCTGCTGCAGTCTCCAGCCACCATGCCTCCCACCACAATGGACTCTAATTCCCTGGAACTGTCAATCGTAAGCTCAAATAAACTCTTCCTTTTATAAGTTTCTTTGGTCATGGTGTTTTATCACAGCAACAGAAAAGTGACTAATACAAGAGGATCGAAGAGATAATTGGTTAATCAAATACCTAAGACTATCTCAGTGGACAACTAGCTCTTATATCACGGATTTCAATGAAAAAGAACTAATATACTCTCCACATGGTAAATGAGTGACCCCCAGTATCCCTTAAATATACAAGGGGTGGGTAATGATACTTTACTATTCTTCCAAGAAAAGAATAGCTCAGAATTAATAATAACAGAACTATCTGATTGATCAAGCAGATATTAAATAAAAGTAATTCATATATATATATATATGTATATATATATGAGCATGACTAAAGAGGTTGAGCTAATGTAGAAATTAGAAGTTAAATTCCAGCACCTCCTTCAACCTGAAAGCATCCATTTTATCTATTTTTTTTTTGTCTTTTTGAGACAGGGTCTCCCAGTAGTTCCAGCTGTCCTGGAACTCACTATGTAGACCAGGCTGGCCTTGAACTCACAGAAATCTGCCTGCCTCCCAAGTGCTGGGATTAAAGGCATACACCACCACACCCGGCTCCATTTTATCTATTTTTAAAATATTCATTTTTATTTCTAAATATGTGTCTGTGTGGGGCTATGTACATGTGTGAATGCAGTTGCCTGAGAAGGCCAGAAGACAGCATGAGATCCCTGAAGCTGAGCTACAGGTGGTTATGAGCCACCCAATGTGTATGCTGGGAACCAAACGCAAGTCCTCTGTAAGAACAGTACATGCCCTTAACCACTGAGCCAGTTCTGTAGCCTCCCCCTACAATTTTAATGTATTTTATATATTGAGAAATTTGAATACTGTATGAGTAAACTTGAGTTTTATGTTTTAAAAACCCCCAACCAAGACCCATTTATTCACTCAACAATGGTAGAAGAGGAAGACTCTGTCCAAGAGCATACATCTGTTTATTGAAAGAGCTTGCATGGCTGGATCCTACACATGCTGCCCTCACCTGCCAGGATATCCACAACACAGCCATGGCAGTCTCCCACTCCAAACCCAGGCCGGGAGCCCTGCCCCAACAGCTGAACCCCATTCACTCAAAGGCCAGTGTTTTCCTTCAATAGAGCTTTGCTTTAGAATCCCAGTGCCTTAAATACAATGCTCCAAGGAGATAAAACTTAGAGTTCGGTTACTTTTTTTTTTTTAATTTATTTATTTATTTTTGTATGTGTATGAATGTACTGTCTGCATGCAGGTCTGTGCACCCGTGTCGTGCAATGCCGCGGAGGTCAGAAGAGGGTCTCGGATTCCCCTGGAACTGGAGTTCTCCTGGAATTGGAGTTATAGACGGTTCTTAGCCGCCATGTGGGTGCTGGGGATCGAACCCGGGTCCTCTGCAAGAGCGTCGGTGCTCTTAACCGCTAGGCTATCTCTCCAGCCCGAGTTCGGTTACTTTTTAATCCATACTTACAAGAGAGAGAAAAAAAAAAGAAAATTCATAATATTCGTTCAAAGCACAATGCTGTTCAAGTTCAACGTTGAAAATGAACGGCTACTGTGCTTCAAACACAACCTTACTTCCTTTGCAGATCTGAGCTTCTTAATCACTTTTGCAACCAAGAGGAGGGAAAGTCCATCTCAATCAAGCTGATTAGATCCAACAGCAAAACTTTAATTAGTGCAGTGGAGTGAGGCTCTCTAAATCCTTCAGACAGAGCCAGTGCAACGCAATTACTCACAAACAGCAGCCAGTCATCCATACCCCAGAAGTGACTCAAAGGAAAGAAAAACCCACCCAGAAGTTTGGCACCCCGATGGTCACTGGTGGCCTGTGAGGAAGGAAGCAAAGCCAAAGTCTCGTCCGTCCACTGTGCCACCAGACAGCCCGCTGCAGACTTTCGAGGACACATAGGCCACTTATCCTGAGTGAGACTTCTGTGAGATTCAACAGGTCCTGTGACACCTCCTCCCCAACCCCATTCCCCACACAGCCAAATAGTTCTCAAGGCTTCTGCTCAGGTTCCTTTCAATGTACTTGAGCAGATGCTGTGTTTGGAGCCTCTTGAACAGGAGGAGCCTCTTGTAAGCCCATTCACTTCTTCAAGAATAACCATGCTTGGAATTTTAGCCCCAATTCAGAGTCAAAATGTACCAAGTCCTAAAGTCACAGACAATCCCAGTCCTGTGCCTCCCAGGCTCTTAAAAAACACTTCAAAGAATCAAATCAGCCTTGAGCCCAGGGCGCTCAAAGATTTGCTGTTGATAATAACCTTGAACTCCCAAATTGTACACAAGGAATACTTCATTGTCCCCCAATCTATGAGGGGAGTGAGATCAGAAAGGAGATCTGTAATACTGCAGTCATGTGAATGCAATGCATCACTTTTTAAACCTGGTTAAAAATCCCAATTTATGCTGGGCGTGGTAGCACACCCCTTTAATCCCAGCACTCGGGAGGCAGAGGCAGGCAGATATCTGTGACTTCAAGGCCAGCCTGGTCTACAGAGTGAGTTCCAGGACAGCTGAAGCTACAGGGAGACCCTAAAGACAAAAAAACATTATAGAGAAGTGTGAGCCAGGACAGCTGAAGCTACAGGGAGACCCTAAAGACAAAAAAACATTATAGAGAAGCGTGAGCCACACGTGCGAATCAAGGAGAAGGATAGAGCCAAGACCCTGAGTGCTTAAACAGTGACTGCAAGTCTATTCATATGGTGTCCATCTTCCTCCGAGCACAAGGCAATGTGTTGAGCTCTGGGAGAGAGGGAGGCTGGTAGCATTTCACAGCACATTGGGTAAGACTCAGACTTGGTCTGATTTTCGCCCCTGCCCCCTATCATCTGTGTGACCTGGAGCAAATGGCATAACTTCTCTGTGTCTTCATTTTGTCATGGGTACCTACCCCTCAGAAAGGTGAGGATCAGTTTATATGTATTATTCTTATTTCTGATCAAGAAAACGGAGACTCAGAGATGCCAAACCATGGGTTCAAGTTCAAAGTGACCCAGCTACAAATGGAACTGCACTTTGTTGCTGCCAGCTGCATGATCCTCCTTCTGGACCATGCTGAGACTGAGCTGGTATACAATTCTCTATTATGCAATGCATACTATGTTAAATTTACCCATTTCTTTTATTCTCATTCTCCAAAAATCCTGAGACAGTCCCAGTAGACACTGTGAAATTGAGCGTGCCATTCAGTCTTCTCAATAGCCATCTGAGCAAGATGTTCAATCTCTTTTCCAGGTGAGGAAATTGGCTTATAAAAGGTTAAGAATCTTTTCAAAACCAGGTGTGGTGGCAGAGGGCTGTCATCCCGGCACTTGGGAAGCCGAGGCAGGAGGGTAAATTTGAGACCCTGGACTACATAATGAAATCCTGACACAAAAAATAGTAAAAGAATGCTTTGAGAAATAAAATGCAGCCGTCTGCCTTCAAGTCCCAGTACTACAGGTAGCAGAGAATCAACCAACCCCAACCCATCCCAACTCTGCTCCTACCTCCCTCCCAAATGCCAATCAGAGACACCATTTTTTCAAGCACCCTCTAAGGTTTAGATACCATGCAATCCTCACCAAATGAGGTGTCCCAGCTCAGAGAGATTAAGAAACTTGCCTATAGCTACACAGCCATCTAACACACAAGCTCAGCCTCCACTCCACTCGAAGCCCCACCCTCGATGAGCCAACTCTCCAAGGACAAGCAGAGGAACAGCGGCATCTCCCAGGACCCGCAGCAGCCCAAGCTACGGCAAAGGAATGGGCAATGCTGGGGGAGAAGCAGAATGTCCGGCCTCACCTTGACCACCGAGCTCCTGGGTAGGCACAGAAGCCCACGCTCACTGACTCCCTGGACCAAGAGGTGAACCCCGAGGAAGGACAATACCCAGCGCCTGTCCTGGAAGGAGAAAATCTCCCATTGGGAACAAGTGACCTAGCAGCTTAGGCGTGAGACACCAGCACCCCCTCCCTTTGGGTGGGTCGCTTCCCCGGAAGTGCTCTCTGCGAGTGCCTGCCTGCCTGGCAGCGCCCTATCTCTGTTTGGAATGGCTGTGCATGGCCTGGCTGAGGAGCCCAAGGCTCTGATCAGCAAATACGGAAACCCAGAGCAGGTTCCAGGAGGAGGGGCTGTCTGTGCATTTTATCCCAAGTCAGGAAACAGGTAGATCAAGACTCAAAAGATAGCTGGGGATGTAGGTCAGTGGGGGAGTGCTTGCTTAGCAAGTGTGAGGCCGACTTCTACCCCTGGCACTGAGCAAACAAGCACGCAAACTCACAAGAGCCTAGCTCCATACAGTATCAGAGCCCTGAGTCCAGCCACCAGCCAGCTGTCAGGCTGGGATCTGCAACCAAGCCCTCCACCCTCCTCACGTGGAAGTGTTCATTGTTCACATAGCAACGACCACAGTACTGATAATATCATTTTCTGAGCCGTCTTCTTATGCCCAGCTTCGGGTGTCATCCTAACCAAGCCCTCCAGCAGTCTTTAGAGTTGCTGCTGTCATTGTGTCCAGTGTACTGATGACAAATTGAGCCACCAAGAGATTGGTCAATGTTGGGTTTTGATCTGAGGCCACCTGACCCAGGAACCCATGTTTATGGCCTCCGGCCTATGACATTTCAACGAGGTCTATGATCTGATACCACTTCAACAAGTCAGGTTTGTCAGAAAGATCAAAAGATAGAATCAAAGGAGGGCACTGGGGTGGGTCCCATGGCTCTCCTGGGACCTCCCGTGAGATCCCACATGTAGACAGCTGAATGGTGTCCTCTGACAGATACAAGCACATTACAAAGTCTGTGACTGTGTCCTTACTTTCAAAAAAAAAAAGTCTTTGCAGATGTAATTAAGGATCTCAAAATGAGCTCAGCCTAGATTACCCAGGGGGCCCTAAATCCAGTGACAAGTGTTCTTGTAAGAGGCATAAAAGGAGCAGACAGCAGAGGGGGCCACGTGAAGACAAAGCAATACACCAAGGGACACCAGAGCCACCAGAAGCTGGAGGAAGCGAGGAACGTTGTCCCTTGGGAGGCTCAGAGGGAACATGGTGCCGCTGACAGCATGATTGGAGACTCGTGACCTCTAGAACTGTCAGAGGACAGATGTCACTCTTCTGATCAGCCATGGAAGTAAATATGGCCCCAGTTGTCCCTCTAGCATTTCCTGTTGGCACCATAGGAAAGGTGAGAGTCCCCGGTTATTCTCTCCACGTGCCTCTCAGTTCCATTCAGGACGCAGGAGCTGAAGAGAGCCTGGCACGCTAACACCCATGAGCCAGCCATGGGAAGAACCTCCAAGGATCAAGGACCAGAGGAGGAAGAGCCCCAGTGTGAACCAGGGCTGGACAGAGCTCATGGGTCAGACAAAAGCTCCCAAGAAGCCCCATTCTCTATACCCCTTGGATGGACCCTCTCTGCCCACTCCACATAGGGTAAAAAGCACTCCAAAGAGGAGACTTGCAGCCCAGGGGTTCACAAGTTGCTTCACACATGACCCTTCTTGTTTTTACTCAAGTAGACTTGACAGAGATAACTGCATCTAAACCTCGTACATTGCAGAAGGGAGATGGATGGCTGCAAGTGAACTAGGCTAGGCTTCCTGCTAATCCAGGGCTCTCCCAAGGGACGCGTGCCTCCTCCTCTCATCTGTTCTGTTCTTTAAATTCACAAAGACAATCCCACAGCATCTTTTATCAGAGCTCCAAATCCCCAGAGACCCAAAGGCATTTCCGTCTGAAGCTTAAAGCCCTCTTGATAGAATTCAAGTTCATTCTTCTTTTTGAAGAACGAGGCTGCTGTACCTGATCCAGCTACAAGCTCCCAGCATAAGAACAGAAAGCATCCGGGGGTGAAATCAGCACAGTAGACCATCAATAATGCATGATCAGCCATGGCACCTCAAGGAAAATACCAGGTGGTCTGGGCTGAGGACTCGTCTCATGCTGCTCAGCCATGCTGCTTTCTGCTGGGCCATGTACCTTCCTTCCTTCAGTGGTGGCCAGGACCCCTCACCTTCCTTCAGTGTTGCTGAGGGTGTGCACTCCCTCCAGGAATCTACACAGCTCTCTGTGCCTGGAAACACCATCAAATCCTTCCTGGTCCACTTAACATAGTATTCTCAGAAAAAGCCTTTCCTGATACCCACACCCTGGACACTGAGCTTAGTAGACACTCTGATTCTAAAAATTCCAAGTATGTCTAACCTTTTGACATTGTCATACAACATTGTCATCTACAAAGTTCAAACTTGAGAACTGCACAATCAAGTGACCAAAAAATTGGCAAGGATATCTTCATGGTGTTTTAAGTGGATTTATGATTCTGTGTTAGACCCCATTTTATAGTTCTGGGACACATATGGCTGTCAGGTCGCAGGTTAGACACATCTGCAAGTTCTCTACAGGGCCCAATGATTTCTCGTCTATCATAGTTCATGAGTTTATCTTTATTACTTTTATTTCTTTTTTGAGACAAGACATCACTACGTAGCTTAGCTTGGCCTGGAACTCATGGTCCCCATCTTCCCTTCCCAGTAGGATCATGGATGAACGCTGACATGGCTGGCTTTGTAATTATATTTTATGTGTTTTTTTTTTCCACTAGTGTACACCATCATCATTAGGTAGAAAAGCTCCCTTAGGACATGAGATGCTTCCCCCTAGGGCTTTCCAAGATCCATCATATAGCACATGTGTGATTCATTCCTTAGTTCATTCCACAGAAATTCATTGTACAAAATGCTGAGCTGGTACAGAGAAATGTACAAGGAAAAACAGACAAAAATACCTCCTTTCAGGAGCCAGACAGGAGCCACCCTCAACTTTGAGAAATTTCTCAGCTGAAAAGCACCCTCATCCTTCGCCCTCCTTCCTTCCCTGTGTTTATCCCTGACTAGATATCCCCAGAGAGGAGGAATAACAAGCAGCAAAACTCAAAGCAGTCAGTCATGTAAACCACTCTGGAAAATGAACTTCAGTGGGGTACAGTGATGCTGTACAATTATTGACGTGTGACTTACCCACACAATTAGTTTCAAAAATCATTTCTAAAACGCAAAAGGGAGGTTAAGGTTGTACAACGCTCCCCTGCCGTCTCCACTGTAGAAGAATGACACCTCCACCCATAGAGCTGCTGCCACACAGGCGTAAGATTATACGGACGGAAGCCACACATACCTCCCCCACACTCTGCCCCCACCATAGGGGCACCCCAATGTCTACATCATGACGCCACACATAGCCGTAGTCATGGCCTGTTTCCTTGGAGAGCTCACAAAGCTTGTTATCACAATTCAACAAACATTCGCAGAGCAGAGTACCTATCAAATGCCCAGCACTGTATTAGACCTGTGGGAGATCAAGACAATAAGGATGAGGACAGAACACTGGACTCAAGGAGCACAGTGCCATTCTAGCAGCTGGTACCTGCCACCCATAATAACGAATCCCCCCAGTCTAGAATGCTCCAGAGATTGGGTCTAAGTGTCACTAGAGCCATGCGAAGTGGAAAAGACTCTGTCCCCCCAAGGGACAGAGTGACTGTTTAGGTTCCAAAAGCCCTGAATGGATTTCTCTAACAAGGAGCATAACAGGAAGGGATGGGGATCATGACAGTGTGCCAGAGCTCCAGCTGCGGGGAGACCATCGGCTGACGGCCTGGCCAGTGCTGCGGGGATACCATCGGCTGACGGCCTGGCCAGTGCCCCTGGACCCACCGCTGCATCACGCTGAGGCCGCGCCTCCAATGGGCTGCTCCCAGCTGGGCACAGAAGAGCAAAGGAATTCCTGCAGGCTGCTTCCTGCAAGACACGGGCTCCTCTGGACAACGTGGGATAGAAGATGCCTCCCACCCCACCTCACCACCTAGAAGAAACCACTCGGAAGGCCTTTCCTCTTCAACTGCCTTTACTGGGTCGCAGGCATCAGACCTGAGACCTGATCTGAAGGTCTTCCTTGTCTCCTACTCTTTCCAGTCCGTCTTCCCAAGCATTCAAACTGATCTCAGCACAATGCTGGCTTGGCACCTGCTCCTTGGAAGATCTGAACTATTAGTATCCAAACCAGAATTTGTGATTCATGAATAGATCTTCCATCAAGAAAGAGGTTCCATTTTGAAATGTATTTGGAAAGCATCAGGGCAAACCCAGTTTCGTGGGCTTCATAGATTCCATCCAGTCAGCTAACATGTAATAAGATTCTTTAAAAATACCCCAGGATGCTCCAGTATCCTGGCTGATTTGACAACAACAAATAAAAGGTGGGGTTTTTTTTTCTTTTGTTGTTGTTGGTGGTGGTGGTCTTTTTTTTTTTTTTCTTTTTGAGACAGGGTCTCCCTGTTGTCCCAGCTGGCCTGGAACTCACTATGTAAAGCAAGCTGGGTTTGAGCTCCACCTGCCTCTGCCTCCTGAGTGCTGGAATTCAAGGCCTGTGACAACAACAACAACAACAACAAAATGTATTCCATCTTCTAGTTCAGTTGGAGTATTGAAATATTGGTTCCACACTGACCATAGTTGCAGACCACTCTACAGGCAGCTCAGGCGCACACCCATCCTGTCTTTAGCATGGCTGAGGGGCCTCAAAACAGACAGCTTGGTGTGATCTTTGCTCATTGTGCTCAAAGAGATATGCAATACAAATGCTGAAAAGCAGAAAGTGAGTGAGCCAAGAGACCAGCTGGCAATATAATCTTCCAGTAATATAATCTTCCCTCAAAAATAGGAAATTAATCATCCTTTGCATTAAAGCTGCTTTCCTAATTTCAGACAATGAAAGATTTGATTATTTAAAATCAGTGTTGCTTTTAGGAGACAGGCAAATTTTAGCCCTGGGCTTATTAGGATGGCCATCACTTAGTGAATTTGTATGAGAAACAGGTGCATAAATGTCAAAACTCTCAGTGACTAGACCTCAAGTCCTGGTTGTGACTCGGTTGAATGAAAGGAGAATAAGTCCCCAAAGCTACCCTTTTATAGCTTTTCTGAATTAACCTATGGATGTAGGAGCTCAACCTGTGTGACGCTTAATGGGAAAATGCATTTCTACAAGGAGGTGCCCTGCGTTAACAAAGCTAGGGGAGTCACCTGATGGAGCAGAAGGCCAAGCACCTCTGGAAAGCAGAGGCCTGGAATGTTCTTGCAGGAGATTCAGGTGTCTGCAACTCCACAGATTCAGCTTCTCCCTTCTTAAGGGGGACAGAGATGAAACGAAGGGGCTCTTCCTCAGGCAAAGTGGAGGCACTCATTGCTGTTTCCCACCTCCCATGTTGTAAGTATTGGCCCGCTATAGCAGACTCTTCACATAGATATATCATTCACCTTCATAATCTTAAAAGTAACTAAAACTATTATCCCCATTTTTTAGAAGAACTAGAGGCATAGAGTAATAAGGGTTACAGGTGCAAGATCATAAAAACTGCCGTTGACATTTCTTACATATTTCAACTTTTTTAAAATTTTATTTATTTTTGTATGTGCATGAATGTACTGTCTGCATGCAGGTCTGTGCACCCGTGTCGTGCAATGTGCGGAGGTCAGAAGAGGGTCTTGGATTTCCCTGGAACTGGAGTTCTCCTGGAATTGGAGTTACAGACGGTTTTCATCCACCATGTGGGTGCTGGGGATTGAACCAGTTCCTCTGCAAGAGCAGTTGGTGCTCTCAACCACTAGGCTATCTCTCCAGCCCCATATTTCAACTTTTTTTTAAACAAAGCCTATGAATAACTTTGATAATCAGAAAAAACTTAAATAGAAAAAGAAGCTTAGGCCAGGCGTGGTGGTGCACGCCTTTAATCCTAGCACTTGGGAGGCAGAGGCAGGTGGATCTTTGTGAGTTCAAGGCCAGCCTGGTCTACAGAGTGAGTTCCAGGACAGCTGGGACTACAGGGAGACCCTGTCTCGAAAAGACCAAAAACAAAAAGAAAAAAAAAAGAAAAAGAAAAATACTGTTGGGCTCCAAGCCTCGACCTCAGCAATTATGTTCATGGCCTCAGCCCTGTTGACCCTCTGCTCCATCCCGTTGCTCACAGATGGGACAAAGGAACAGAGCGGCCCTGGCCACAGCCTACCCTGCCTGGCTAATTCCTCCCCTCAGCTGCTGGGACTCCCAAGGAGACCTCAACAAAGACAAACTAATTGCTAGAGACATTTTTGGCCCTGATTCCACAGGCAGAACTGGGGAGGAGACGGTGAAGACATGTGTCTGGCCATAGGGCTGTTTACAGCGTTCCGNAAATTCCAGCACCTCCTTCAACCTGAAGCATCCATTTTATCTATTTTTTTTTTTGTCTTTTTGAGACAGGGTCTCCCAAGTGTTCCAGCTGTCCTGGAACTTCACTATGTAGACCAAGGCTGGCCTTGAACCCTCACAGAAATCTGGCCTGCCTCCCAAATGCTGGATTAAAGGGCATACACCACCACACCCGGCTCCTTTTATTTTTTTTTTTTTTTAAAATATTCATTTTTATTTCTAAATATGTGTCTGGGTTGGTGGGGCTTGACATGTGTGAGATGGTGCCTGAGAAGGCCAGAAGACAGGCATGAGATCCCTGGAAGCCTGAGCTACAGGTGGTATGAGCCACCCAATGTGGTTCTGGAACCAAACGCAAGTCCTCTCAAAACAGTAACATGCCCCTTAACCACTGAGCCAGTTCGGTAAGCCTCCCCCTACAATGTTAATGTATTTTATATCATTGGAGAAATTTGAATACTGTATGAGTAAACTTTTGAAGTTTTATTGTTTTAAAAACCCCCAAACCAAACCATTTATTCACTCAACAATGGTAGAAGAGGAAGACTCTGTCCAAGAGCATACATCTGTTTATTGAAAGAGCTTGCATGGCTGGATCCTACACATGCTGCCCTCACCTGCCAGGATATCCACAACACAGCCAGGCAGTCTCCCCTCCAAACCCAGGCCCCGGGAGCCCTGCCCAACAGCTGAACCCCATTCACTCAAAGGCTCAGGTTTTCCTTCAATAGAGCTTTGCTTTAGAATCCCAGTGCCTTAAATACAATGCTCCAAGGAGATAAAACTTAGAGTTCGGTTACTTTTTTTTTTTAATGTATTTATTATTTTTGTATGTGTATGAAAGTACTGTCTGCATGCAGGTCTGCTGCACCCGCTGTCTGCAATCGCTGCGGAGGTCAGAAAGGGGTCTCGGATTCCCCTGGAACGGGAGTTCGCTGTGATTATTGGAGTTATAGACGGTTTTTAGCGCCATGTGGGTGCTGGGGATCGAACCCGGTGTCCTCTGCAAAGCGTAGGTGCTCATAACCGCTTAGGCTATCTCCAGCCCGAAGTTCGGTTACTTTTTTAATCCATACTGTACAAGAGAAGAAAAAAAAAAAAGGGAAAATGCATGAATATTCGTTCAAAGACAATGTCTGTTCAGTTCAACGTTGAAAATGAACGGCTACTGTGCTTCAAACACAACCTTACTTCCTTTGCAGATCTGAGCTTCTTAATCACTTTTGCAACCAAGAGGAGGGAAAGTCCATCTCAATCAAGCTGATTAGATCCAACAGCAAAACTTTAATTAGTGCAGTGGAGTGAGGCTCTCTAAATCCTTCAGACAGAGCCAGTGCAACGCAATTACTCACAAACAGCAGCCAGTCATCCATACCCAGAAAGTGACTCAAAGGAAAAGAAAAACCCACCCACGAAGTTTGGCACCCCGATGGTCACTGGTGGCCTGTGAGGAAGGAAGCAAAGCCAAAGTCTCGTCCGTCCACTGTGCCACCAGACAGCCCGCTGCAGACTTTCGAGGACACATAGGCCACTTATCCTGAGTGAGACTTCTGTGAGATTCAACAGGTCCTGTGACACCTCCTCCCCAACCCCATTCCCCACACAGCCAAATAGTTCTCAAGGCTTCTGCTCAGGTTCCTTTCAATGTACTTGAGCAGATGCTGTGTTTGGAGCCTCTTGAACAGGAGGAGCCTCTTGTAAGCCCATTCACTTCTTCAAGAATAACCATGCTTGGAATTTTAGCCCCAATTCAGAGTCAAAATGTACCAAGTCCTAAAGTCACAGACAATCCCAGTCCTGTGCCTCCCAGGCTCTTAAAAAACACTTCAAAGAATCAAATCAGCCTTGAGCCCAGGGCGCTCAAAGATTTGCTGTTGATAATAACCTTGAACTCCCAAATTGTACACAAGGAATACTTCATTGTCCCCCAATCTATGAGGGGAGTGAGATCAGAAAGGAGATCTGTAATACTGCAGTCAGGTGAATGCAATGCATCACTTTTTAAACTCGGTTAAAAATCCACAATCTATGCAGGGCCTGGTAGCACACCCCGTTAATCCACAGCCACTCGGGAGGCAGAGGCAGGGCAGATATCTGTGACTTCAAGGCCAAGCCTGGGTCTACCAGAGTGAGTTCCAGGACAGCTGAAGCTTACAGGGACCCTTAAAGAAAAAAAACATTTATAGAGAAGTGTGAGCCAGGGACAGCTGAAGCTACAGAGGAGAACCTAAGACAAAAAAAACATTATAGAGAGAAGCGTGAGCCACACGTGCGAATCAAGGAGAAGGATAGAGCCAAGACCCTGAGTGCTTAAACAGTGACTGCAAGTCTATTCATATGGTGTCCATCTTCCTCCGAGCACAAGGCAATGTGTTGAGCTCTGGGAGAGAGGGAGGCTGGTAGCATTTCACAGCACATTGGGTAAGACTCAGACTTGGTCTGATTTTCGCCCCTGCCCCCTATCATCTGTGTGACCTGGAGCAAATGGCATAACTTCTCTGTGTCTTCATTTTGTCATGGGTACCTACCCCTCAGAAAGGTGAGGATCAGTTTATATGTATTATTCTTATTTCTGATCAAGAAAACGGAGACTCAGAGATGCCAAACCATGGGTTCAAGTTCAAAGTGACCCAGCTACAAATGGAACTGCACTTTGTTGCTGCCAGCTGCATGATCCTCCTTCTGGACCATGCTGAGACTGAGCTGGTATACAATTCTCTATTATGCAATGCATACTATGTTAAATTTACCCATTTCTTTTATTCTCATTCTCCAAAAATCCTGAGACAGTCCCAGTAGACACTGTGAAATTGAGCGTGCCATTCAGTCTTCTCAATAGCCATCTGAGCAAGATGTTCAATCTCTTTTCCAGGTGAGGAAATTGGCTTATAAAAGGTTAAGAATCTTTTTTCAAAAACCAGGTGTGGTGGCAGAGGGCTGTCATCCCGGCACTTGGGAAGCCGAGGCAGGAGTCTGGAAACTTTGAGCAGCCTGGACTACATAATGAAATCCTGACACAAAAATAGTAAAAGAATGGCTTTGAGAAATAAAATGCAGCCGTCTGCCTTCAAGTCCCAGTACTACAGGTAGCAGAGAATCAACCAACCCCAACCCATCCCAACTCTGCTCCTACCTCCCTCCCAAATGCCCAATCAGGAGACACCATTTTTTCAACACCCTCTAAGGTTAGATACATGCAATCCTCACCAAATGAGGCCCAGCTCAGAAGATTAAGAAATTGCCATAGCTACACAGGCATCTAACACACAAAGCTCAGGCCTCCCTCCACTCGAAGCCCCACCCTCGATGATCCAACTCTCCAAGGACAAAGCAGTAGGAAACAGCGGCATCTCCCAGGACCCGCAGCAGCCCAAGCTACGGCAAAGGAATGGGCAATGCTGGGGGAGAAGCAGAATGTCCGGCCTCACCTTGACCACCGAGCTCCTGGGTAGGCACAGAAGCCCACGCTCACTGACTCCCTGGACCAAGAGGTGAACCCCGAGGAAGGACAATACCCAGCGCCTGTCCTGGAAGGAGAAAATCTCCCATTGGGAACAAGTGACCTAGCAGCTTAGGCGTGAGACACCAGCACCCCCTCCCTTTGGGTGGGTCGCTTCCCCGGAAGTGCTCTCTGCGAGTGCCTGCCTGCCTGGCAGCGCCCTATCTCTGTTTGGAATGGCTGTGCATGGCCTGGCTGAGGAGCCCAAGGCTCTGATCAGCAAATACCGGAAACCCAGAGCAGGTTCCAGGAGGAGGGGGCTGTCTGTGCATTTTATCCCAAGTCAGGAAACAGGTAGATCAAGACTCAAAAGATAGCTGGGGATGTAGGTCAGCTGGGGGAAGTGCTTGCTTAGCAAGTGTGAGCCGACATTCTACCCCTGGCACTGAGCAAACAAGCACTGCAAACTCACAAGAGCCTAGCTCCAACAGTATCAGAGCCCTGAGTCCAGCCACCAGCCAGCTGTCAGGCTGGGATCTGCAACCAAGCCCTCCACCCTCCTCACGTGGAAGTGTTCATTGTTCACATAGCAACGACCACAGTACTGATAATATCATTTTCTGAGCCGTCTTCTTATGCCCAGCTTCGGGTGTCATCCTAACCAAGCCCTCCAGCAGTCTTTAGAGTTGCTGCTGTCATTGTGTCCAGTGTACTGATGACAAATTGAGCCACCAAGAGATTGGTCAATGTTGGGTTTTGATCTGAGGCCACCTGACCCAGGAACCCATGTTTATGGCCTCCGGCCTATGACATTTCAACGAGGTCTATGATCTGATACCACTTCAACAAGTCAGGTTTGTCAGAAAGATCAAAAGATAGAATCAAAGGAGGGCACTGGGGTGGGTCCCATGGCTCTCCTGGGACCTCCCGTGAGATCCCACATGTAGACAGCTGAATGGTGTCCTCTGACAGATACAAGCACATTACAAAGTCTGTGACTGTGTCCTTACTTTCAAAAAAAAAAAAAGTTCTTTGCAGAGTAATTAAGGATCTCAAAATGAGCTCAGCCTAGATTACCCAGGGGGCCCTAAATCCAGTGACAAGTGTTCTTGTAAGAGGCATAAAAGGAGCAGACAGCAGAGGGGGCCACGTGAAGACAAAGCAATACACCAAGGGACACCAGAGCCACCAGAAGCTGGAGGAAGCGAGGAACGTTGTCCCTTGGGAGGCTCAGAGGGAACATGGTGCCGCTGACAGCATGATTGGAGACTCGTGACCTCTAGAACTGTCAGAGGACAGATGTCACTCTTCTGATCAGCCATGGAAGTAAATATGGCCCCAGTTGTCCCTCTAGCATTTCCTGTTGGCACCATAGGAAAGGTGAGAGTCCCCGGTTATTCTCTCCACGTGCCTCTCAGTTCCATTCAGGACGCAGGAGCTGAAGAGAGCCTGCAACGCTAACACCCATGAGCCAGCCATGGGAAGAACCTCCAAGGATCAAGGACCAGAGGAGGAAGAGCCCCAGTGTGAACCAGGGCTGGACAGAGCTCATGGGTCAGACAAAAGCTCCCAAGAAGCCCCATTCTCTATACCCCTTGGATGGACCCTCTCTGCCCACTCCACATAGGGTAAAAAGCACTCCAAAGAGGAGACTTGCAGCCCAGGGGTTCACAAGTTGCTTCACACATGACCCTTCTTGTTTTTACTCAAGTAGACTTGACAGAGATAACTGCATCTAAACCTCGTACATTGCAGAAGGGAGATGGATGGCTGCAAGTGAACTAGGCTAGGCTTCCTGCTAATCCAGGGCTCTCCCAAGGGACGCGTGCCTCCTCCTCTCATCTGTTCTGTTCTTTAAATTCACAAAGACAATCCCACAGCATCTTTTATCAGAGCTCCAAATCCCCAGAGACCCAAAGGCATTTCCGTCTGAAGCTTAAAGCCCTCTTGATAGAATTCAAGTTCATTCTTCTTTTTGAAGAACGAGGCTGCTGTACCTGATCCAGCTACAAGCTCCCAGCATAAGAACAGAAAGCATCCGGGGGTGAAATCAGCACAGTAGACCATCAATAATGCATGATCAGCCATGGCACCTCAAGGAAAATACCAGGTGGTCTGGGCTGAGGACTCGTCTCATGCTGCTCAGCCATGCTGCTTTCTGCTGGGCCATGTACCTTCCTTCCTTCAGTGGTGGCCAGGACCCCTCACCTTCCTTCAGTGTTGCTGAGGGTGTGCACTCCCTCCAGGAATCTACACAGCTCTCTGTGCCTGGAAACACCATCAAATCCTTCCTGGTCCACTTAACATAGTATTCTCAGAAAAAGCCTTTCCTGATACCCACACCCTGGACACTGAGCTTAGTAGACACTCTGATTCTAAAAATTCCAAGTATGTCTACCTTTTTGACATTGTCATACAACATGGTCATCTACAAAAGTTCAAACTTTGAGAACTGCACAATCAAGTGACCAAAAAATTGGCAAGGATATCTTCATGGTGTTTTAAGTGGATTTATGATTCTGTGTTAGACCCCATTTTATAGTTCTGGGACACATATGGCTGTCAGGTCGCAGGTTAGACACATCTGCAAGTTCTCTACAGGGCCCAATGATTTCTCGTCTATCATAGTTCATGAGTTTATCTTTATTACTTTTATTCTTTTTTTGAGACAAGACATCACTACGTAGCTTAGCTTGGCCTGGAACTCATGGTCCCCATCTTCCCTTCCCAGTAGGATCATGGATGAACGCTGACATGGCTGGCTTTGTAATTAATATTTTATGTTGTTTTTTTTTCCACTAGTGTACACCATCATCATTAGGTAGAAAAGCTCCCTTAGGACATGAGATGCTTCCCCCTAGGGCTTTCCAAGATCCATCATATAGCACATGTGTGATTCATTCCTTAGTTCATTCCACAGAAATTCATTGTACAAAATGCTGAGCTGGTACAAGAAATGTACAAGGAAAAACAGACAAAAATACCTCCTTTCAGGAGCCAGACAGGAGCCACCCTCAACTTTGAGAAATTTCTCAGCTGAAAAGCACCCTCATCCTTCGCCCTCCTTCCTTCCCTGTGTTTATCCCTGACTAGATATCCCCAGAGAGGAGGAATAACAAGCAGCAAAACTCAAAGCAGTCAGTCATGTAAACCACTCTGGAAAATGAACTTCAGTGGGGTACAGTGATGCTGTACAATTATTGACGTGTGACTTACCCACACAATTAGTTTCAAAAATCATTTCTAAAACGCAAAAGGGAGGTTAAGGTTGTACAACGCTCCCCTGCCGTCTCCACTGTAGAAGAATGACACCTCCACCCATAGAGCTGCTGCCACACAGGCGTAAGATTATACGGACGGAAGCCACACATACCTCCCCCACACTCTGCCCCCACCATAGGGGCACCCCAATGTCTACATCATGACGCCACACATAGCCGTAGTCATGGCCTGTTTCCTTGGAGAGCTCACAAAGCTTGTTATCACAATTCAACAAACATTCGCAGAGCAGAGTACCTATCAAATGCCCAGCACTGTATTAGACCTGTGGGAGATCAAGACAATAAGGATGAGGACAGAACACTGGACTCAAGGAGCACAGTGCCATTCTAGCAGCTGGTACCTGCCACCCATAATAACGAATCCCCCCAGTCTAGAATGCTCCAGAGATTGGGTCTAAGTGTCACTAGAGCCATGCGAAGTGGAAAAGACTCTGTCCCCCCAAGGGACAGAGTGACTGTTTAGGTTCCAAAAGCCCTGAATGGATTTCTCTAACAAGGAGCATAACAGGAAGGGATGGGGATCATGACAGTGTGCCAGAGCTCCAGCTGCGGGGAGACCATCGGCTGACGGCCTGGCCAGTGCTGCGGGGATACCATCGGCTGACGGCCTGGCCAGTGCCCCTGGACCCACCGCTGCATCACGCTGAGGCCGCGCCTCCAATGGGCTGCTCCCAGCTGGGCACAGAAGAGCAAAGGAATTCCTGCAGGCTGCTTCCTGCAAGACACGGGCTCCTCTGGACAACGTGGGATAGAAGATGCCTCCCACCCCACCTCACCACCTAGAAGACAACCACTCGGAAGGCCTTTCCTCTTCAACTGCCTTTACTGGGTCGCAGGCATCAGACCTGAGACCTGATCTGAAGGTCTTCCTTGTCTCCTAGCTCTTTCCAGTCCGTCTTCCCAAAGCATTCAAACTGATCTCAGCACAATGCTGGCTTGGCACCTGCTCCTTGGAAGATCTGAACTATTAGTATCCAAACCAGAATTTGGTGATTCATGAATAGAT
Source organism: Rhizomys pruinosus (assembly GCA_009823505.1). NCBI lineage: Eukaryota > Metazoa > Chordata > Mammalia > Rodentia > Spalacidae > Rhizomys > Rhizomys pruinosus. Next base: position 3,885,862 of record VZQC01014560.1, read on the forward strand.
CTTCCATCAAGAAAGAGGTTCCATTTTGAAATGTATTTGGAAAGCATCAGGGCAAACCCAGTTTCGTGGGCTTCATAGATTCCATCCAGTCAGCTAACATGTAATAAGATTCTTTAAAAATACCCCAGGATGCTCCAGTATCCTGGCTGATTTGACAACAACAAATAAAAGGTGGGGTTTTTTTTTTTCTTTGTTTGTTGGTTGGTGGTGTGGTCTTTTTTTTTTTTTTTCTTTTTGAGACAGGGTCTCCCTGTTGTCCCAGCTGGCCTGGAACTCCACTATGGTAAAGCAAGCTGGGTTTGAGCTCCACCTGCCTCTGCCTCCTGAGTGCTGGAATTCAAGGCCTGTGACAACAACAACAACAACAACAAAATGTATTCCATCTTCTAGTTCAGTTGTGAGTATTGAAATATTGGTTCCACACTGACCATAGTTGCAGACCACTCTACAGGCAGCTCAGGCGCACACCCATCCTGTCTTTAGCATGGCTGAGGGGCCTCAAAACAGACAGCTTGGTGTGATCTTTGCTCATTGTGCTCAAAGAGATATGCAATACAAATGCTGAAAAGCAGAAAGTGAGTGAGCCAAGAGACCAGCTGGCAATATAATCTTCCAGTAATATAATCTTCCCTCAAAAATAGGAAATTAATCATCCTTTGCATTAAAGCTGCTTTCCTAATTTCAGACAATGAAAGATTTGATTATTTAAAATCAGTGTTGCTTTTAGGAGACAGGCAAATTTTAGCCCTGGGCTTATTAGGATGGCCATCACTTAGTGAATTTGTATGAGAAACAGGTGCATAAATGTCAAAACTCTCAGTGACTAGACCTCAAGTCCTGGTTGTGACTCGGTTGAATGAAAGGAGAATAAGTCCCCAAAGCTACCCTTTTATAGCTTTTCTGAATTAACCTATGGATGTAGGAGCTCAACCTGTGTGACGCTTAATGGGAAAATGCATTTCTACAAGGAGGTGCCCTGCGTTAACAAAGCTAGGGGAGTCACCTGATGGAGCAGAAGGCCAAGCACCTCTGGAAAGCAGAGGCCTGGAATGTTCTTGCAGGAGATTCAGGTGTCTGCAACTCCACAGATTCAGCTTCTCCCTTCTTAAGGGGGACAGAGATGAAACGAAGGGGCTCTTCCTCAGGCAAAGTGGAGGCACTCATTGCTGTTTCCCACCTCCCATGTTGTAAGTATTGGCCCGCTATAGCAGACTCTTCACATAGATATATCATTCACCTTCATAATCTTAAAAGTAACTAAAACTATTATCCCCATTTTTTAGAAGAACTAGAGGCATAGAGTAATAAGGGTTACAGGTGCAAGATCATAAAAACTGCCGTTGACATTTCTTACATATTTCCAACTTTTTTAAAATTTTATTTATTTTTGTATGTGCATGAATGTACTGTCTGCATGCAGGTCTGTGCACCCGTGTCGTGCAATGTGCGGAGGTCAGAAGAGGGTCTTGGATGTCCCTGGAACTGGAGTTCTCCTGGAATTGGAGTTACAGACGTTTTCATCCACCATGTGGGTGCTGGGATTGAACCAGTTCCTCTGCAAGAGCAGTTGGTGGCTCTCAACCACTAGGCTATCTCCCAGCCCCTATTTACACTTTTTTTAAACAAAATATAACTTTGAAAAAAAAAAAGAAAAAATAAAAAAAAAAAAAAAAGCTTAGGCCAGGCGTGGTGGTGCAACGCCTTTAATCCTAGCACTTGGGAGGCAGAGGCAGGTGGATCTTTGTGAGTTCAAGGCCAGCCTGGTCTACAGAGTGAGTTCAGGACAGCTGGGACTACAGGAGACCCTGTCTCGAAAAGACAAAAACAAAAAGAAAAAAAAAAAAAAAAAAGAAGCTTATTACTAAATAACAGAGCAAAATGAATAAACTCCTCTCCTGAAATTGCTGATAATTCTAGATGAGAAAATGAAAAGCAATTAATGAAGCAGCATGTTACATAGAAATGAATTCTGTCAGGCTGGAGAGATAGCCTAGCGGTTAAGAGCACCGACGCTCTTGCAGAGGACCCTGGTTCGATCCCCAGCACCCACATGGCGGCTAAGAACCGTCTGCAACTCCAATTCCAGGAGAACTCCAGTTCCAGGGGAATCCGAGACCCTCTTCTGACCTCCGCGGCATTGCAACGACACAGTGTGCACAGACCTGCATGCAGACAGTTACATTCATACACATACAAAAAATTAAAAAAAAAAAAAAAAAAAAAAAAAAGAAATGAATTCTGTCAGGTAAATTATTACTGCCTCCTCTCTTCTTCCCAGTCTGGGGTTAAAAGTACTGTGTGGGGGCGGGCCTCTGCTCATCCCTGTTCCCAAAGGGTGGAAAGGCCAGGCTTCTGACCCTCAGAGTCCTCTTCTCTGAGTCGGGACATTCTGAGACTGTGCTGCCTCATCCACAGGCCTCAGCTAACTGGGATACCAACACTCTGAGAAGTGACCTATCATCAAAATGATGACTGCATCCAAATAGATGGGTAAAAGAATTCAAGTTCAAATTGGAAAGAACTTAGAAGCTGGTAGCAAAGCAGCACCCTAAAAGGTCATAGAGGTGAAGGCAGCCTACTGATAGGCCAAGGAAGAAGCGGTAAGAGGAATACTTCCTGTTCTGAGCTATGAGTCAATGGATGTGACTGGGTAGAGAAGTAGACAGCAACTCGTTGGTGCTGGCGGCAGCAGCAGCAGCAGTAGCAAGGCAGAGACAGAGTCGCTGAATGTGCAGAATAACCAGGCAATAAAGAGCCAAGGGAAGCTAATGCCCCAGGAGACCCTGAGATTCAGAGCTCCCAAGGTGAACCTAGAGCAGCACAGGTGCTCCTGAGCAGTACTTTCATCCCTAAGACGAACAGTGTGCTGAGGGTTTTTCCTCCAGGAAGGCTATTGCAATACCTTCTACAAGAACAATGACAACAATAATAACAATGGTCATTGACCACTTATGTCCAGGACCTGAGGCAAACACTTTATATGAAGACTCATTTCATCTCAAAAGCAACTCTATTTTCCAGAGGAAGAAACAGAGGTTTTAAGGGACTCACTCGGCCCAGGATTAACCATCCTGTAGGTCGTGGAGCTAAGGTGTGACTCCAGGGCTGGAGAGATGGCTCAGTGGTTAAGAGCACTGGATGCTCTTGCAGAGGACCTATGTGTGCTTCCCAACACCCACATGGCAGCTAACAACTGTCCTTAACTCCATGGGCACTGCGCAACATGGGTGCACAGATGTACTTATATACATGTAGGCAAAACACTCATACACATAAAAAATAAAGATAAATAATTTTTAAAAGAACAAACTTCCATTGTGGAAGATGAATTGTACATTATTTTGCTATATAAAATCTAAATCTTAAGCATACCTATCCTACCCAAGGAAATTGTCACTGAAGCTAGCTAGAAAACAAGTTTCTATCTAGAAAGTAATATCAAGTTGTAACCCTCATTCAATTATTGGTGAGCAGTGAAAGGTGGATATTCAGATTGCTTGTGATAGAATAGTTTCACCATCTGGGGATGTGTTCACAAACCCATATCCGTCATCATCCCCTTTGGCTTTTTTCCCATGCCTACTGAAAGTTCTTGGTTGGTAGAAACAAGATATATTACATTTTTCCTTGCCTTCTCCAGCATAGGATCCAATAACTATCATACAGCATATGTTCAAGCATTTTTCAAATGAAGACTATACAGTCAGAATACTCAGCAATTAAACTCTTTCGCTTTATAGCTAGACTAAGGGCCACATGAGCTTCAAGGCATATAAGTCAAACACAGATCAAACTCTGAGTGAAACCCAAGAGCTCTGCCTTTCCCTCCAGTACTGCTTCTATTTCAGTATATGGCTCTTCTTGATGGACAGAATAGTGGTGATTATTTATTTATTATTTTTATTTTATGTGTATGAGTGTATTGGCTGCAAGTGCACCCATGTCATGCAATGCCAGTGGAGGTCAGAAGAGGGCATCAGACCCCCTGGAGCTGGAGTTAGAGATGGTAGTTAGCCACCATGTGGGTGCTAGGAGTTGAACTTGGGCTCTCTGCAAGAATAGCCAGTGTTCTCAACTGCTGAGCCATTCTTCCAGCCCTAGTAATTTTGTTTTTTAAGAAAAAGTAATTCTATTTTCCCAGTTTAGTGAATTAAAATAAAGTAAGCGTGATTAAATGTTCTTCAACAGTTAATGGTACAAGGAATATGAGAATCACCAATAGAAAAACACAGAAAGGGTGAGCATGTGGGTTGGGTCTGATCTCTGGTCCAGATCTGTAATGAATACAAGCTTTATCAATTGTCAGTGGCTGCCTGGAGACCTGGTGAGGAGGTCCGAACCAGGGTAGATTACATGTGCTGTACACTAGGGCAAAAAGAGCCATGGTATGTAGATCCAAACTCAACTACTGAATAAACCCTAGAAGCTGACTCTTGAAAGTTTGAATATGACATACCTGCTTATTTTATTAGCAGTCACTCTCTTTTTTAACAACAGGAAGACCAGAAAATTCAGATGACTGGGGCCGAGTAAATGAGGCTTCACTGTACCCTTATTTTGCCTTAGAAAACGCAGCACTGTCAGGCCTAAATGAGATCTGCATCCCAGCCCCCACCCTCAAGGCTCGGGAAGCATCTCAGAAGAGAGGCCAGCCAGAAAGATCGCAAGAGCCAGAGGATGGAGATGACCGCAGCGAACAGTGTTTTCCGGATGTGACTGGGTTGTTGCACACATGAACTCACCAGGGCTTCTAATGCATGCATAAGGTCAGGCCAGCCATCCCAGCATAGATGGAGGAGGGACTCACGAGGTCTCACCCCTACCTGAGGAGCTACTGGAAATTGATGGCTGCTGGATTACGGGGAGTCCATTTTCTTCAGAGATGCAGCCCCTGAGGCTGCCCGTGCCATAGTACATAGCTCGGCACCCATGCCATACAGACAGCACTGAGTGGACTCAGTGTGTATCAAAAGAAAAAAAAGTATGAAGTTGGGAAGAAAAAGTGGTGGGGGGCAGGAGGATAGGAAAGAAATCGGAGAGTCGGGAACGGGGTACATCTGGTTATATTACATGGAGGTACGGAATTCCAAACAATAAAAAATGGAGAAAATAAGAAAAAAATTCAGCACTTTTTTTTGGTCTTTTTGAGACTACTTTTCTTTAATTAGGCTGCAGAGCTCGGGCTACAGCTCAGTGAAAGAGCAGTTACACAGTGTGCACAAAGCTGACAGTCCACGGTTGCTTGAAGGACTCCACCACGTGAAATGGAACCATCTGGATATCACTTGGGAAAGACCATTTCATTTTCCAGTTTGATTTATTCTTTGTCAGGCAATTTCACTAAGCTCATAATCTTCTGTTTTCCTTTTGTCCCTGTCCTTTCTCATGAATCCTCATTTCTATTGATTTGGAGGCTGAAGAAATTAAAATTGGTTCTGAGATATTTTTAGAATTGGTTTCTTGCTAATATTCATGAAGCAGAGTGAAAATGGCTGGATCAAATCATTTACCTTGTAGTTTTAATTACCATGTGCTTTCTGTCTTCTGTCACCATGGATACATGTCAGAGGTTGTACTGAGCAGGTGTTCCTGAGCCTGCCCCTGGCTGAGGCCAGGCTTCTTTCCATCGCCATCAGCATCTGCACCCAGGTGCTTCACACAGACAATGACTAATCCAACACCCATTTCTGAGAATATCAATGGTTGGTAAGTTCTGTCCAGAACCTACTGTTTTTGTCCAAGATTAGGGTAATGTTTTGTAGGGTTGAACTTGGACATCAATTCCCATGTCCCTCGCTGTAGTGGTGGTGGCAGCGGTGTGTGTATGCGTGTATGTATGTGTGTGTGTGTGTGCATGCATGTATGTGTGTGTGCTATTTTAATCAGCAGAGGTTTTATATATTCAATTTCTCTTATAATCAACTTTAACATCTTATGTGGCAGAAAGTAGGGAGGCACTCCAAAAAGGATGGAGAATGTCAAGAAACCAAGCAAGCAAGAGAGAGCATCCCTACTTAAAAGATGTGAAAATTGGTCTGGGGAGATGGCCTAGTGGTTAAGAGCGCCGACTGCTCTTGCAGAGGACCCAGGTTCGATCCCCAGCACCCACATGGTGGCTGAGAACCGTCTGTAACTCCAATTCCAGGAGAACTCCAGTTCCAGGGGAATCCGACACCCTCTTCTGACCTCCGCGGCATTGCACGACACAGGTGCACAGACCTACATGCAGACAGTACATTCATATACATAAAAAATAAATAAATAAAATTTTTAAAAAAAGGGAAAAAAAAAAAGATGTGAAAATTGGGTTGGAGAGATGGCTTGGCAGTTAAGAACACTGACTGCTCTTCCAGAGGACCCTGATTCAATTCCCAGCACCCTCATGGCGGCTAAGAACTGTCATTAGTGCCAGGCCTGGTGGTGCATGCCTTTAAGGCAGAGGCAAGTGTATCTCTGTGAGTTCAAGGCCAGCCTGGTCTACAGAGCGAGCTCCAGGTCAGCTGGAACTAAAGGGAGACCCTGTCTCAAAAAAAATTTTTTTAATAAAAAAATAAAATATGTGAAAATTGAGGGAGTCTAGCAATAGTAAGCCATTTGCTTGGGGCCACTCTGGAGGGTGAAGTGGTGAGATGGCTCAGTGGTTAAAAGCACTTGCTGCTCTTACAGAGGACAAGGATTCGGTTCCAATCACCCACACACTGGTGCTGGTACCCTCTTCTGGTCTCTCCAGCACACATAGACATACAGACATACATACAGTACACATAAAATTAAAACTGTTTTTAAAAAGAAAGAAGCATGGAAGGAAAGAAAAAAGAGAGAGAAAGGAAGGAGAAACCAACCCAGGAGGACCTCTTTGAGCACATGAAGGAAAAAAAAAGCTTCTGGAAAAATATGAGGCACTCTGAATATCAAAATAATGGATCATAACACATTATGTAAATAACCCATAAACCCATACTGATATTAAAAAGAGGTGAAGCAATTGGTAAAAGAAATGAGAAATATTCTTTTAAACACAGAGGCAATAATTGAAGAAATTAAATCACACCTTTCATAGCTCCTCTAGTGATGGCTAATTATCTCAGAATAACCCATGAGGGCCTGTTCTGTCTCTTCTTTGAAAAAGGGAACCAAAGTTGTCCCTGTAACTCACTGGACATGTGAGTTACAGGGACCTAAGGCTGTAGGCTTTGAGCTGAATAGGGCAGTGTCTACGATGGCTTCCCAGCTGGATAGGGCAGTGTCTACGATGGCTTACCAGATGGATAGGGCAATGTCTCCGATGGCTTCCCAGCTGCACCTTCTCTACTCTCTGCTTTGTCTTTGTACCACAATATTTCCTTTCTCACAACAGGTGAGCCTAGCCATTCCTGGGAAAAGCTCCCTGGAACCTTCATTAAGCATGAGTTCCCTATGAGGTATAATAAAAGAGACTGAAATCTGCCAAGTGTCTTCCAGAGATCCCCAGATCCCCATGGGAGTGACTCCCAAGTATAGAGGATCCAGACAGTGGATCCACAGTGGGGTAGGAGCCAGGTGTCAGTCATTCTGTCCTCAGAAGGAATCTGCCATGTCTCCACACAAGGGCAACTTTAGACAGGACTCCATTCTAAGTCCCTGGAGGCCTTTCTCACATGATCAAAACCAAGACGATGAGGAGCAACACCCATCTGTCAAGACACGTCTTCCTGGGTGCCAGGCACCCTACCAGTGTTACAGGAGCTCTCACTGCTAAGTTCTGCCTCTTCTTCCCCTCTGTCTTTAAGGCTCAGCCCAGGTGAGTAGCTCAATGCCTTGCTCTCCAAACTGTATATATGTGTATGTGTGTGTGTGTGTGTGTGTGTGTGTGAGCGTGAGTATGTTTGTATGTGTGTGTGTGCATGTATGTGTGTGTGTATGTGTATGTGTATGTGTGTGTTATAGCACTGCAAATTCAATTCATAGAATACACATTTATGGAATATCTTTCTAGATACCAAAGACACATGACACAAAGAGAGAGAGAGAGAGAGAGAGAGAGAGAGAGAGAGAGAGAGAGAGTTATAAACACAGAAAGACACCCATGAGATACATGGCAGTTGATTTTAATGTCAACTTGCCACAGCTTAGAACCCCCTGAGCCCAGTGCAGGAAGCCTCAGGGGATTGTCTAGAGTGCTTTAATTGATGCTTTAAAAACACCACATTTGGGCAGCACCTTCTCTTAGGAAGGCGTTCCCTCTCTGTGCCAAGTTCGTTCACCCTGTGGCTGCTGTTCCTGCTGCTGATGATTTCTAGAACCATCTTTCCCAGGCTTCAAATGTAGACTGAGGATCATGGGCTCTCCGGTCACCCCCCAGGTCTTTGATGCCAAATCAGGACAGATGAGACACCCAGCCTCATGGACTGAGCCTGAGTTCTCAACCTCTCCCATGTGAAAACAGCTGGTGTTGGAGTAGTTCAACCATATTAATAAGCATATATTCATTCATTCATTCAATAGGTTCTATTCCTCTAGTGAACCCTCACTAATATGGGACACTTATGATAATGAAACTTGTCTGATATCTTGCCTATGATGGTGGGTACACAAACTAACATGTATGAAAAAAATTGTATAGAACAAAATACATCTACACATAAGTAAAACTTGAGAAATCTGAGTATGATCAGTGAGTATGAATGTCAGTATCCTGCATATGCTGTCAATTAACAAGGTATCAACATTGTGGAGAACTGGCCAAAGGACTTCCAGGATCTTTCTGGACTATGTCTTACCACTGCCATGTTCCTTACATTTCTCAACAGTTAACAAGTATCTCAATAGCAATTTCAATAAAAAATGGAAACAAACTCATGACATCTAATAGGAAAATGAAGTACACAAGCCCCAGGCCAGAGGACAGGATGGCAGGGCTGTCTGCACACTTATTCTGCCTCTGGATTGTGGCAGCAATGAGGGCAGAAGCAGCATCTTTGGATGCCAAGCCCCAGAGAGAAAATGGCTAAGTGAGTCAAATTCCTTTGCACATTTTCTGTCTCCCCTCAGTTCTCACACTTGTCTGCCCTCCATGGTACCTGCCCCTATGCCAAGGATGGCCCGTGTGCTGTTTTCTTCCCTTCCTGTCTCTGCATGCCACCCATCAAGGGCAGCTCTCGATACTGATTACAGTCAAACTGTAAATTAGAGTCAATTGAAACAGAATTATGGAGTAGTCGAAAGATCACCTCCCCTAGGCAGGACACTTATCTCTATATGGGCTCATCAAATCCATCCTTGAGCTGTACTTCCTTCCTATAAAAGGAAAAAGCAGTAATATTTTCTCACAACTTTCTGTCAGTATTGACATAGTCTGGTGCTCTGGAGAACAGATAGAGTCAGGAAGCCAGCGGAATTGAACTCATTTCTCAGTTTTACTGACAATGTCACCGTAGATAAGCCACTTAATCTCTCCAGTTTTCACTAACTAGAAACACTAAAAAGCTGTTATCTATCCTGCTCATACATGTATGAGGAGAATTTTGAAGCCCCAGGGAACCTAAGCCTCTCTCTCTCTTCTCTCTCTCTCTCTCTCTCTCCCTCTCTCTCTCTCTCTCCCTCCCCCCCAAATATGCGTATAGACAACCAGAACACAATAAATAGGAGGTCAGTGGATGACAAGAAGAGTCAAATTGTGGGCATCTAATGAGACTTTTCCTTTGCCCCAACCAGTTCTTAGTGTTTTTCAAACTAAGAACCTGGAGAATTCCAGAGAGAATTTTTGTAACCAGATCCTATTTCTAGCTCAACTTTGAATTGCTAGGCGACCTTCCTTGTCTCTGAGATTATGGGTAAATTCCAAACTCATAGCCATTCATTGCACTGGTATTATCTCATCTTCTAGTCCCTTAGAAACGTTTGTCTAGTTGTACAGCTCTCTCTCTCTCTCTCTCTCTCTCTCTCTCTCTCTCTCTCTCTCTCTCTCTCTCTCTCTCTCTCTCTCTCTCTCCAGAAGGCTTTCTCAACAATAAGTCAGTTTAAGTAAACAATGACTCCTGAAAGGGTGATCTGGCAAAGAGTCTTGTCTTACTGCTGTCTTCCAACAGCTGAAAGATGTGTAGACACAATGCTATTCTCTTGTCAATACCCTCACATGCCACTTATAACAAATGGATTTCTTAATGGTAAAGTACAGAAACCCTCTCTGACTAGATCAAGTAGAAAAAAGGGTAAGTTTCAGATTCCCAGGGAGTACAGGAAAATAGGTTTGAAGACTACAAATCTAGGAGAAGCTGGACTTACCTAACCAGGACTGGGCCCTGGGTGAACCTTAGCTCTGGACACAGCAGCTTCTCCACTACCTTGGAACTCAGATGTGCTGCCAGAAACCCTGCCACCACCCTCTCTAAGAAATAGATGCAGCTGCCCTTCCTCTCGCCAGGTGTTCGAGACTGCACCTGCTTACTTATGGCCCAGGCTTTCAATTCCGAATCTCAAATGTGACCATCTGACTGATGGAGCTGGGTCACATGTCTGCATCTATCTGTCAGTGCTTTTTCCCTTGGGTCAAATTTTACAGTTTGTAAAATGAAGTTGAAACCCACAGAACAGACAAAGGGGAAGAACAAAGATGCATTCCACCAGCAACAAAGAAGCAACCTCAATACACCGCCACCAGGCTGCGACCATATTAGTTCACTCGAGTATCATTTTTGCTCTAAAAATATAAGTATAGTGGAATCTTTACCTGTTCATTTTCTATATAAAAGAAACTATTAAGATTTTATAGAAAAAAAATGAGAAAACTTTTCTCCAAATTTCATTAAAAGATAATTTACAAGTCAATGCAATCCTTGATTTATATTCAAGTGTTAGGAGAAAATTAATATTTCTGCTTAATCTTTATCATCATTTGTAGCAATTACATAAATAAATCTTATCATTATTCATTATATGCATATCTATTTCCAGAAAGAAAAAAACAGGTGCAAGAAAAAACATCCAACAAGAAGCACTGTGATACACAGATGTGAGAAGGCAGTCAGTGAACCCTCATGAGGTGCCTGTCCTGTCACACTAACTGAATACAGCTCTCTAACCAAGACAAGTGAAGAACGTTGAGCAGAAGCAATAAATGTGATCTATTTTTATTTTGTTGGGGCTTAGAATTTTTGCTGAAATAATGCAAGCATCAATAAAGTAAGGTAGTATCAGCCGTCCCAACCAGCCATTAATCAGAATCACAACTTTTGAGAAAAAAGCATTAAAGGAAGATTTCTCCTATGACAAATGATGCTGCCACCAAAGCCACCGTGCAGCTTTTCAAATTTTTGTATATTTATTACAACGTGCAGGAAGCCAAAAATCCAGTTTAGCACAGAAAAACTGAGCTGTCCCTTGGATATTTAGACAAAGAAGTATAAGCATTATCAATGAATCTTTCCTATTTAGAAGTCCCATGTTTTTCCCAACAGGTTAGTACAAGTTCCACCATTGCTGAACCTCTTCATTGGAGTACAGGAGCGTAGAAAGGAAAGTTCTTCAATGGGACTTCTTACCTCACGCATCTGCTGACTTGCCGATGACTTCACCAAGCAAAATGTCTGGTTTTGTCCCCAAATGAGATTGGCACTGATTATTCTTAAGCCATCTGACCCACTTCTGTAGTTCCAAGACCTGCCTTTTTCATGCCATATCTATGACCCTGGGCAAGTTAGAAAACTCCTCTGGGTTCATGTTTCTTAGCAGTCATACGGGTGTGGTGCTGAGATCTATGTCACAGCCATCACGACTATTAGACAAATGTATACATGCAGTGAGACTAGTACATATCTCATTTCTATTTTTAAAGATTTTATTTTGCTTTTTCATCTGTGTGTATTTGTGTGTGTCTGTGTGCATGTGTGTATCTGTGCGTGTCTGTGTGCATGTGCATATCTGTGCGTGTCTGTGTGCATGTGCGTATCTGTGCGTGTCTGTGTGCATGTGCATATCTGTGCATGTCTGTGTGCATGTGCGTATCTGTGCGCTCTGTGTGCATGTGCATATCTGTGTGCATGTGTATATCTGTGCGTGTCTGTGTGCATGTGTGTATGGGTGACCATGGGCGCCAGATTGAAAATCCGATCCCCTGGAGCAGATTTGCAGGTAGCTGTGAGCTGCCCAATCTGAGTGCTGGAATCTGAACTCAGGTCCTCTGAAGAGTAGCAAGTGCTCCTAACAGTTGAGCCATCTCTCCAGCTCCCAAACATGTCTCTTTTTCATTTTTTATGTGTATGAGTGTATTACCTGCATGTATGCAAGTGCTCCCATGTCCTACAATGCCCGCTGAGGTCAGAGGGGGGCATCAGATCCCCTGGAGTTATAAATGGTTGTTAGCCGCCATGTGGGTGCTGGAAAGTGAACTGGGGTCCTCTACAAGAGCAGCCGGTGTTCTTAATGACTGGGCCATCTCTTCAGCCCCCAAAACCATGTTTCTTTTTTTAAAAAATATTTTATTTATTATTTTAATTTTGTATATATGAGTGTATTGCCTGCATGTATGTAAGTACACCCATGTTGTGCAATGCTCATATAGGTCAGAAGAGGGCTTTAGCTCCCCTGGAACTGGAGTGACAGACACTGTGTGGGCGCTGGGCACTGAACCTGAGTCCTCTGCAAGAGCAGTTAGTGCTGTTAACTGCCGAGCCATCTCTCCAGCTTCCCAAAGCACATTTCTTATGCAGAGTCTTTGGAGCCAGTGTGTTTGGAGTTCAAAATTGCTCTGATTTTAAAAAGAGACAAATTACTAAACAATCCCCCATTAGAAGTTAAGACAGCATTTTATAAGCAAATGCATTGGTATCAAATATACAAATAGTCACATTTAGTTGGAATGAAAGCTATAAATAACCACACACTAGTATCTTTGGTTTTTGTTTTGTTTTGTTTATTTTGAGGACGGGTCTCACTGTGTAACTATGTAGCAGGTCTAACTGTGTAACTATGTAGCCCTAGCTAGCCTGGAACTTACTATGTAGACCAGGCTGGCCTTGAACTCACAAAGATTCAATTGCCTCTGCCTCCCAAGTGCTGGGTTAAAGGCGCTCACCACCACACTCAGCCATGTACTAGTTTCTAAACAAGAATTTGTGCTGATTTCTGAGAGATTTATGGATTTAGGCCATCCACAGCTTCTGTTCTGTGCCACTTGCTTTATACAGAGTCTTCCAGACATGCTGGGTTTATTTTTTTTATCTTTTTCCATTTTTCTTGTGTGTTGTGCATGTATATGTGTGGGTGCACATGTGTGCACATCTGTGAACATGTGTGCACATGTGTGGATGAATGTAGAGGCCCCAGGCAGATGCTGGAACCTTCCTCCATAGCTCTTCCACATCAAACCCAGACCTTGTCAGTATGACTAGTCTCACTTGGGTTTCTAGGAATTTGAATTCCAGTGGTCAGGCTTGTACAGCAAGTGCCTTAACTGCTCCGCCATCTCTGTGGCGCCCCCCGCTAGGTTTCTGGTCCAGCCCTATAATGTCTTTTAATAGCATGACCTCATGGTGCACAAATTTCCCTTCCTCAACCATAATACAAATTCTCTTGCTCCATCTGGCAACCCCTGCAGCCACCTCTCCAGGCAGCAAAATAGTCTGTTGTTTTCAGAAAGGCCACTCCAGTGTCCCTAAGAATAACCAGATAGCCCTAGTATAGATCACTGATCTCTGAGGAAGGGTGACTCATCTTGAGGCCTGGACAGGACCATCATTGCAGTACAGAAAGAAAATATGAAGACTTTCATTTATATACATGCCTGCCTCATTGTTGTTGATTATATTTATTTATTTATAATGTTTTTTCGTGCAACCTTTTTCCTTTCTGTTTAATTATATGGAATTAGAGAAATTTAGTTTGGCCCATTGTCATCAAACTTCACAAGTACCTTTCTGAGAATTCCTTGCAGCCCAGTGCAGTATGGGTGGATGTGGCCAGAGGGTAGTTTTCATCCAATAGGATGTCAGAGAATGAAGTATTGTAAAGCTGGGGTTCATTCTGAATCCTCTGGATTTCTCCTTCATCCTGCTATGTAGAACTTGCTAAACCAACATTATTACCAACGCATTGGTACTTCAATACAGATACAGACTTTATAATCTTTTGGATAGTGAAGGATAAGAGAGAGTTACCACCAGAATTACTATATACTATACATATCTACTATAGGTTAGATAATAAACTCAAGTACAGATATGGACCAAACTGTGACCTTAGAATCCAGAAGCATGGTGATCTCTCTTGGCAATGGGGAATGGGTGGTGGGAAGGAACAGCAGCAGGAGGCCTGGTTTGGCTGTGCTACCCCACAGTATTTAACATAGTGTGGCAGGGGCACTACCTTCCCCATCTGGTCTCCTCTGAGTCTCTGGCACACGCATCCCAGTTCGCTTCATGGGCAGATAGGCTCCTGCACATAGGTGAGACTCGGGAGACACTCTTGAAAGTCTAATTATGTCTTGGAGAAAGTTTCGGCAGAAGGTCGGTGCACTGGCAGCATTTACTGCAACCAGAGAATCCGGCCTTGAGGAGGTGGTGCTCTTAGTCCTGTCTCCTTCAAATCACCCTGCCCTCCGGTGACTCAGACAGAACCCCTGCTTATTTCTCCAGCCACAGGTGTCACCTTCTGACATGCAAAACCAACTTCTCCTGCCATCAACTGTTAGTCATCTGAGTGAACCAGGATCTCAAGACTTCCTTCACTTACAGGTGACATCACATAAGCCACCAGCCATTGTATCCAGGGAGCAACTGCTGGGTGTAAAGGCCAAGCAGAGTACATGACAGGTGGGATGAGGGAACTGGATTATTTCAGGATGGCCACTAAAAAGGCTGTATGCAAATGAGCTGGTGTCCGCAGTCCTTAGGGGCTTACACTGGAAATAGCCTCTGACCTCACACACCAGCAGAGGTGGCTCTTCTCACCGCTATGACAGATCCCCTGGATGACAGCTGTCTATAAGTTGACTGTATCAGATATTACAAACAGGAAGCTTTTCAGGTAAAAAATGATCCTGACCTCAAGACAACTCTTCTACAGCTCTACAACTCAGCCTTGTCATCTGCTACCTAGAGGCTTCTACTTAATGTAAAGAGTAGTAGAGCAGATCAAAGCCTCTTCCTAGTAAAGAAGCCCAGCCTGTACAGGGAAGGAGCCGCGGAAACCCAGGAGATGGGAAGAGACGAGGGGTCCCAGTGTGGGAAAGAGATGCTCAGAACAAGGCTCCCTTTCTTGGATTTGTGCTCCAGCCACACTGGACCACAGTGCCCACTCCTCTCTCACTTCCCCAGAGCCACCTGTACCCTCCGCCCTGGGGAAGGTTCCCCCGGATCTGTCCACTGTTGCCTGTAATACCAGCTGAGAACAGTGTGAACCCATGGGAGTGAGAGCCTTCAACACCAGGGGCTCGTGTGTTAGCTGCCATCCCAGTTCTAATGTGAAGGGAACATTCTTAAAATGCACATCGATTTAGAAAGAATCTGGCCCTAAGCTCTGCCTTTGGACACGGCCTTCCAGAGATCCACTTTGAGGACCTTAATGTTATTTTTAAGGACTTTAAAGCAAGCTTATTCATCAGCTCTGGAATTGAACCCAGTTTTCTGTGTCCTTTTCCACCTAATGGTATTCACTTTTAACTCTCCTAAACATGGTTCACATTGCACAACTCTGTACATTGGGAAGGTTGAATGCAAAAAGATGCTTACTACATAATTATTACATGCTAAATAACTCAAATATCCACCAACAAGGATCTAAATACATAAATTAATTTCATGTACACAGAAAACTGTAACAGCAGTATAAATATGTGGTTGTTGAATTGAAAAGGTGTCCATTGCACAAGACCTAAACATAGACTTTAGTTCAAGAAGAAAACCCAAGAAAATTCAGTAATCACAGTAACCTAGAATGCTGAGAAGAAAGAAACCAGAGAGATCAGAGACTCTTTTAATGTTAAACATTTTTCATTCATTCACCCAGTTAATAGAACTTTCAGTGAGAAGAAAACTAGGTTACAGAACAGCATGAATAATATGATGCAGTTTTTGTAAAAATAATGCATATGTACATAAAGGTGAAAATCCAAGCAATTTTTCATCAGAAGTGCTTATCTCTGGGAAATATAACTTGGATTTCATTTTATTTTTGTCTTTATATCTTTTCTTGTATTGTTTTACACATTTCCATAAACTGTGTGCTATTTTTACATTGTATAAATCCTGTGGCTTTATATTTTGGCAAAAAATAATATCTAAAAAAGAAATTCTCATCAAATACTAGTTAAACAGAAGCTATCTCATATTCCTATTGGCTCTCTGCATTATATATATATATAGATGATATATAGGATATATATATATATAGTAAATGAGGATCTGAAGGCCAGACTACACTGATATATTTCCTAAAATGGCCCTCACTTTTCTTTGAGTAAACATGAAGACTACTCTAGCATAAGCCTAGTCCTTTCCAGTTTCAAAAGGCTCTCACTCTCTATGTCTCATCTGATCAAACCAGATTCCACAGCCAATTCCTCAAACTGAATCTTCTCTGTGCTTCTCTGATCACCATTAGCAACATTTCCAGGTCCCAATATGTGGCTGGATGGAAGAATGGATGGGTGGATGGAATGATGGATAGGTGGATAGATGAGTAGGTGGGTGGATGGTTGATGGATGGGTGAGTGGGTGGATGGATGGGTGGATGGATGGATAGATATAGATAGATAGATAGATAGATAGATAGATAGATAGATAGATAGATAGATAGTTGGGTAGATGGAAGAATGGATGGGTGGATGGAATGATGGATAGGTGGATAGATGAGTAGGTGGGTGGATGGTTGATGGATGGATGAGTGGATGGATGGATGGATGGATGGATGGATAGATATAGATAGATAGATAGATAGATAGATAGATAGATAGATAGATAGATAGATAGATAGTTGGGTAGATGGAAGAATGGATGGGTGGATGGAATGATGGATAGGTGGATAGATGAGTAGGTGGGTGGATGGTTGATGGATGGATGAGTGGATGGATGGATGGATGGACAGATGGATAGATGGGTGGGTAGATGGAAGGATGGATGAATAAATGAGTAGGTGGATAGACAGAAGACTGAATTGGTTCCCTTCTTTTACAGACAAAATTTGAGAAGCAGAGGAAAGGCAATGTGTCTAAGTGGATACAGTCAGCAAACAATCAAGCCAGTAGACTGGACTCACTATACTTGGTCCCCTAATTAGCTCTCTTTTATGCAAAAGCTTCTCCAAACCTGTTTTCTTCAGGAAGAAGCACTTCAGTATTGGCACAGAAAATCTTGATAAACAGAGGTTATAGCAAACATACCCATGCACAGGTATTGATTTCCCAAAATGCCACTAGCCTCAGTACTGGAATTTCTCAAAAGCGTCCTGTTAGGCCACACCTTAACTCATTCACTACTGGATACAAGTAGGTCCTGGGGGTCAGTCTGAAGGGCACTTTCTGTGTTCAATAAAGGAACTATTCATTTCCTGGCATGAAAGAATTTCACTGTTTTAACAAGGACTACACCCACACACATGCACACACCATACTAAAGCCCTCCACAGCACCAAAAGGATTGCTACCCACGTGAGAAAGTGCTCGCTTTGCTCCAGCACAGCCCTTATATTGCCACTTAAAACCTGCATCTTGGTGAATCCAATCTGCATGAATAAGTGGATCATCTTCTAAACATTAGGCGAGGAAGAGGTGGCAGGAGACCAGAGAGGTGCATGGAGTAAAATAAGAAATAGAACCCAATAAATACTTGAGAAATATGCAAGATGCTGCCCAGACCAGTCCTCATCACAAGCCCCACAGCACTGAAACAGGTATTCTAGAAGGCAATCAGACTGTCACTAATTCTCAGTGTGCTTATAATCTAAGAAAGCAGGAAAGAGACATCCATGAGTGTCAGTAATAAGTTATAACAAGTGGGAAGTTCCAAGAAGACAAGAACACTCTGGGAATTCAGAGAAAGGAGAGTGCATTCCCTTAAAGGGAAATCTGGAGTCTACCAGGACATATCCTTGATCTGAGCCTTTTGAAATCAGTGGTATTTGACTTGAGGAGGAAGGAAAATGTAACTTCAGCAATCAACACAGAGCAGCCTTCAAACAAACACTATCGTCCAGAGTATTTATCAACAACATATGTAAGATGGCGTGGTATGCATACTCACTCACCCTGTTCCCAAATGCACAGTGATTTCTTACCTTCCCACCTCACACTGTCTAAATCTTCCTCCTGAAGCATTCTGCTTTACTCCAGCCTCTACCTCCACACTCCAGAATAGGTCCTTCTATTCATTCCTCCAACTTATAAATACATTCTCTGAGAACCCTTCATTGATTCCCCCAAATGGGGCGATCCCTATCCAGGCTCTAACATTACCCTGAGCATAACTCTACCATAATACTTTCAACTGGTAAGTGTTCACTCCTGATCAGCACCACTGATCTGTAAATGTTCTGAGAGAAGGACATGATCTGATACACTCTTGTTGGCCCAGTGCCTAGTGAAACACTATATCATAAAAGTCAATAAACACTTAATAAGCAATTGGTTAAAAATTTTAAATTATTCAGTACTTCAATTCCATACCAGAGTTTGGAGTCTGTTCTTGGTTTAAGTTTTCATAAATTCATACATTTCTATAGAATCACTTTGTAAATGAAAAGAAACTAATCAACTCCTTTTATCTAGTCCCAACACAAATGAAAAGCCAAGAACTTCTCTGACCATAAGACTAACACCCACCACTATCATGAGCCCCTACCCCAGGCCATCACCATCACCAGGGCAAAGTGTTAGTCCCTACAGAGCTCCCTAAGCCAGCCTGTGAGGGAGGCCAGTGACAATATACCTGAGAAAGAGCTGGAAAGATCTCAGTTCTCATTTACAAATTGAGAGAAGAGACTTTGAAGCAGGAGCTGTTGGCCACAGAAAGAAAAGAAACCGCAGTCAGCAAGACTTGACTGTTGAGTGCAATAACTTTAAGGAAAGGCCCTGCTTCCCTAACTGAGCCTTTAATAGCAGCTACAGTCTAACTTGAAGGATCCAAAGATTTTTGAAATGTTAACAATGTTTATCTCTAGTGGTGAATGACTATTAAAATTCTCTAAGCTTCTATATTTTCCAATTTTTCTAGAGTAAATATTATTTCTCATCACATAGGGAAAAGAATTACATCATCAGATCCAACTGTCCCACCTGGAACATGACATTTGCCAACTAAACCTTAAGTCTTAGTTCACCCATAAAGACTCTTGAAGGAGCCCCTTAATTCCCTGCTCCAGCTCCTAGGCTCTAACCACACCCAGAAACCTTCCTTTAGGAGAAAGAAATATGTTACTTGGCTTTGGATGTCTTCTCCATTCTTCCTTAGTAGCTCCTCTGGACCAAGAACTAGCAAAATCCTGGTGTCTGGCTTTAGCCAGGTCCTAGACACAGGGTTCTGAGTTTCAGAGTAATCTGGTGGGTGAGGCTATCTGGGGGTGTGGTTGAGTCAACACGTCTGGCTGTGCATGCCTGTTTGCAGAAATCATGTTACCCAGAGCAATCAAATATGCAAAAACAAACAATCCCCAGAAAAGAAGAAGAATCTGTCAGGCTTCTTGATCTGTCTAGTATACCCATTGCCCCCTCCCATTAGGAAGCCAAAGGATAATACTGCCTTCCACCTTAACTGTTCTGAGAATTATGTAGTAAGACCATCTCACCTCAATGAAAACATTGGTTCTAAAATGATCATCCAGTTTTACAAAAACAAGGCTGTTGAATTGAACTTTTCATGTTGATGAAAATGTCCTATCATTTCCATTGTTCAGTATGGAACCACTAACTCACATGACTGTTGACCATTTGAAATCTGGCTGGTACAACAGAATAGATTTGTATAATTTAGTGTAAATTTAACCAGCCATAGCTGGTTAAATAGCTACTATTTTAGTTACTACAATTGGGAATGTTAAAATGACAGTTCTAGAAAAAAAATTAATAAGTTGTTTGCACCTGTGATTCTAAACCTTTTCGTTGTGAGGCTTTTTTTCCCAGTGCTGAGGTCAAACCCGAGGCTCTGTGTGTGTGCTGGGCAAGTGCTCTCATACTGAGTTACATCTCCATTTCTGTGGGACCCATCCTTAACATCAAAGATACATACACATTTTTCTCCCTCTGATAAAACAGCATGCATTGGTTAAGAATATTATAATGTCTACTATTAGCCAAATTTCAATTGCATTTTAATTCAGAAAATTATGAAGATCAAAGCTAAAAATTTAACAATACTTTTAATTTCCTTTGATTAGGAAAGGCATAATGATAAAAAGCAAATTCCATACTTTCAATTGCTTCTTAATTATTACAGCATCCTAAAACACATACATAGTAGATGTAAATGCAATACGATTTTGTCCTGTCTTTAGACTTGCTTAACATGTGAATTCCTAGAATCTTCAGAATAGCTTCACAGCCACCAATGACCAAGCCCAGGATCAGAGCTCAGGGTGCAAGTCAGTAATCTATCCACCTGGTTTCAGAGAGAGAAAGAAGAAAAAATGGAGCCCAACAAAAGAGGAGTCTCCCCAAATCACACAGCAAACAACCAACATAATCTGCTAGCCAGACCCCAAAGCCCGAAGAAAAGAAAGAACTAGAAACCCCAAGTACAGCTATGTCCCATGTTATAGCAATAGTTTCCTGAAGGCTGACTTTGCCTTCATTTCACAGACACTCAGAGGCCTGTGGGTGCAAAACTCTATAGATACAGTGTAGGTGCATTCAGTGGTTAGTCATCAGCTTTGATATCAAATACACCAGGGTATGAAAGCTAGGATCTGGCCCCAGGGTTTATTAGGATTATTTTTGAACATTGACAAATTTCTTGATGTCTAAGATTCCATATCTTAGGGATTAATCCACCACAGTTGATTTGTGAGGATTCAAGAATCTTAGTGTGTTTGTCCTCCTAGTTCTCACCATGGTGAGCACCATGAGATGTTTATGCTGGGCATTGCCAATAAAGAAGACACCGGGGGCTGCTGTACTGTGAACACCTTTATTTGTTCACTCCATGTCAAACAGCTTCTCTGCTGCCAACAGAAGTCAGAGGCAAGCCCACCATAAACCCAGGGCGTGTGGTGATAGCATGTTCACGGTACGCATGCCAGCTGTTCCCTCTGGAAAGGTAAATTTGCCCCGTAATTCTCTGGAATGAAACCAACAGCCTGTTTGCAGAAGAATGTGAAAATTTAAAACAGCTACACACCACAGACACTGCCTAGTGCAGGCAACAGCCGGTGCTCCCAAAGCCAGGAGGACTTGGTCTCGCTGATCATAGCTGTGTGCCCTCGCCACCTCTGGCAGGCCACTGCACTGTCCTGGGCCTCTAGAGTCCCACTCTCCTGAAAAGAAGGACTTGCCTTAGGCAATCTCCAGGGATCCTTGGAGCTTTTTCTCTTTCTGAATCCCAGGATGAACTTTCAACAGGAAGATCAGCACAGAACACAGAGCCAGAGAGAAATTAGTTCTCTTTCTTCTGATATGTATTAACTAATACTACTTTTCAATTTTCCACCTAAAATCTTTTGTTTGTATCCCTATAACTTTATTTAACAATAACAAACAATATAGATTATTGCTCCAACATCATCATCATCATCATCATCATCATCATCATCATCATCATCATCACCAGTATCATTATCACAGCCATCATTGTCATTACCGTCTCTGGTTCCTATTTTACAGCATGTGAGGCTCAACAATGCTGAGCCACTTACCCAAGTCCTCAATGCCCATCTAACCAGGAAGCCAAATTAAAGTTTCAGACTCTGAAGTTCATATCGTTCCATCTCATTATCATCTTCACAAATTAAATCATCTTTTTCCTTCACTGTCATTACTTTGACTAGTCTTAAAATGCATTCCTTTTTAAAGTCATTCACTTTCTCCATATGTGGAACTTGAAACACAGCATTTCCTGAATCTTTCACCAGAGTCTATCCCCATACACTAGAAGACATTTAAGAAATTTTAGATGAACTCTGGAAGGCTTTTAATTTTCAATTTTAAAAACCTCAGAAAGCCAGGCATGGTGCCGCATGCCTTTAATCCCAGCACTCGGGAGGCAGAGGCAGGCGGATCTCTGTGAGTTCAAGGCCAACCTGGTCTACAGAGTGAACTCCAGGCCAGCTGGTACCAAAAGGGAGACCCTGTCTCAAAAATACCAAAAAAAAATCAGAAAATATTTGTCTTATTTCAAGTGAATTAGGGCAGTGTTTTACTATTGATTTTTTATTTCAATAAGCAGCTAACTTAAGGGGTGGTATGAAGATTATTTCAAGGTTTCCTATGGAAATAAATTAGGTTAAGCAATAAGAGTAAAAAATAAAAAGTAAAAATCACCAAAGTTGCCACAGGACTGTACCATGGAACATGAAACTAAGGACATAATTCCAGTAATGTCATTCGCAAAAATGCCAGATCTCTTCCCTGGTGACATACTATTTCATGATCTTCCCTCCACGACCTCACCATCTTCCATCCATGACCTCAGCATCTTCCCTCCATGACCTCAGCATCTTCCATCCATGACCTCACCATCTTCCATCCATGACCTCAGCATCTTCCATCCACCATCTCACCATCTTCCATCCATGACCTCAGCATCATTCATCCATGACCTCACCATCTTCCAACCATGACCTCACCATCTTCCATCCACCTCCTCACCATCTTCCATCCACCTCCTCACCATCTTCCATCCACCTCCTCAGCATCTTCCATCCACCTCCTCAGCATCTTCCATCCACCTCCTCAGCATCTTCCATCCACCTCCTCACCATCTTCCATCCACCTCCTCACCATCTTCCATCCACCTCCTCACCATCTTCCATCCACCTCCTCACCATCTTCCATCCACCTCCTCAGCATCTTCCATCCACCTCCTCAGCATCTTCCATCCACCTCCTCAGCATCTTCCATCCACCTCCTCAGCATCTTCCATCCACCTCCTCACCATCTTCCATCCACCTCCTCACCATCTTCCATCCACCTCCTCACCATCTTCCATCCACCATCTCACCATCTTCCATTCACCATCTCACCATCCTCCATCTGCTGTCTCACCATGTACCATCTTCTCCTGGGTCTTTTCCCATCTCTTCATCTATCTTTTCTCTCTCTCTCTCTCTCTCTCTCTCTCTCTCTCTCTCTCTCTCTCTTTCTCTGGTCTTTTCAAGACAGGGTCTCTCTGTAGTACCAGCTGACCTGGAACTCACTATGTAACCCAGGCTGGCCTTGAAGTCACAGAGATCCGCCTGCCTCTGCCTCCCAAGTGCTAGGATTAAAGACGTGTGCCACCATGCCCAGCTCTATCTTCCTTCTAACCCTCTATCATCTTCTCCCTCACTGTCTCCTTCCATGCTGCTTTTCCGTCCCACTCCTCTTGTGCCATTGGCTGAATGTCTTATTCCTTAGTTCTTCACTCAGATTTCTTTCAGAAGTTGTAGCCCAGATCAGCTGGTTATCATTATCTTTGAAAGGGTGTTTTTATGTAGGGGACATCTTGGACACTGATCAGCAGGCCCAGCTGCTGCTTCTGAGTCACAAGTGGTCCGAGGTACCAAATGAGGTGACCTGGCATAGAGCCTTCTGGGAAAGCAGTGGGCAGGCTCCTTTTAATGAGAAAGGGCAGTGAGTCACAGCAGGGGCCAAAATGGTCACTGCCAACCACAAAATGATAAACATTTCCTCTCTAGATGTTGCTATTGTTTCAAATAAACCTAAAACTATTTCAATTGTCATTTACAAATATTTTCCATGTCTTCATATGTTCATAAAGTCTTAACTGGTATGGAAAGCCCACTCTGGAAAGTGAAGTGAGATCCTCCCTCAAAATAGAAGAAAGTAAAAAAAAAAATCTGAGTATGTATGCAGTGCTGGAATACTTGCCAGGCATGACTGAAGGCCTAAGTTCAGTCCCATGCATCACAAAATCTAACTCAAAATCAAAACAGAGCTTCTATAAATACAGTCCTTGATGGTGGCAAATGCCTGTCTGTGTCCTCTGCATCTTTCTATTACCCTCAGGTTGATAAGCATAATTGCCACTGTCACTATTTGGAAAAAAAAAAAAAAAACTACAGCATAAGAGAAATTATTGTCCCTAGGCCATAACATTTGGTTTGGCCTTTGGACCTTGGTTTCCTAAGTCAACCTCTGAAGAAATAGAAATCATTATTTATTTTCATCTTTAACCAATTGCAGCTGTTTTTGACTCTGAATACTCCTTGCCAGTGTCTTTCAGGCTGGCCTGAGTCTCTCTGGTCAGTCCTCACTCTTGAGACCCACTCACTCATCCCTCACACAGCAAGCTTGGGCGTTCCTCCATCAGCAGCTGGGGACATCTTTCTAGAAGTTTTCAACATGTCCTTTCATGATCACAGTCCTCACTGCCTGCAGAATAAGGAGTGAACTCAGTGTTGGGGAAGACCCAGCTCCAGTACCACCTGCTTATGGCCACAGATGTTGCAGTAAGGCCAGTCCCTACGTGAGCGGCTTGCATCTTTCTCCTTCTACACCTCCACCTCAGCCACTAGAGTTAGCTATAGACAGATTTAGATTACAGTGCTATCATGATGTTATTTTTTATTTGATATTTTTTAAACAATAGGTAATAAGTAATGAATACAAGCATCCTTCACGTAAAACCAATTTGCAAGCAGCTATGCCCAAACCCACACAGCCCAAGGCTCCCACCATCCAGCTGGAGAGGCTTGTATGTACAATCATGTTGATCAAATAAGCGTCCAATCTATATTGCTGTAGTCTCACAATTCACCCCAATCACAGCCCTTACATTCTACCATGCCCCCTCTTCTGCAGATTGTTCCCTAGGTTTTAGAAAAGGGGCACAAGTGTGCAAGAAGCAAAGCAGTCATATTTAACAGAAAAAAATGTAATTCATGGATTAACATACCATCCAAACATCTGTGTCTACATCAAAGTAACCTACCACAACAATTAGTACTGTTTAAATACCTATATATCTAATTGCTTGGGCTTCATTAGTAGGACTGAAAAATTATTCCTGGACAAACTGTCAGCCCATGAAAGGAAACAGCCAGAATTGACCAGAGTCCAAGACAACAGCTCCAGAGAAAGTAGACTGTTTTGCTTCTCATCCACCTGTGCCCCTTTTCTAAGCCTAGGGAACAATCTGCAGAAGAGGGGGCGTGGTAGAATGTAAGGGCTGCGATTGGGGTGAATGGCGAAACTACAGCAATATAGTCTGGACATTCATTTGATCAACTTGATTGAACATACAATCCCCCCCTGCTGGATGGTGGGACCCATGGGCTGTGTGGGTTTGGGCACAACTGCTTGCAAATTGGTTTTACATGAAGGATGCTTGTACTCATAAATTATCACTTATTGTTACAAAATAAAAAATAACTGAGAGAAAGATGCAGGACAGTTATGGCAGAATGCATGATCTGGGATGGGGGGGGAGGGAAATATGCCTGAACTGAATTGGAAAATGATGTATGAAATACACAAAGCATCAATTAAAAAAATGAAAAAAGAAAAAAAAAAAGAAGCAAAGCAGTCTACTGTCTCTGGAGATGTCGTTTTGGACTCTGACCACCTCAGGCTGTTTCCCTTCATGGGTTGGCAGTTTATCCAGAAATAACCTTTTAATCCTACTAATGAAGCACAACCAATTAGATATATAGGAATTTAAACTACTAATTATTATGGTAGGTTACGTTGGTATAGACACAGATGTTTGGATGGTATGTGTATTAGTCAGGGTTCTCTAAAGAAACAGAAGCAACAGGACGAATATATAGCTATATACAATTTATTGATTTGCTCACGTGACAGAGTTCAAGGAGTCCAACAGTAGCTGCACCACACTGGAGAGGCTGAGAATCCAGGGAACTGCTCAGTCCGCAGGGCTGGATGTCTCAGTAGTCCCAATCTGGTGCTGAAGGCCCGATGGATTGCAGGAGATCTGTCAGTCTCAGTACATGCTGGGATCCGAAGGGTTGATCACAGCACCAAGACAAACTCACCAGATGAGAGAGGCAAGCCGCAGGAGAAAAAAGGGACCAGCTCCCTCTGCCGTGGCTTAAAATACTGCCTGCTGGCAGAAGGTAACGCCCACATTTGGGGTGGGCCATCTGGGTTGAGGTGGTCCAATCCGAAGATCCCTTTTCTCTTATTTGTTCCTTAGTCCAGTCAAGTTGACACCCAGGATTAACCATCACAGTATGCTAATCCATGAACTATAGTTTCCACTGACCATGTTCAAAATGATCTCAAGGGCTGGAGACATGGCCCAGTGGTTAAGAGCACTGGCTGCTCTTGCAGAGGACCCAGATTTGATTCCCATCACCCACATGGCAGCTAACAACCATCCATACCTTTTGTTCCAGGGGAGTCGAAGGCCCTCTTCCAACCTCTGTGGGTATTGCATGACACAGGTGCACCTAATCTACATGCAAGCAATATACTCATACACATAAAATAAAAATAATAAAATTTAAAAATAAATAAAATTATCTCTAGCCAGGTGCTGTGGTGCATATCTATTATAACAGCTCTCAGAGGCTAAGGCAGGAGACTCCCAAGCATGAGGCCAGTCTGGGCAACACAACAAGGCAATAAATGAAGAACTCTAGCTTCTCCTGGTACTGGGAAACTGAACTAAGAAGTGGCTCAGCCCTTTCCATGGGGCACAGACCCCACTATACCCACAATTCTCTATTGTTTTACATCCAACTTGATGTATTGATAATTGTTATAGGCATGGCTCCTTAGACATTTGAGCTTGTAACCTTTGTCTTATGTTTTCATGTTCTCAGTACCAGACAGGTTCTGCCACATAACCTTCTATTAGAATCATAGTTGTCTGGGGCTGGAGAGATGGCCTAGCGGTTAAGAGCGCCAACCGCTCTTACAGAGGACCCGGGTTCGATCCCCAGCACCCACATGGTGGCCGAGAGCCGTCTGAAACTCCAATTCCAGGAGAACTCCAGCTCCAGGGGAATCCGAGACCCTCTTCTGACCTCCGTGGCATTGCACGACACGGGTGCACAGACCTGCATGCAGACAGTACATTGATACACATACAGAAATAAATAAAATTAAAAAAAATATGCCCAATCTAGGATGTGGGTGATAATTTAT
Source organism: Rhizomys pruinosus (assembly GCA_009823505.1). NCBI lineage: Eukaryota > Metazoa > Chordata > Mammalia > Rodentia > Spalacidae > Rhizomys > Rhizomys pruinosus. The sequence continues at coordinate 3,913,091 of VZQC01014560.1, forward strand.
AAAAAAAAGAAAAAAAGAATCATAGCTGTCTTTAAAATAATGCCTCTTCATAAAGTTTACATTGACTCTGATTAGAACTGATCTTTTCCATTTTCTTTTAAACTTATTGCCTGCTATCTCTACCTGTAGCACCTTAAATACTTTACCAACTTTAGCCTTCTCATTAAAAGATAAACTATTTGAGGGCAAAGATTAATTCTTATTCAACTTTGTGTCTCCCATATTACCTAAGACTATATTTTAACCTTAGTAAAGGTCAAAAAAAATCTTGACTTGAGTTTGGTTTAATTTAATTCAATCAGCAGTTAAATTTCCCAGCAGAAGCCAACTAATCTCTGATTGCACTTTCCAATTTCACTTCTAGACTGAACGTCTATTAGTGCTAACAACACCTGATTCTCATCAAGGACCTTATCTAGTAAGGAAACAACCTAATTTCCAAGTTCTATTGATTTAAAATTTTAAGCTCTTAAATAAATCATCATCCAATGAAAAGCAAAAGCAATACATTTTCTTTGGCTGTGAATCAACACCACTCCCAGCCCCAGAGTATCCCACAAGGACTTCACAAGAAGAGAGAAACACCCACGCCCCACCCTCAGACAGGATTATATCTCCTTGTACCGTGATCTATTTACAAACTCTACTTTCCACAAATAGCAGGTGCTTCCCACGCACGTTATTTGCTCCCGAGAACCCATTGTGCTCTCAATACATACAGGCTATATTTTTATGAGTTACTTCCTCATATTTTTGCATTTTTCACTTCTTTAAGCTTGAATTTGATTTAAGCATGTAACAATTTACCAGGTCCTATGGTAAGTTTTAAGATGGCAGAAAACAAATGCATGTTGTACTCAGCACATGAGAGGGTCCCAGCCTAACATGTGAACAAAGAGAGCATTGAAAGATTGAGGTCAGCTTCTAGACCTGACCCAAAGATGCTCCTCATCATGTTTGCTGTGCAGCCTCTACGTACTTCGATGACTTCTTTGTGCCTCTGACATCCAGTTTAGGGAATGGTCATTTGTGAATTGTCCCTCTGCCACCTGGAAGTTCCTTTCAATGCTCTATGTACTTAGGAAAACTCTGGATTACTGCTCCCCAGAATAAGAAGCATAGATTAATATGCCAGGGATGCCCTAAAAATGCAGTTCTAGCCAGGCATGGTGGCACACACCTTTAATCCCAGCACTTGGGAGGCGGAGGCAGGTGGATCTCTGTGAGTTCAAGGCCAGCCTGATCTACAGAGCAAGCTCCAGGCCAGCTGGGACTAAAAGGGAGACCCTGTCTCAAAAATACCAAAAAAAAAGTAACCAAAAAAAAAAAATGCAGTCCTGCCCTGTGATAAAGTTGCTGGACAACCACTCCAACCCACATGGGAAGAATTACCAAAAGGTAAGAAAAGGTAAGTTGGGTTACCTTATCAGATACTGAGCTACAACTAGTTCAGGTGCTGACGGACGGGAACAGGGCTACAGGCTTGAAATAGGGCAATAGTGAAGGCCGCGATGACCATGTGATCCATGACCTGAGGCTCCAAGCCCTCTACCTGTTTCCTTCTTTCCTGTATTCTATAGAATCTGTGAGTATGTCTCTACAGTAACTTGCCCTTTTCCATTTATGTCACCTGATTACCATGCATCAAGTGTGCCAGTGGCAGCAAACTTTATAATCTAATCCAAGAACTGATGAATGATGGGCTACAGTCCTAATGTAGCTCTTAAAGGCTTTTGGAAATCAAGTTTTATTGGAGTACAACCATACACATTCATTTTCATATGGTCTATAGCTGCTTTCATGCTATAACAACAGAAATGACTTGTCTAGACAATTGTTGCAGGGACTGCAAAACCTAAAATACTCATTAGATTGTCCTTCATAGAGAAGTTTGCCAATTCCTGATCTAATCCCAGGGGATACACACTATCGATTGAGATCTCTAGTACTAATGGAAAAATCAGCACCAGTCTGAGCCCCAAGACTTAGAACTGGACATTTACTCAATAAAATGAATTGGTTTCCCTTACAGGAGGGGTTAAGAGGCATGAAGAATAGCTTCATCACGTTAAATAGGAGCTCACTCTATATTCCTACTGAAGTTGCTGTTCTGCACTAAACATGGCAGAAAGAGGCATCTAAAGAAATAAGCCGCACTAGACCTATGTCCCTCACCCAGATTTTCCCTATATTTAAGAATCATCCACAGTGTGGGATTGCAGGGAGGTAGAGCCCATCCTCTAGAACAGATCCTGAAAACACAAGATACTTATTTTTACCCACATTCTTGGAAATTAGGGCACTGGCACCTCCCAGGGTTGCTCAAGGCTTTGAATCTAAAACTTATTATGTACAGAAACAGAGACAGAGAATCCCTTCCTATGAGTGGGTCTGAGGGACGCAGAAATATCTAGTATATGGTAGCCAGGGACATCAGCAAGGCCGGTGTCACCCAAGACAGCAATGGGAGCCCTCCCTTCACTGTCCCTAGGGCATTCATTCTGCCTGAATTCTGGCCATTTGCTTTTGCTTTATTTCTGTCTCTTTTCTGGTCATAATTCTTCTGCATTCTCACCAGCCTTTCAGCCATGCAATAGTCTCTCCATAAGCTCTTTACATGTAAATTTCATGTAATAGGAATTGTTTTTATTGTTTGAACCCAAGTCTTTGCTGCTTTTAAAACTGTGCTAGGGAGATGATCATAACTGCTTCAATTAAAGAGATTCTCATGTGCCAGGAGCCATAGTAATCACTGTACATGTTTTATCACATGTGACTCTCATAACAGCACTATTAATCAGTGTTCTCCATGGTGTACTGTTCATCGTGCTTGCCTGGCAACAGTACTATTAAATATTTTTATTGTCCCCACTTTCTGGACTTAGAAAAGTCAAGTACTTTGCCAAAGGCTGCGCAACCAGTCAGTACTAGTTCTGTCTACTCACACAACTAGGGAGTCTAGCTCTAGCAAACTTCTTCCAGAACCTGTATACTTCTGCTAGAAATGAGGTGGCTTTAGTTTTATGAATCCCAGCTAAGATGAAATTCAGTCGCTGAACCAACTGTGTATTCAAGGCTATGCTGGTAAACCAGCTCCAAAAATAAAGAAAAGAAAAGGAGGGGAAGCCATTAGCTGGAGTGTTTGTCAATTTGCACAGTGTAAATATTCCCACTGTGTCTGATTTCAAGCTACGAATGACTCAATCATATGTTCACACATTTCTTAAACGCTTAACAATTGACTCTTGCAAAGCAGTGGGAACTGGCCCTCTACCTATATCACACTTAATAGTTTTTCTTCTGTGCCTCCTGTTGCATTTTATCTCATACTCTAGAAATCACAGAATTGAAAGAGATCTCAGGGGCTTTTTGGACCTACCATGAACTTTACATCTATCTTCTGCTAACCACCTCCCAAGTGCCTTGTTTATGTGAAGTGCTCCTTATTCCAAATAACTAAGCTTGTGCGGTAATCACTTGTTCCACTCCATGGTTCACCGCTAGACCTTGGTTTCCATCTTGCCTGGGAGTCCTGTATCCATCCGGTATCCCTGCCGCACTCCAAGTAGCTGCTCACCCAGGATCCCACTTTCTCACATTCAGCGATGGGGGCCTGCGGGTGTGCATGCAGCGTCTGGTCTGGCTTTGCTGTGTGCTAAGCTGGTGCTAAGAGCTCTCCAAGTCTGTGTTTGCACTGGCAGTTTCAGAGGAGGCCTCTCTTTTGAAATGTGAGGTGGATCTTGCTGGCAGAAGTATTTCCATGGTTAAAAAGTGAAATTCATTAAGTTGTCAGATCTTCCTCTCAGAGAATGTCAGATTCTTGCATAACTAAATATGATTTCCCAGCAGTGCCCAGAATCTCTGTCTTCAGTCTGTCTGGGCTTCAATTTGACTTCCCAGGGGTATTGAGGATTTGTGCAGCATTACTAAGGGTGGAAGATGGCTTCCAAAGAACATTCTACAACACGGACATACTCCACAGTGCCTTTTGCTTCATACAGGTAATGGAAAACTTCACCACACACCTGGCACATTATTATACTTCTTTTCAGTGACAGTTAAAGGGACAACAGATGCTAAACTCCCCACTGACTTCCTTTTTCATTTTTTTTAATTTTCTTAAAAAACATAAGAATGAGTTTCATTGTGACATTTCCATATGTGTGTTCTTATTTAACCCCCGCTGTCTCCCCAGCTCCCCCTTTACTGATCTCCTTCTTCCTTCCAAATAGTCCCTCCTTTTTATACAAATATTTGATTTGACATAATTACATTTTTAATGTAAAAGTTCAGCTTTTAAGGGCTGGATTGATGGCTCAGCAGTTAAGAGGTCTTGCAGAGGATGCGGGCTTGATTCCCAGCACTCACATGGCAGCTAATAACCATCCATAACTCCAGTTCCAGGGTATCTGACACCCTCTTCTGACCTCTGCAGGAGGTTGCGTGACATGAATCCAGTTACATAGATACAGGCAATACACTCACATGCATAAAATAAAAATAATAAATAAAATACAAAGTAAATAAAAAGTTCAGCTTTTAGTTCATTTTTACTTATACCTGAGTGGTCATTATTTATATTGGTATTTTTTTTTTTTTTTTTTTTTTTCGGTTTCGAGACAGGTCTCCCTGTACCCCAGCTGACCTGGAACTCACTCTGTAGACCAGGCTGGCCTTGAACTCACAAAGATCCGTCTGCCTCTGCCTCCCGAGTGCTAGGATTAAAGGCGTGCGCCACCACGCCCGGCTTATATTGGTATTTTTTAATTTTAACTATTTGTATATTTTATAGGAAAAGGTAGTAAAATGTCCAAAAGTTAGTTTTCCTATTTTTAGATTTACTTTAAATTGTATTTGTATTGAAATACACTTAAATTGCTATATCTTAAATATAATCACATTCTGTTTGTTTTAATCCTTCAGATATACAAACTATAACAGCCATAACAAATGCACCTTCCTGCTTGCTTTGTAAATAAGATTATACTAGGATGGAGTTAGCCTGTTCGCTCACATTTTATCCATAGCTCTTCTTCCATTTCTACAGCTGAGCTGAGTATTTGCAGGAGAGAGGAATGGTCCATAGAGACTAAAATACTTATCATCTATCACTTCACAGAATTCTGCCAACTCTGGCTTTCCTGTCAGTACAGCACAAATTATGTGAAAACCATGCTTTCATCAATAAAGTTAGTGATTTTGCTGAAATTAAATCAATCAAACCAAATGCTACTGAGTGAATAGCCTGCTATGAATTACATATTCCGACCTTCACCAGTTACTCACTCCAACAGGGCTGGGCTGTCAGCAGAACACATGGATGTGCAAAATCATCACCTGGCTGTGTCAGCTTCCAGTCCTAAATAAATAAATGCTCTACCTATTTTGCTCTTGTCCTTTTGAAAGGAAGTTTGTCAAGATTTGAAGAAAAACATACTTTTCGAAACAGGCCTCAATATATTATTTTTAAATCTTTTTATTACATTTTTATTTAGTTAGTTATTTGGGGTTTGTTGTGCTGCTGCTGCTGCTGCTGCTGTTGTTATTATTATTGTTGGTTTTTGAGAGAGGATCTCATTATGTAGCCCTAGCTGGCCTAGAACTCACAGATTGAGGCTGGCCTCAATCTCACACAAATCTGCCTGCCTCTGCCTCCTGGATGCTGGGATTAAAGGCCTACACCACCACATCTGTTTTTGTTCATTTATTTTGTATGTACTTGTGTTATGTGGGTACGTACATGACACAGCAGGCATGTGGAGGTCAGAGGACCTCCTTCCACCATGTGGGGCCTGGGATCAAACTCACTTCACCAGGCTTAGCACTAGACACTTCTATCTGCTAAGCGATCTTGTCAGTCTCATAACTTTCAAATCTTTAGACTTGTAGGCTGTGGGTTTCCATTTGTCAACTGTCTCTGGAACCTGAGTATGTTACCAGTAGGACTAGCACTTTCCATATATTGACTTCAATAAAAGACTCATGAAATAGACAAAAGTGAGTCCATATTACAAATGAAAAACTGAGTTTAGAACAGAAAATATGTGTTTGGAGATTTAGAACAGAAGGCAACATAACTGAACTCACATTTTGAAAAGGAAATTTCTTTGGTATCTGGAAGAGATAAAGGAGAACAAAAAGTCTTGGGGGAGAACTTACTACATTATTGTAAAAGAGATTCCAGGAAAAGAGTACTGCAGATGTAAGATGATGGAAAACTTTGGAACTCGTTCATGGTCCCTGTAAGAAGCACAAGCAAAGGCCAAGGACGATCAAGCAGAGGCTTTGAGCCTGAGTAATTAACTGGAAGGAGACCTCAGTGCCCAAGATGGAGAATGCCCCCGGGTGGGGCAGAACCAAGAGAAGATTTAGCCAGAGGTGCTTCAGAGGCTGATTAACCACCCCAGTAGATTTGTCCGGAAGCTCCTTTGATATAGGAGCCTGGAGCCCCAGGAGAGAATGATTGGGAATATGAATTTGGGTCTGTCTAGAGGACAAAAAGAACAAAACTCTGGGGAAAAGAGTCACAAAGGTGAAGTATTTGTAATAGTAAGGCTAGTAATAGTAACAGTTAAAGCAGAAAAGTGGGTGGGGCTCCTTGAGAGAGTGGAATCAAAGCAGTTTCTGATTTCTCATGAATAACATGGAAACACCACAGTGAAAACAAATTCATATGCGCTGCTTGATTTCCTGTGCTGAAGAGGACACAAAGCCGTGGCACTCTTCTTCCACAAGGTTCAAAATCTCTACCAGGAGTGGAGAGGTCAGTAAAGGTATGCAGATGGTTGGTGCTGGGGTCAGGAAGGTCTGCCCTGGATGGGTCCCACATTCCCTGCAGCCTTCCAGCTCGCCTCTTTTCCGTGGTCAGTTTCACTCATTTGCCAACTTCTAGGTCAATGCCATGCGCTCAGCCTTGCCCTCTCCCTCCTTGGGACCTCTTCAATAGCTTCTGCTCCCACAACCAGCCATTTGCTTATTTGACCCCATAGCCTTGACTGCGATCTGGCAGGCAGCCTGAATGGGGGTAGGGTGATCCCACTCCATCCCTTGAAGCAGGCATCAGGGTGGGCAAGATTCCACCTCCCTATTGATCTTGCTTGTCCTGAGCTCCTCATTTCTACTTCCTAGCACAGAGCATCAGCAATTACTGTTCCTCTGTGAACTTGACTCTGCCTGATTACAGTGAGCTGTTCAATGAGCAAGGCCAGCACTGACAGCCTGTGGTTCTCCTAAGGTTGATTCATCAGCAAGATGAATCATCTCAGGGCTCCTCCTTCAGCCCATTCCAGCCTCTCATCCGGGTCAAGCTCAGCCTGTGGTTCTCCCCTCTCCAGTTTCCTCCATAGCCCAAACCACCCTCTGAGTCATGATATAGTTGTTTATTTAAAGGCAGTGCTGTGCAGAAATATGATCCCAGCCACCATAACCTGGTCTAATATAACTCTGCTACCTGCTAACTGGGGATCTTGGGCAGGTTATTTAACCCCTCGAAGCCATCAGCAAATCAATTCTTCCTCATGGGATTGAAGAGAAAATTAGATGAGCTAATATGTTTAACATATACCAAATGGACATAATCGAAATGAAGGCCATATCCCCAGAGAAGTACTAGAAGCAAACAATAGCTACTATGGAAGGGACAATTTTCCAATTCCCTGATAGATTATATAATCCCAATTTGTCAGCTCTAAACACGTGTACATGCAAGGAACAGGAAAAGAATTCGGTAGGTGATAAATATAAATATATATGTATATATATTTAGGTAGTTACTTAGTAACATGGGAAGAGTTGGAATGGGAGAAAGAAGAATAGACATGACATAAATATAGTACACATATATGGAATTCTCAGTCTAAAATTTTAAATTTATTTTATGAACCAGGTGTGATGGTGCATACCCTTAATCCCAGCATTTAAAAGGAGGCAGGCAAATCTTCCTGAGATTGAGGCCAGCCTGGTCTATATAGTGCATTCCAGGTTAGCTGGGGCTACAGGGAAACACTGTCTCAAAATAAGTAAATAATAAATAAATAAATAAATAAATAAATAAATAATAAACAAAATGTTTAAATGAATTTTAAATTTTGGATACAATGTAATTGCTTGACAGGAAGAGTAAGTCCTGTTTTATGCCACAGCAAGTTGAACATAGTTAGCTATAATATATCTTAAAATAGTTGAGAGAGGAAATTGAATGTATTTGTTATTCAAAAAACATAAAGGGTGGGTAAGCTAAGTATCCTGAGTTGAGCTCTACCTAATGCATATATATATATATATTAAGACATCACACCTCATATACATATAAATATGATGTGTCAATCGAAAATCTTTTAAGTTGGATTCCAGGACCATCCAAGCCCCATCGCTTCCTGCGCAGGGTGAGTGTCAGGCCTGGCTTCTCAGAAGGCAGGTTCTAGGACCACCCAAGCTCCATCATTCCCAGAGCAGGGTTCTAGGACCATATGAGCCCCATCACTTCCAGTGCAGGATCTCTAGAGCTGCTCCAACTTCCAGACAGGATCAGGTAAGGCCCTACGGTCACCTTGGAAGTGACAGGATTGGGTGGGCAAAAACCAGTGCTGCCCACCCCCCTTGTGGCCATCCCAGTGGGAACAGAGAAGGTGACATGGAATACAAAGTAACAAAAGAGACAGCAGACTTTCCAACCTAGAGGAACAGGCCTTCAACCAAACAAAGAAGCACTTGAATTTTGCATCAGATTATAAACAACAAATCAAATCGACATGCCAAGAGCACAAAGGAAAATCAACATGGGAAAAGCAAATAATAAATCCCCAACAAAATCAACAAGTCCTATAGAAGATTCCAACCATGAGTTCTCCTGGAGATAACCCAGAACACAGATCTTAAAAGAACAATAATAGACATACTCAAAGAAATCAAGGGAGAGAATGACAAACTCAGAAATGAAGCAGAAACACTGAAAAGATCCCACACTGAAATGAAACAGGAAACTGACCAGTGAATCAAGGATCTAGAAGGAGAGAATGACAAACTCCAAAGGAAACTGGAAATACTAAAGAAATCACAGGATGAAATGAAAAAGGAAATTGGACACTCATCCAACCAGCAGGAAAAGATGGGAGAAAGCCTCAGTAACAGATTGGATGAAGCAGAAAGTAGAATATCAACCCTGGAAGACAAGGTGGAAGAACTGCAATGCACAAACAAAGAGTATGAAATTTTTTGAAAATCACAAGAGTAGAACAATCAGGAAATATGGGATACTATGAAAATGTCAAACCTCCATATCATAGGGATAGAGGAAGGAAAGAAATCACAGGATAAAGGTATTGATCAGATCTTTAATAGAACAATAGAAGAAAATTTCCCCAAGCTGAAAAATGACAAACCCATACAAATACAAAAAACACATAGACCACCAAATACACAATATCAGAACAGGAATTCCCCACACCATATCATAGTTAAAACACTAGACACCCGGGGCTGGAGAGATAGCCTAGCGGTTAAGAGCACTGACTGCTCTTGCAGAGGACCTGGGTTCGATCCCCCAGCACCCACATGATGGCTAAGATACGTCTGTAACTCCAGTTCCAGGAGAACTCCAGTTCCAGGGGAATCCGAGACCCTCTTCTGACCTCCATGGCATTGCACGACATGGGTGCACAGACCTACATACAGACAGTACATTCATACACATACAAAAATAAATAAAATTTTTAAAAAATTAAAAGAAAAACACTAGACACCCAAAACAAAGACAAATTACTGAAGGCCACAAGAGAAAAACAACAAGTTACATATAAAGAGAAACCCATCAGAATTACAACTGACTTTTCAGTGCAAATGATGAAAGCCAAAAGAACATGGACCAAAGTATTCCCAGTACTAAATGACTATAGATACCAACCCAGATTACTGTAACCAGCAAAGATGTCAATTATAGTTGAAGGATAAAGAAAAATCTTTTTTGACATAAACAAGTTGAAAGAATTCATGTCCAGAAAACCAACTCTTCAGAAAATACTTGAAGCAATTCAAAGGGCAGAGGAAAGGATCAGCTAGCCCCAAGCAGCTAGAGAGAGTAATGAATAAAAGTATAACTGTGGAAATACAAACCTAGACCAAGAATGCAAACAGGATCTAAGGTAAAAGGAAGCAGCACACATCTTTCACTAATAACCTTAAATATTAGTGGGCTGAACTCCCCCATCAAAAGACATAAACTAGGAGAATGGATTAGGAAACAGAACCCATCTATATGCTGTCTACAAGAAACCCATCTCAATTTCAAGGATAGGCACCAACTTAAAGTGAAAGGATGGAAAAAAATATTCCAAGCAAATGATACCAAAAAGCAAGCAGGAGTTGCTATACTAATATTAGACAAAATAGACTTCAAAGTAAAACTAATCAGAAGAGACAAAGAGGGCCACTATATCCTTATCAAAGGAACAATTAACCATGAAGATTTCACAATCATGAATATATATGCACCAAACTCCAGTGCACCAAACTTTATAAACACAATTCTACAGGACCTCAAGGCACAGATTAATCCCAGCACACTAATAGTGGGGAATTTCAAGACCTCACTGAGCTCATTAGATAGGTCAACTGGACAAAGAATAAACAGAGAGAACTGAACAATACAATACACCAACTGGACATCACAGACATCTACTGAATATTTCACCCAAACAAGAATATACTTTCTACTCAGCACCCCATAGAACATTCTCCAAAATCAACCACATAGAGGGGCACAGAAAAAACTTCAACAAATACAAAAGGATTAAAATAATTTCATGCATTCTATCAGACCACAGTTCAATAAATCTCAATATCAACACCAGAATAAGCCCTAATATCTACAACAACACATGGAGACTAAACAACACACTCCTGAATAATAACTAGGTCAAGGAAGAAATAAAGAAAGAAATAAAAGCATTCCTGGAACTAAACAATAATGACAACAAGACCTATGGGATACTTTAAAAGCAGTCCTAAGAGGGAAATTTATAGTCCTGGGTGCCTACATTAAGAAAAAAAAAAAAACAGAAAAAGCACAAATAAATGATTTAACAGTGCAGCTAAAAACACTTGAAAGACAACAAATGAACCATAAACCCAACTGTCAGGAAGAAATAACAAAAATTAGAGCAGAAATCAATGAACTAGAAACAAAGAAAACAATAAAAAAAATCAATGAATCCAAAATCTGGTTCTTTGAAAGGATAAACAAGATAGATAGACCTCTAGCTCAATTAACCAAAAGAAAGAAAGAGCAACTCCAAATCAATACAATTTGTGATGAAAAGGAAAACATCACGACAGACAACAAAAAGATCCAGGCAATCATATGAGAATACCTCAAAACCTTTTACTCTACTAAATTTGAAAACTTAAGAGAAATGAATGAATATCTGAAATACTGGAATTCACCAAAGCTTAACCAAGAAGAGATCGACAGCTTAAATAGACCCATAATATATGAGGAAATTGAAAATGTATTAAGAAACCCCCCAACTAAAAAAAGCCCAGGCCCAGATGGTTTCCCAGCAGAATTCTATAAAACATTTAAAGAGGACTTACAACCATTATTACTCAAACTGTTCAGAAGGATACAAACAGAGGGAAACCTCCCAAATTCCTTCTATGAATCCAGTATCACTCTAATACCAAAACCAGCCAAAGATACAACCAAAAAGGAAAACTATAGACCCATCTTATTAATGAACATAGATGCAAAAATTCTCAACGAAATACTTGCAAACCGCAAACAGACCCACATCAAAAAAGACCATCCATCATAACCAAGTTGGATTCATACCAGAGATGCAGGGATGGTTCAACATACATAAATCAATAAATATCATAAAATACATAAATGAACTGAAAGACAAAAACCACACAATCATCTCAATTGATGCAGAAAAAGCCTTTGACAAAATCCAGCATCCTTCATGCTTAAAGTCCTAGAAGGAATTGGACTGGAGGGAACATTCCTCAACATGATCAAAACCATATACAACAAACCCACAGCCAACGTAATCCTAAATGGAGAAAGGTTAGAAGCATTCCCCTTAAAGGCAGGAACACAGCAAAAACTTCAACTTCCCCTATCACCACTCCTCTTTAATATAGTGCTTGAAATGTTTTATAGGGCAATAAGGCAAGAAAGGGAAATGAAAGGAGTACTAATTGGAAAAGAGGAAATCAAACTATCCCTTTTTGCAGATAATATGATAGTTTACCTGAGGGATGCTAAAAACTCTACCAGAAAACTTCTAGAATTGATTAATAGTTTCAGTAAAGTGGTGGGCTACAAAATTAACCTAGAAAAATCAGTAACCTTTCTTTACACCAATAACAAGCAACTGGAGAAGGAATATAAGAAGACTGTCCCACTCACAATAGTGACAAAAAAATAAAATACCTAGGAATAAACTTAACCAAAGACACCAAAGATCTCTACAACAAAAAATTTAAACTCCTGAACAAGGAGATTGAAGAAGACATCAGAAGGTGGAAAGACCTCCCATGCTCATGGATTGGAAAAAAAATGAATATAGTAAAAATGTCCTTTCTACCCAAATTAATATACAGATTCAATCCAATCCCAATTAAAATCCCCAAGAGTTTCTTCACAGACTTGGAAAAAAATCCTTAAATTCATATGGAAAAACCAAAGACCCCAAATAGCCAAAGCAACCCTGAGCAAAAAGTGTAATTCAGGGGGGAATCACTATACCAGACTTCAAATTATACTACAGGGCTATAGTCATAAAAAAACAGCCTGGTACTGGCACAAAAACAGACCTGTAGACCAATGAAACAACATTGAAGATCCAAACTTGAGCTCATATAATTTCAGCCACCTCATATTCGATAAAGGGGCTAAAAAAGACTCAGTGGAGGAAAGACAGCATCTTCAGCAAATAGTGTTGGCAAAACTGGATTCCCATTTGTAGAAGAATAAAATTAAACCCCTACCTCTCACCCTGTACAAAAATCAACTCCAGATGGATCTAGGACCTCAATGTGAAACCCAAAACTCTGAAGGTAATAGAAGAAAATGTTGGCAGCAACCTACAAGACATAGGCATAGGAAAAGATTTTCTAAATCAGACAGCAGCTATGCAGGAAATAAGGCCAACAGTTGACAAATGGGACCTCATCAAATTCAACAGCTTCTGTACAGTGAAAGAAACAATGAATGAAGTGAAGAGAAAACCCACAGAGTGGGAGGAAATCTTCACAGCTGATACATCTGATAGAGCATTAACATCCAAAATATATAACTACTCAACAAAGAAGAAAACAAATGACCCACTCAAGAAATGGAGTGAAGAGCTGAACAGAGACTTCACAAGTGAGGAAATAAAGATGGCTGAGAAATGTATTAAAAAGTGTTCAATGTTGTTAATAATTAAGGAAATGCAAATTAAAACCACCTTAAGATATCATCTCACTCCAATAAGACTGGCTAAGATCAAGAAAACAAAAGAAACCAAATGCTGGAGAGGTTGTGGAGAAAGGGACCACTCATCCACTGCTGGTGGGAATGTAAACTTGTACAGCCACTATGGAAAGCAGTGTAGAGAACCCTTAAAAGACTCAAAATGAGCCTAACACCTGACCCAGTCATACTACTCCTGGGTATACACCCACAAGACTCATCCTACTGCAAAGATACATGTGAATCTATGTTTATTGCATCTCTCTTCACAATAGTGAAGAGCTAGATCCAACCCAAGTGCCCTCAACCAATGAGCAGATAGAGAAAATGTGGTACATCTATACGATGGCTTTCTTTTTTTATTTATTTATTTTTGTATGTATATGAATGTACTGTCTGCATGTAGGTTTGTGCACCTGTGTCATGCAATGCCGCAGAAGTCAGAAGAGGGTCTCGGATTCCCCTGGAACTGGAGTTCTCCTGGAATTGGAGTTACAGACGGTTCTTAGCTGCCATGTGGGTGCTGGGGATCGAACCCAGGTTCTCTGCAAGAGCAGTTGGTGCTCTTAACCACTAGGCTATCTCTCCAGCCCCCACAGTGGCTTTCTAAGCAGTGGTAAAGAAAGATGGCGTCATGAACTTTGCAGGTAAATGGATGGAACTAGAAGACATTATGCTAAGGGAAGTAACACAGTCCCAGAAAAAAAAACAATGAATGGTATCCCTCATTTGTGGATGCTAGCACCAAATACCCAGTAGTAAAGCAAACTGAGATATATNAAAAGAGATATATATATATATATATATATATATATATATATATATATATATTCATTCTTTTTTTAATCTGAAAGCAACTGTGCCATTATAATGTGAATACCTTAACCTACCACTTATTTTCAGACTTTGTAATTGTGGTATATAGGGGGAACTTATGTATGCATATTTTAGACTAATATAAAATTAGAGGGGAAGAACGTGAATTCCTAAACATGTTTTGGAATTAATATACAGTTTACTTTCGGACATCATAATTTTGGTATACCTGCATATTTTGGAGCAATACAAATTGGAGGGAACAACAACAAAAGAACTGGGTCAAAGAATTGACTGAAACAGTAAACTTCAGCCCAAAACAATAAACCTCTGCATAGAAAAACGTTAAAAAGACTGAAAAAAAAAGATGCAAGACATGTATGGCAAAATGCGTGCTCTCAGGTGGGGTGGGGGCATGAAAAGGGAAAGGAGTCTAAAATTGGACTGAGACATGTGGTATGAATTGCACAAAACTTCAATAAAAAACGTTAAAAAATCTTTTAAGTTGTGTCTGTGAGAAAAATAAATAAAAATCTGGTGCTTTGAATTGATTTTCATCTTTACTCTTAAACGCCAGGGGAATCATTGTCTGCTTAATTGGGGACATAGAGGAAATAATTTTTCTTTTGCTTCCACTGCAGTGGCAAAACTAATTCTGAGCTAATGAGCCAAACAGGCAGGAAGTCACTAGTTTCCAGACATTTCCAGGGAGGTCTCGAATGAAGAAAATAAAGGACACAGACCCCCCCCCTTCTGAGAGTTTAATAAATGAGTTTATGAACAGTTTAGAAAGGAAGGAATATTGTGTGCTGTAACCTGTTAGGTTAGCCTGTGATCTATCAGGATCTCATAGGTGGCTGAATTCAGGATGGATGCTGGCCGAGACTGATTGCTCAAGGTAACTAGTAACTAGGATAGAATAGCACCTGGGACAGCATAATAGTCTTCTAGCCCCCCCCTTAACATCTTTTCTGTTATCCAGCGCTCCGACCAAATACCTGACAAGAAACTAAGGAAGGAAGAAGGATTTATTTTGGCTCACAGTTTAAGAAGGGATATAGTTTATCACACTGGAGAAGGTGTGCTGCAGGAACAGGAGGCAACTGGTCACATTGTATCAACTGTCCAGAAACAGAATGAACAGGAATTAGGCGTGGCTATAAAACATCGAGGCCCACCCCCTTTGACCTGCTTTCTCCAGCAAGGCTTTACCTACTGAAGGTTCTACAGTCTTCCAAAAATAGTGCCAGTCTCTGGGGACCACGTGTTCCAGCCCACGAGCCTATGGGGACATTTCATATTCACACCACAACTCTGGGATTACAGCTGTCACAAACCTCACTGCAGCCATCTAACAGGCATATGGAACTCACAATCTTTACGATGGACCCTAAATCCCCACTTTCACCACCTGAATCTGCAGTTGTAAACATCTCTCCCATGTCAACAAGTTATATTTCCATTTTTCAAACTTCTTGGGCCAAAGCCTTGAAGTAATCCTGACTCCTGTTTTTCTTGAATACCATACGCAATCTACGAGCCAATTCTGCTGCCTTTCCCTATCATTGCCATTTGGCTCAAGACACTATTGTCTGTTCTCGAGTTCACTCACCATTGTCCCAGTGACGTAGCCTGCACTGTACTCAGAATACAGAGAGGCTTTTGGAGAATTTAGGTCAAATCATGTCACTGCTTTTTAAGGCATGGCGGTGCCTCTCAATTTCACATAAACTCCTCGGTCCGTCCAGTTTCTGTAAAGCCCCATAGTCCCCCCTCATACTTCCCGTCACACTGCTCTTCCTGTCACACTGCTCTTCCGGTCACGCTGCTCTTCCGGTCACGCTGCTCTTCCCGTCACACTGCTCTTCCTCTTTTCTCTCCACTCCAGACCCACTCCACTCCTCGCCTTTTCTAGAACATACCAAGATGGCTCCTGTCTCGGGACCTTGTCCTCAGTTGTTCCTCTTCCTGAAGTCTTTTGTTCCTGTTTTCTAGACAGCTGTGTGACTTGCTTCCTCCATTTCTTTTAGGTCTATTTGAATATCACTTTGTCACATAGTTTCTCTTTTCACCGTGTTATAGAAGCTAGTGGCCCCTGACATCATCATCCCACAACTGCGTTCTTCACTCTGATATTTTTCCTCACAGTGCTGCCCACCCGATGTGACGCATATGTTTATGATATCTCTCTCCCAAGTAGAATGGAGGCTGCACAGGGGAAGGGACTTTGTTTTGTCCACTGTTGTAGCCAGTCCTGGAATCTGGAATAGTCTCTGTCAACATTTGAACAGACAGGCTTGTGTAAATCCATTAAGACGCAGATTACAGGTCACTTCTTTTTTTTTTGTTGTTTGTTTTTTTTTTTTTTGTTTTTTTTAAATAAACATTTTTAAAATTTTTAAAATTATTTCTTTATTTATTTTTATTGATGCCTTGTGCCTTTCAACATCATTTCCACTATTCAGT
The DNA here is from genome assembly GCA_009823505.1 of Rhizomys pruinosus. Taxonomy (NCBI): domain Eukaryota; kingdom Metazoa; phylum Chordata; class Mammalia; order Rodentia; family Spalacidae; genus Rhizomys; species Rhizomys pruinosus. The sequence goes on from VZQC01014560.1 coordinate 3,929,829, forward strand.
TCAGCATATCTCCCTTCCCTTCACCCCCACCCCCACCCAACCGAGAATCATGCATTCTGCCATGACTGCCCTGCATATCTCTCTCAGTTGTTTTTTTTTTGTCCATTTTTTAGGCTATGAAGTTATAATCCATGAGTAAAGACATCCTTCATGTGATAACCCATTTGCAGGCTGTTGTGCCACAAACACCCACAGCCCCACCTTCCAGCGGGGGGTGAGGGGTTGTATGTTCATATCAGGTTAATCAACGAGGCGTCCAGACACATGGCTGTAGTCTTCATCCCTTCACCCCTATCGAGCCCTTTACATTCTAACACGCCCCCTCTTCCGCAGATTATTTCCCTGGGTTAGAAAGGGCACACAGTGGATGAGAAGCAAACAGTCACTCTTCCTGGAGCTGTGTCTGTGGAACAGGCCTCTTGTAAGGGAGTTAATGTCTGACTATGGGTGTTCCGAGTCCTAGGCTGGGTCGGCTAATCCTTCCTGCTGCACTCAGGACTCTGCATTCAGAGCTTTGAAACTATGCATTGTTCCAAACATCAAAATTAAAACATAAAACATACTCGCCGGCGTGGTGGCAGCACTCTTTAATCCTAGCACTTGGGAGCAGAGGCAGGCAGATCTTTGTGAGTTCAAGGCCACCTGATTCTACAGAGGTGAGTTCCAGGACAGCTGGGCTACAGAGGACCGTACGCAAAAACAAAAAAAAAGCAAAAAAAGAAAAAAAAGAAAAAAAACTATTAGCATTGATCTCTGCCAGTCTCTCTCTCTCTCTCTCTCTCTTCCTTCATCCCCATAACTGGTCTAAGACCTTCATAGGCTCACACACCCCATTTCTTGGTACCCATAAGACGTTTAGATATATGAAATTGCCTGTGATTGAGGAAAAATATAACAATTTTGTGCAAAACACCTGGAAAATCCCTAAGAATCTTTCCTCCCCCCCTACCCTCCCCCCCCCCCTTCCTCCCTCTTTCCCTCCCTCCCTCTATAGCTAGTGCATTGGACTTGTCCGGAATTGCTGTTTTTCTTTTTGTTCACTGCTGAAGTGTCATCCAACCCTCATCTGTTAAGCATTTCTTCCCATGTCCTATTTCCTCTGTGCTCCCCAAATAGCAATATGATTTTTTTATGGCAAATGCTGCTTATTAGCACAAAGCAGTGAAGGCTCTGGGCTCATATACACTTCTCTGGGCTCAGGTGGCTTCAGAAGGACTCTCCATTACCAACACCTAGCAGAACTGGCATCAAACATGATGAAGTTGGGGGTGGTTTGCAAAGCACTCTCGAAGGGTAGATGTGACTAGGGCCATTGCTGTGGCTGCTGCTGCTGGAGCGGAGCATAAGAGCATGTACCTTTAATATCAGCACTGAGAAGGCATGGAAAGAAGGACAGCTGCATGTCTGAGGCCAGCCTGGTCTACATAGCAAGTCCCAGGCCAGCTAGGGCTATATAGGAAGACCCTGTTCAAAAAACACAAAACACAAAACTTAAAAACTAAAAATGAACAGCAGTATTTAAATGAGACACCCTAAAACATTTTATTTAACACACACAGCTCTTGCTCTGTCCTAGGCACTATGCCAAATGCTTCAGAAATATTAACTCATGTGTCATCAGAATAAAGTTTATGAAGGAGGACACCTACTCAAAATCACACAACAGGGCCTAGCATGGGACACTCAGGGTCTTTGCCTCCTGAAACGTAGCTCCTACCCCAGCCTCCCACAGGAGCGCAGTGCAAGTGACAGAAGATGGGAAGAATTGATGTGGAGGGTGGTGGCTGCTCTGACAGGCAGAGAGAGAGGCTTGGGCTGGGACATGGAGCTGAGTTTCAATCAGTTGCTGTGCTGGATAGCTTTAGTTGTCAACCTGTCACACCTGGTTGGCACCGATGGTTCCTCCATTGGTTTGCGCTGAGGCCTTGTCTGTAAGGCATATTCTTGATTGTTGTGTAATGTGGAAGGGCCCAGCCCTCAGTGGGCAGTGCCACCCTGGGGAGCTTGTCCTTGTCCAGTGTTGTATAAGAAAGCAGGCTGAGCACAGGCCCTGGGAACAAGCCAGTAAGCAACATTCCTCCATGGTCTGTGCTTCCTCCATGGTGTTCTCACAGAAGGATTTTGGAATTCTGGGACTTTGGGAAGGGTGGAGCCATATAAAAGTCCCACCACATGAGGCTGGCCCCTCTCTCTCTCACCATATTCCAGCACAGACAGAGGACACAAGGTGTCAGAACTCCGAGCAGCCATGTTGACCTGGGAACCCAGCCGCTACTGCAGCTTGAGTGAGTGCATGCTTCCTAGCCATTATTTTGTAGCCAATCTCAGTAAATTCTGGTCTAGTTTGAGATTGGGGAGTTCTTTACCTGCTTTGCCTTAGTTACTGGGGAAACTGGGAAACAATAGAGGAGGGGTTGGGTTGCAGGACGCTGTGCTTCCTGCCCTAACAGGAAAATTCCTTTGCAACAATTTGACGTAGTCAGAGCAGGATAAGGCCAAGCAAGCTCATGGGAAAAGTAAGGGCAGAAGAATATCTTTTTTTTTTTTTAATTTTTTTTTATTTTTGTATGTGTATGAATGTACTGTCTGCATGTAGGTCTGTGCACCCGTGTCGTGCAATGCCACGGAGGTCAGAAGAGGGTCTCGGATTCCCCTGGAACTGGAGTTCTCCTGGAATTGGAGTTACAGACGGTTCTTAGCCGCCATGCTATCTTTTATGGGGAAAGCCGGAGGAGAATATGCAGCGTGTGATGGCATGGTGGATCGTTTGCGCAACGTTCATGACAGCTAGCTCAGTATTTGCAGCATGGATTGCACAATTAAGACTGGAAACTAGAGCGAAGATGCATAGCCAAATGGGATCAATGGAATAGATTCCCAGCCGGTCACCCAATTCTAGACAGTACAGAGTAGCATGTTTACTTGACCAGTGGGGGCTGCCGCATGAATTTGGAGAAGTTTTGAAAACCACAGAGGGCTTGGAGCAGACTTTATGAACCCTGAAAATGGAAGATCAAAAACAGGGTGTGTAATGAGCCACAGCTGCGGCGGCCTGGATGGATCCTACTGAATGTTGTTAAAGAAGTATCTCAAGTAAGAGAGACAGCCCAAAGAGATTTTAAAGATTTAAGAGAAAAGTTGCAGCAAGAGAAAATTCAGAGGATGGCCCCTGACCTCACCGGTAAGTTACATAAAGGGGAAAAGGAAGTAAAAGTGTTAGTCTGCTGCTTTTTGCAGCTAGAAGACCCAGGAAAAAAGACAGATAATGATAAAAAAGAGAATGACAGAGAAGTGCCAGATGCCCCTCCGGTTTGTCATTTGATACAAAGAAAGGAAAAACCCAGGTCTCAACATGCTAATGGTGGCTTTATCTTGGCCCAGAGAGGGAAGCTAGGGAGTCAGGGAATACTCAGCATTGAAATTGTTGAAAGTGGGAAAAAATGTTTAAGCAGGCAGTGGAGGAGCCCCTCACCACCTGGCTTGCAAGGCTGTGGGACCTGGGCGGGGGTGGGATTATTTTAAGTGCTGTAGAAGCAGGAAAGCTGAGTAATATAACCACCATCCTGCCTTGAGACATAAGCTGCACAGCCTGAGACAGCACAAGGGGAACAAGTCCCTGATGGATTGGCTGTTAACAGCCATTAGGGACACATGGTCATCTGCAACAGAAATTCCCCTGCATACCAGGGATGGAAAGTGATAAAGGATGAGCAAATGCTACTAAGAGAACAAGGTAGGAGGAAAGCAATAGACAGTGCCCAGATAGAGGTGTGTTTACCAGTGATTTAAGAAAAATCCTGATTGAACAAGGACCTCCAGGGTGGTATGAAACTATAACGGCTGTGCTGAGCCCCTTGACAGGACAGAGTCTGTAAGAAGTAAGGACGGCTTTGTCGAATCTAGGTAAATTAGACCAGCATGTAAAATATGTCTGTAGAGGGGTGAAGCAATCTAGAAGAGATATAAAAAGGATTAAACAGAAAAGGAAGTCTGCTTGGGTTAGTAGGAGGCAAGTGTGGCAGGAGCTGTGTAAAGGCAAAGTTCCTAAAGAAGAAATTGATAAGAAGCCAAACAGGTCTGTGGGGAGGCGTGTTTGGGGACGAAAGCAATAGGGTCACTTAGGGGCACCTCACAGTGTGCAGGCAGCAGAGAATCATTTTTCTTGGAATGGAAAACAACTCATCCCTCAGAGTGTATTTTCATTATATAAAAAATGAGCCATGGTGATGATAAATAAAAAGATCGGGGAGAAATGTACAAAGGGAAATGAAAAGCTGTGCTAAACTCAGACATCCCATCCAGCAATAAAGTAAGCCTGCTCTGAGTCATTGCCCCAGAAAAGATGCTGTGGGGTTTGTTTGTTTGTTTGTTTGTTTGTTTTAAAACTTTCCAGCACCCACATGGTGGCTAAGAACTGTCCATAAGGCCATTTCCAGGTTATCTGACGCCATCTTCTGTCCTCCAAGGGCATTGCATGGCATGGGTGCACTTACATACATGCAAACAATACACTTATACACATAAAATAACAATAACAAAAATAATATATATGTTTATATAATACTTCAATAAGACCCTTAAAATGAAAAATGCCATCCATCTTCATGCAAACAGCCACATGCAAATATTGAGATGAATAGTATTATTTTAATGAGTACTCCCCATGTAACAGGTACTGTTCTGAGTGATTTTCAAGTATTGTTTTTACTCTCAAAACAACACTAAAGGTAAATAGTAATGGGCTACTGAAGATGGAGAAACAAAAAAACATGGGTAGATGCTTTGCCCAGCATCACACAGAAGACAGTGGAGTCAGGATTTGAACCCAGGCTCTCTGGCTCCAGAACCTGTGCCCTTAACTGTTGCATCATAGGTGCCTCAAGGGAGAGAGTGAAACCCGAGCCCTGCACTTCATTTCCTGTCCCAGTTCTCCCCAAGTGCCTGCAAAAGAGCAACTTTCCCACTTCAACTGTGCAGGGACCAGGCGACATGCTTTATCCTTAAATGGAACTAGACTGCATGTCACAGGGTAGTTAGAGTTCTGTTTCCCAACTCATACTGGTAGCGACCCAATGACTGTGGAAATTTAAAGCAGTATGCCATGTGGGAGTATAGATCATGGGTGAATACTTGCCTGGCATAATGGTCCTTAGGTTTGATCTTCAGTGCTGCAAAAAGAAATTTACAAAATATCTTCAAGCCATCTAGAAAGAGCACTATGCTGCTCCAGATGTACGGTCCCTACAGAGGCAAGCTGTCCTGCCCTGACTGAAAGTCTCTGGGATAAATGGCCTCTGCCACCCAGAGACTCTTCTCCCACCCCAAGTCCTTGGATTTTCACTAAAGGTGCAGGGACAGACACAGCCAAAAAGACATGTATACAGAGGAATGACACTCTAGGCCTGCCCTATAAAATGTCAGACTTGGTATCTCTCTCTCTCTCTCTCTCTCTCTCTCTCTCTCTCTCTCTCTCTCTCTCGTATTGAAATAATATAGTCTTCATCAAACTAGGACCCAACCTCACTCCACTGATAACTGAACTCATAACGACAAATAGCATCTGGTACATGAAGCTACTGCAAACCAGGGTATGTCTGTGACAGAAGCTAGCCTCTCCCTAATATATCTTCTAAAATGCCCTTTGTTTGTTTTGAGACAGGGTCTCCCTGTAGCCACAGCTGGCCTGGAACATGCTACATAGACCAGACTAGCCTCGATCTCACAGAGATCTGCCTGCCTCTGCCTCCTAAGTTCTGGGATATTAGGAGTACACCACCATGTCTGGCATAAAATAAATATTCTTTACCTATTAGGATACTGAGATTTACTGTATCTCAAATAATCAGCTAAAGCACTAGATCCTGAGACAATCAATGATAAGAGCTCCCATATTCTAAAACAGAGAATCAAGCATCTGCCAGATTCATAATGTTCTAGTAAATGCCAAACTGACCCAGAGAAACTCACACCACTATCCTTGCCAACCATCTAATTTTTAGCATACATTTTTATTGAATTTTTGTATATTTCATATATAATATCTCAGTTCTAATCACCTTTACACCCCCTTCTCCACTGGCACCCTTCTACAGCCCTCTAGTGAAATCCATACATTCTTCCATTTGTGTTAAGGCCTATTGTGCCAAATTAATCTTCAGCCATTCCTCAGTGCAAGTTCATCCACTGAGCTCTAGTCAGCTATCCAGAGTCCCTCACTTTAAGATCAGCCCTTCATCACCCAACAGTCATCAGCTGCCTATATTTCTTCAGCTAAGATGTGGCTCTTCTGCCCATCTCCCCAGTTCCATGCTGGGTTTTTGTCTGGTTGAGCTTGCATGGGTCTTGTGCATGCTGACACCACTGCTGTAAGTTCATCTGAGCAGGGTCCCAGGAGCTCGTAGGGTTCTATTTCCATATGATCATGCACCTTTTCCATGAGTCTTACAATCTCCCCAACTCCTTCCGCAATGGTCCCTGAGCCCTGGGTGAATGAAACTTAATATAGGAGACCTATCCATGGACCTACTACGTTGCATGAGACTTGGGTGTAGAGACTGGATTATAGACATGCTGCTCAGGCTTGGGCAATTCACAGACATCTGTGTGTGACCAGTGGTGGTACCCTGTAACAGCCAGCTAACTTTTGAAGTGATTTAAAGGAAACTGGTTAAGTAGGGGGATCAGAATCAGAGCGGCTTCTTCCTGCGGCCTCGTGCTCTGCTGGCCTGGAAGAATGCTTCTATGGAAGGAAACCCATTCATGAGAGACCAGAAAATGGAGCTACTCTTCCCAAACTTGTAGTGGTGGGTACTGTAGCCTGGATCTCACGAACCAACGCTTTGACTGGGACTGTCCTTATTTGTACAACTGTGGTATTTATGGCCCCTAGTCACGTGGCAGAGATTACACAACTGGAAATCACTTGCATGGTAGCATCCCATTACCTTCTGGAACTGTATACCAGCTGATCTGGACTGTACTTCTTCATGTGGTATCAATTACATGCAGGAAACTGCATACAAAGATACCCTAACTGCAAAAATATTTCTCCTGAATGGAGATCCCCTGTGCTGTAAGCAGTACTTTAGCTACAGTCTGACATTTTTTCTTTCTTATAGTGAGTTTAATAAACTTCTTCAGGAGCTGGAGAGATGGCTCAGCAGTTAAGAGTACTGGCTGTTCTTGCGGAAGACATGAGTTCGATTCCCAGCACCCACATGGCAGCTAACAACTGTCCATAATTCCAGTTCCAGGAGATCTAGCATCCTCTTCTGATCTGCTTGGGCATTGTACAACATGGGTGCACTTACATACATGCAGGCAATACATTCATATACATAAAATAAAAATAAAAGTGAATAAGTAAACTGTTTTCCTATGCTGACCTAAAGGGTAAGTTTATCTTCAACCCAACAACTCTCTTCCTGTTACTCTGGTAGTGGGCACCCAGTCTAGTACAGCTTCCAGTAGTAGATATACAACAGTTCCTCTGAACAAGAGGTTGGTTACTGCTCAGCTTCTTTACTCGCCTTGGGCCTTGGAATTAATGGACAAAGGACATTAGTGTGCTGCCTGGGGTGACTGATCCTGCTGCCAACAGCAACCTGGACAATCATTCCTCAATGAGGCAAGGAAGGGTATGTCTTGAAGACAGACAGAGCTCCCTCGGGATGTATTTCTTCTTTACCATGCCTCATTGATTAACATCAATGGCAAGTTTCAACCACCCAGTTTGTCAAGACTGCGTTTCAGAAGGCTAGATCGTGGTCATCTGGCTGAGGCTGGAGTCTTTGCACCTCCAGGTGAGGGTTTCCTGAGAGTCGCACGGCTGTGCCTCTGCATGGTCAAATGAAGATGCTGGCGGGACCTCCCTGAGCTGTGAGCACTTCGTGTCCTCTGCAGGATACATCAGGTCTGGAAACTTGATTGCCACTTTGTCTCTAAAGAGAAAAGACACATGACTGGAAGGCTGAAACCCTTTTTCATGACTCTGAGCATTTTTTTTTTCCTGCAGAAGGAAATGTTTTGGCAGATGGCTCTGCAGTGCAGAGGTGATGTTAGCAGTAAATCCGGCAGGACACCTGCTGGAGGACCAAGCTGTTCTATTCTCCATCCACCATCCGTGCTGTTCCCTACCTGACTTAGTCCTTGCACCACTGATGCATTACATCTTCTTGCCCCTATGTTCCTGATAAAGTATGAGTCAAAAGATTAAAGCAATCACCCCAAAGTCCTGCAGCCAGGATCCTGCACAGAGCTTCCCCTGACGGGAGCATGGCCTGGATCTACCTGAACACTGTGCCCCTGGCAGGGGCACTTCTGGTGTGACGTCACCTACAGTATGAGGTTTCAAGGTAAGTGATTCAGGCTAAATTCAAAGATCTGAAGTAAGACAAGATGACAAACTCTGGCCCCAGGATATGACAGCAACTGACCTTTACAGTCTGAGGAGCTCATTGGGTTGACTTAGTGTAGTTGTTAAGGGCAGAAGAAATTCCCAGAACAGGACATTTGTCTTTTATGAAATTGTTGTGGTGGAATTCTTTCCTCCCATGACCATGATGAAATGGACTCATTATGGTAACCTGCCAAGGTCCCTGGTCCACACTCATGGCATAAAATAGGCAGAGCAATGGTGACAGCTAGGTCTGAGGTAAAGGTAAAGAGGCTATTAAAAGAGGGCAGGATCTCCAGAACTTCAGTGAAGAGTCCACTCACAGTTCCCTCCTCTCCTGCTCCTACAGCTGGGTATAATCCTGTCCCAGCTGGCTTTGGGATAGGGTGCTAGTAGTGTGGACAGGATATGGGAGACTGGGAATTGGAACTCGCCAGTGGCATTGTGAGTTGTCACCTGTGCTGGGGTTGGAATTTACAAGGACAGTGCTGCCTGTGAGTCCTGTAAGCAACCCAGAAAACTTATGCTTCACAAAGCTAGTCTTGGGTGGAATCCTTTCTTTGGTCTGTGGGTGCTTTATATGGGTAAATAAACATTTCTTTATGTCTCCCCAGAAAGTCATACAGCAGAAATAAACCCTTGTAATATGCTGTGCTTTCTTTAAATGAAAGGACTATTTCCCATAATTAGGAGGATGTAAAGTCTCCTAGGAATAAAAGCACAAAGCTGAGAAGCAAAGAGGAAAGTCAGGGAGCTGCTTACCCTAAGCTGGCTATTTGCACAGTTTCCTTATACCCTTAGTACATCCTGGTGAGCAGAGTTATTATACATCATTACAGATATGGAAGTCTAGATTCAGAGAGGTGATGTAATTATTCAAGGGAGCACTCTATGAAAACAGTTGAATTAGTGTTATAGAGAGACACTGAAGTTGGATGGGCCTCAGTTTAAATCCAGCCCAAATAATTCCTTATTTGATCACACACACACACACACACACACACACACACACACACTCTCACACACACACACAATGTACTTTATGGGGCTGAGCCGGAGAGATAACTCAGTGGTTAAGAGCACTGGCTGCTCTTGCAGAGGACCAAGGTTACATTCCCAGCACCCACATGGTGGCTAAGAACAATCTGTAACTCCAGTTCCAGGGGAATCTGACACTCTTCTGACCTCCACAATCTTGCACGCACCTATAGACAATACACTCATACATGTGGTGGTGCACGCCTTTAATCCTAGCACTCGGGAGGCATAGGCAGGCAGATCTTTGTGAGTTCAAGGCCAGCCTAGTCAACAGAGTGAGTTCCAGGGCAGCTAGGGCTACAGGGAGACCCTGTCTCTAAAAGACTATATATATATATATTATATATATTATATATATATATAGTTTTAAATATACTTTGCCTATTCAAGCTTCAGTTTTCCAATCTAATGAATGTATTTTCATTTAGAATGTTTAGAATGTCTATGTGTAACTGAAAATGCAAAAAAAATGGATTAAACAATAAGGGTACATTATCTCATAAAGTGAAACATTACAGAGTCAGATATCTTCAGGTTTAATGATTTGAATCAATCAATAACATCACTAGAGATCAGGCTATTCCCAATTTTCTGTTGTGCCACCTTCAGAATGCCAGCCTGTCCTGCAATCTATCTGCCCTCGTGGTCCCAAGATAGCTATAACAACTGCAGTTATCACACTTAAACAGGACAGTATCTGGAGTGAAGGGCATCACTCATCTTCTGTGTCCAAATTAGCACCAAATCCATCTTCGGAAGTCCTGTGTCAAGATGTGTCCCCAGATCCCAATGTTAAATTTGAGATACATACCAACACCCACATAAGGAAAAGTAGATTCCCAAATAAAATCAGGTCATTCTAATCTCATTAAACAAGAAGACTGTGAAATGAAAAAAGAAGGAAGGAAGGAAAGAAGGAAAGGAGGGAGGGAGGGGAGGGAGAAAGAGAAAAAGAAGGAAGGAAGGAAAGAAAGAAGAAAGAAAGAAGAAAGAAAGAAAGAGAGAGAGAGAGAAAGAAAGAAAGAAAGAAAGAAAGAAAGAAAGAAAGAAAGAAAGAAGAAAGAAAGAAAAAGAAAGAAAGAAAAGAAAAGGAAAGAAAAGAAAGACTCAAGCAGGGTGGCTCATACAATTAGAAGGAATAGAACCAAATGGCCTGCTTGGGCTGCAGAGCAAGATTCAATGAAAATGAATCAAGACTTAGATACAAAAAATAAAACCGTCATAGGATCCAGCCATACCAATTCTGCTGCTCTTGCAGAGGACCTGAGTTCAGTTCCCAGCACCGACGTGACAGCCAACAACCCTCTGTGACTCTGGTTCTAGGGCATCTGATGCCCTCTTTGCCCTCCATGAGCATCACATGCATGGGTACACTTATATGGAGACAAAACCCTGATACACACAAAATAAAAATAAATCAAAATAATTCCCTTAAAATGTTTAAAAAATTAGAAGCCAGACATGGTGTATGCCTGTAATCCCAAGACTTGGGAGGTGGCAGCAAGCAGACAAGAGTTCAAAGTCACCATTGCACAGACAGCTCAGCCCCTCAGGCTGCATCAGATCCTGTCTTGAAAAGCAGAGCAATAGCAACAATGCCAAAACCCTTAAATACAGAAAATAGGGAGAGCCTATATGTGCTAGCTACTCCTGGGTGTCTACTTGACTGGATCTGGGATTAACTAAAATGAGAGAGACCTTCCAATTGGGTCATTTGGAGCCGGAAGACCCACCCTAGATGTGGGTGTTACCTTCTGATGGCAGGGTATGAAAGGCCATGGCCCAAGGAAGTGCTTGCTTTTTGACACTTTCCTTCTTTCTCATTGGTGAGTTTGCCTTGCTGCTGGGACCAACTCCTTGGATTCCAGAGTAGACTGAAGACTAGCAGATCTCCCAGAATCCATCAGGCCTTCAGTGCCTCTGATATGATTTTACTACACTCATGTGTTCATACAGTCCCAATCTACTTTGATAACTTCTTCCTAAGAGTAAAACTCCTCTAAACTTATCAGTGTGTGCCTCACTGGCAGCGCTGGGCAGATGGGAGTGCAGGACAGCTGATGGTGTTTACCTGCTCAGTGAGGTTCAAAGCCATCCTGTGCCTGTATTTGCATGGAAGACAGTTAATAGTCACCCAGGGCAAGGCATAGCCTGGAAGCCACTGTTTTACACAATTTAGAGTAACTTAGACCAGGGTACAGTGACAGAACTAGGACCAGGAGGGAGGCTTGTCTGACACCTGAACCAAAGTTCTTAAATCCCTACTTTGGCTGATTCTGGGAGCTTGAAGCATCTACCTAGGGACACATTTCTTATCCTCTCATGTGTTTTAAACTTGGAAAGTCAGGACTGTCTATAAGGTCAGCCAGACCCAGTACAGGAGCTGTTGTTTTCTTGTTTATTTGTTTGTTTGCTTGTTTTTTACCTAACCTGATGAAAGCACTGAATTTATGGCTTTTCATCAGTTTGTTCGTATTACTTTTGTCAGCTCTTTCTGTGGCTGAAATACAAACATTACATCCTTTATATTCTTTCTCACAGCTCCTGGGACAGAATGGAGACACCACTCCCCACAAAAATCACCAGGACTTTTTTGAGTACAGTATACAAATAACATTTGATAATTTTTTTTTTTTTTGGTCTTTTTTGAGACAGGGTCTCCCTGTAGCTCTGGCTGTCCTGGAACTCACTCTGTAGACCAGGCTGGCCTCAAACTCACAGAGATCCGCATGCCTCTGCCTCCCAAGTGCTAGGATTAAAGGCGTGCGCCACCACGCCCAGCATTTATTTATTTCTGTATATGTATCAATGTATTGTCTACATGCAAGTTTGTGCACCCGTGTCGTGCAATGCCGCGGAGGTCAGAAGAGGGTCTCAGATTCCCCTGGAACTGGTGTTCTCCTGGAATTGGAGTTTCAGACAGCTCTCGGCCACCATATGGGTGCTGGGGATCGAACCCAGGTCCTCTGTAAGAGCGGTCGGCATTCTTAACCACTAGGCCATCTCTCCAGCCCACATTTGATAATATATTTAAACTTAGAAATTGTACAATAAAATACATCTTTATAATTGAAACTTGTTGCAAAACATTTGTAGCAATAAAGAGAAATGTTAGATATCTCTAAGTATATTAAACATATGAAACAAATGATTTATTCATAAACAAAAATGTAATTAATGTTCCAATACAGCCAGTGGTTGACAGTGGGTAGAATGTATTATAAAGCCCTTACAGAGTATAACTTTTATACTTATTAGATTATCTCTTACATAACTGGGTTTCTTTGAATTTTTAACATGCAAATTATATCCATAAACCTTGACATCAATCAGGCATAGAAGTTTACATTCCAAAGAAAGGAGTGATGAGATTTGAAGGAAAACAATTCGATGTCATGAGAATCCTTGTCTCCTTTTATGAAATGTCTGGAATCATAAAAGGGGAAAATGACAGAAAACAGAACGTGCTTGAGTTTAATTTCAAAACCTTTGTGTTGCCCTGACTATTAAGTAGATTATTTATTGCCCACACCCTTTCAACTATCTCCAGAAAAAGGATCTACAGCGTAGAACCTCAAGCAGGTACTTTTGGATCCAAGTGACTTATTTCACATTTCCTATAATTAAAGTGACAACCTTCTCTTCCATGTGTCTGAGTTCCTGTCTTACCTTTTTGAGAGAGGTTTACGAAAACATCAGAAGATGGTGGAATAGGAAACCCCAGTCCTTGCTCCCCTGGAGCATGATCGACTCAACAATGTTATGCCAAAAGTATCTTTCTAATCAGTTGAGGTTCTAGTTAGTAAGTCACAATGCCCCCAGACAAGCTCAAAGCTGCACTGGATTAGGAAACGGGGGCAATTTCACAACCCCATCAGCTTCCGCTAAGCTGTTGCGACTCAGCACAAAGAGGTCACTTCAACCTGCAAATCTTCCCTGGGAGGACTGAGGACACCTGGTCATGCCTCACTGGAGTGCTGACCAGACTAGCAGAGCTTGGCACTGATGGCTAAGAGCAAAGGAGAAAACAGTTTGCTTGCACGGTTGTGCAAGACTGGAAGAAAGCATGGAACCCAGGGGTTCTCCACAGAGAAAGAAGGGTAAAAAGCATGCCTTCTATGTCCTGGCCCGTGGAACAGCAATCCACACCAGACAGACAAGAGAGTAGGGTGCCTACGAAAAGTGAAACTCAGTAGATACTCTAATTAGGTATTTACACACACACACACACACACACACACACACAAACATACACACACACACACAAACACACGATCAGAGAAGATAAAACTACAGGGCTTGAGAGACTTGCAGAACCTCTAGCCGGGATGATTGGTGAAGGTCTTCCTTTGGCAAAGCCAATCCATAATTACTGGGAGAAGTAGCTGCATCTATATCAGCAAAAGAATCTACAAAGAATGCAGAAGAATCAGTGAAAACATGACACATTCAAGAGAACAGAATAAAATCTGCAATAACTGAATCTGAGAAACAGATTAGTTAGCCTGAAAAGGAATTCCAAATAATTATCTTAAGCAAAGCCAGTGACTTACAAGTGACACAGGCAGACAACTGCATAAAACCATGAAAACAGTACATAGACATAAGGTCCCAGTGGAGAAGCACTCCTGCACATGTGCATGCCCCTGGTTCAATCCCCAGCACCACAAAAATAAAGAAAATAACAAAGAAATTGATATTAAATTTTAAAAATTCAAACACTTTTGAAGCTTAAGAATACCAAAAATAGTATCTATGAGTAAAGAGATGTAAATTTAGAAGGCAGTGTGATACTGTGTCCATTGGCGATTCAATAGTAGTAGGTTCACCCTTGGTGCCCATGAGCTCCACAGCCGCAGGTTCTCGACCAGACTACAGAAGCAGGTGACTCCTCCTGTGGAGTGGGCCTTAAATCCAATCAGAAGTGGTTGGTTACCCCCATAACATTCATGCCACCACTGTTCCCACAGGCTTGTCTTGCTGTGCTGAGTGCTATTATAGGTCTCGGGGTTCATAGGTGGGAAATACTTTTGTTGATTCCTGCCCCCAGCAGCCTGAAAAGCACCTTCTAGTACTACTAAAGCTAGCCTGAAGGGACAAAGCTTCCTGTTCAGCACCACCCTGATTTCTCCACATTCTGTGGCCCAAGTGTGTACTGTCTTCAAAAAAATGGTCTTACCACCAAGTTCTTGTGGGCAAACAAGAGCACTGCAATATCCTGTATTGATTTGGTGGTCTCTGAGACACCCCTGACCTCTGGGGGAAGTATCCCATGCCTTGCCCTGGACTTTCTATGTGATAACCTATGACTTCTTGGAGGAGCATTATCCCCTGTACAGAGTACTCTAATTAAACACATACAGATGCAGACACACACACACACACACACACACACACACACACACACACACACAGTGTATAAAATAGTGAGTTTCCGTGAGGCTTTTCAAGCATCCTTAGCACTAGTTAGCCCCCTCCCCCCACTTAAATCTCCCTTTCATTATTTCCCTATTATTTCATCTCTTCCCTATCGCCTGTGTTCTAGTATCTCCCCTCCATTAAGATCTTTCTTCCTTCTCTCTACCAATGATCCCTTTCCAATTTCCTGGATTCTATAGGTATTACAAATTAAACACACAAATCTAAAGATTCAACACTGAATTCACATATGAGTGAGAACATATGTCTTTCTGGGTCTAGGATACCTCATTCAGTATAATGATTTCCAATTCAATCCATTTACCTAAAAATTTCATTATTTCATTTTTCTTTACATTTGAATAAGATTTCATTGTGTACAGGTACCACGTTTTCATTATCCATTCATCAGTTGATGGGCATGTAGGCTGTTTCCATGTCTGACCTAGTCTGAATAGGAACAGCAGTAAACATGGATGAACATGTGTCTCTGTAGTAAGATATAGAATCTTTTGGATGTATGTCCAGGAGGGGTATAGCTGTCAGAGACAGCAGCGGATAATGGTTAACATGGAAGCTCACAACTGGTCAAATGAAGAGAAGTGACTACGAACAGCCACAAATGGGGCATCTATATCACACCCCCTCCCCCAAAGGCTCAGGAAATGTGGCAGAAGAGAAAACGGAAGGATTGCAAGAGCCAGGGATCAGGGAGGACTGGACTGAAACGCTGTCTTCTGGACATGACAGAACCTTGTCGTGAAGCACAGGTGCTGTGGCCGCTGCACAAGATCAAGCCAGTCAACATCCTAGCATGGAAGGGGGAGGGACTCGAGAGGCACAGTGTCCCACTGAAGAGCTACCGACAGTTGGTGGTTTCCTGGGGAAGGAGAGTCAGTTCTTTAAAAGCATGGCCTCTGGTAGGTTGTCCATGCTCTAGGGGCTGGCCTACACCTGTGAATGTAAAGGCAGCACAAACGCGAGTCAGTGGACCATAAAAACAGAAAAAGAGGACCCAGAGTTGGGAGAAGGTGGAGGATAGAGGGATATCCAGGAGTTAAGGGGAGGCTTGGGGTGAACATGATCAAAATACATTTTCTGCATGTCTAAAATTCAAAAATAATTGAAACATGTTATTTTTAAAAAGGAAAAAAGGGATACAAAAACAAACTGAATAATTACTAGAGAGCTTTAACAGCAGACTTTATCAAGCAGAAAAAAATATTCAGTGGAGTCAAAGAAAGATCTTTTATTTTATTTTATTTTATTTTATTTTGGTTTTACACTTTTTTTGGTATTTTTGAGACAGGATCTCCCTTTTAGTACCAGGTGTCCTGGAGCTCGCTCTGTAGACCAGGCCAGCCTTGAACCCACAGAGATCCACCTATCTCTGCCTCCCGAATGCTGGGATTAAAGGTGTGCGCCACCACGCCTGGCAAAGAAAGATCTTTTAAAATTATCCTGTCAGAATGATAAAATGGAGTAAAAAAAGCTGAAGGGATTATCACCACTCAGATTAATAAAAGCATTATGGAGTTGTGAAAGGAGAAGAAAGGACAGAAAGCCGATTTTAAAAGATCATAGCTTTAAGATAAGTTACTGTGGGACGGTTGATACAGGGTCTTGCTATACAACTCTAGCTGACCTGGAACTCACCATGTGTTCAGGGTAGCCTCAAACTTCTTACAGTTCTCCTGCCTCAGTTTCCCCAATACTAATACCAAAAGCATGTGCTATAAAGTCCAGTTAAGAGAAATTGTTACCTTTATTTTAGTATAACCACGTTTATGATAACTGACAGTATTTATGAAATTCCCCCCTTTAAATTAGTGCTTTTGTGCCTGTTTTACAATATGTACCCACCTCACCCCATGAAAAGTTGTTTTATTCTAAAAAACTTCATTCTCTCATATGTGGAAGCTAAGCAAAGTTGAGTTGAATGCAGCCTAATGTTTACTAAAAGTTGTGAAAAGGGGGAAGGAGAGGAGATGAATGGGACACCGCCGAGCAGTGCCTGCAGTTTGCGTGGCTGTAGAGCCCACTGATGCGTGGGACTAATCGTGTTAGTCAAAATAAAATGAATATGAAAAAGTAAACAAGCAAATAATAAAAGTAAACAATAAAAGCCTTATTTTTCACATCTGTATCTAAAATGTACCTAAAATTTAATTTTTATGTATACATGAGAAGGAAGACAACTCATTTATGTGAATATGTAATCAACCCTATATCCATTACAA
The DNA here is from genome assembly GCA_009823505.1 of Rhizomys pruinosus. Classification (NCBI taxonomy): domain Eukaryota; kingdom Metazoa; phylum Chordata; class Mammalia; order Rodentia; family Spalacidae; genus Rhizomys; species Rhizomys pruinosus. The sequence goes on from VZQC01014560.1 coordinate 3,946,920, forward strand.
AAATATAATTAGAGTGTTACTTTCTCATAATTTTGTGGCTGTACGTGTGTGGATTTATTTCATGGCACTTTATTCTACTGGTTTATCTTCTCTTTCAACCCTACTCAAGCTGTTATAACTACCTTAATTTTTTATGTGCATATGTGTCAATGGTGTGTATATGTGTGAGCATGTGTGTGGAGGCCCAAAGTTGACATTATGTACCTTTCTTGATTGCTCTCCCCTTCAACCCAGAGCCCACCATTGAGGCAGGGTCTCCCCTTCAACCCAGAGCCCACCATTGAGGCAGGGTCTCCACTTCAACCCAGAGCCCACCATTGAGGCACGATCTCCACATCAACCCAGAGCCCATCACTGAGTTCAGGTCTCCCCTTCAATCCATAGCCCACCATTGAGGAAGGGTCTCCCCTTCAACCCAGAGCCCACCATTGAGGCAGGGTCTCTACATCAACCCAGAGCCCATCATTGAGTTCAGGTCTCCCCTTCAGCCCACAGCCCACCATTGAGGCAGGGTCTCTACATCAATCCACAGCCCACCATTGAGTTCAGGTCTCCCCTTCAACCCACAGCCCACCATTGAGGCAGGGTCTCCACATCAACCCAGAGCCCATCATTGAGTTCAGATCTTCCCTTCAGCCCACAGCCCACAATTAAGGCAGGGTCTCCCCTTCAACAGAACCCACCAATTCCAGGTCTTTTGGCCACCAGCTTGCCCCAGGAATCCCCGTGTCTGCCTTCTAAGGTGTGGGATGCCTTCTAAGATGTGGGATGACTAGTCGTCACCATACTTGCCCAGCATTTACATAGGTTCCAGGGACCCAAACTCCAGTCTCCATACTTGTATGGCAAGTGCTGTACTCATGGAACTCTCTCTAAGCTCTGTTTACTTTAATTTTAAAGATCTTATTCTCTGGCAGCTTAAGTCTTCCACATTTGTTTTTCTGCAAGGCATCCTTTTGTATACTTGATCTGCTATTTTTCCATATAAATATTTATAGCCTGCTTAGAAATTTCTGTCATAAACCCCCATAATAAATTGCTGGGACTGTGATTGGAATTTCTCCTAAGAATAACATAAAAATACTTACTTGTAATATTAAATCTTCCTATACATAAACATGGTGTAGCCTTTCATTAAAGCATATCTTCTTTAAAATTGCCCAATAATAATTAGTTTGTAGTTTTAAAACTGTTTCGAGGGGCTGGAGAGATGGCCTAGCAGTTAAGAGCACTGACTGCTCTTGCAGAGGACCCGGGTTTGATCCCCAGCACCCACATGGCAGCTGAAAACCGTCTTTAGCTCCAGATTCCAGGGGAATCTGACACCCTCTTCTGACCTCTGCGGCATTGCACGACACGAGTGCACAGACCTACATGCAGACAGTACATTCATACACATATGAAAATAAATAAAATAAAAACTGTTTCGAAAGGTGTGTTCCCAGGTAATCACTTTTTATTTCATTTTTCTATTTGTTGAGCTTTGAGGCCTTCATTTGTTTTGTTTGCTTTGTTCTCTTTGGATGACCTCATAGTGACTATAAACTCAGCCAAATGTAAATGAATAGTATGAAGTTATTATAGGACTTTAAATGATTGTGTCTACATTCTAGGCATCAAGTGCCCCACATCCAAGTCCTGAATCATGACCTGAACCGTGAGCCCACACAGCTGTGAACCTCTTGTTTATAGGTCTTCACACGGTTTCAGTTTTGTGTATTTGTGTACTCGTTGATTAATGGATGTTCCCCCAGTACCTAAAACACTTCCTGCAATGGAGTGTAGATACAACATATGACTGCTCAATGAATGTGAAATAAGGAAGTTTATTCTTTCATTCATAAAGCTAAGTGGAAAGAGAAGAGAGCTTAGGCAGACATAAGTAACTCTGGTCTGCTCTTGGGAAAATGCCTTGCTGGTATGCTGACCCAGATCATTCTGGTCTGTTTGACCAGATACTATACCAGCTTAGATGTTACAGCAATGGCCATTCCCAGAAGAGAAAGACCAACAAAGCCCAAATCCATGGGAATGTGAAGTGCTTTGCTGGATGGCTTCAGTGTCAACTTGACACACCTGGGTTGAGGGAGTCTCAGTTGGGGAATTGCATCCTTTGGATTGCCCTAAGGCCATGTCTTAAAATATCCCATGTGGGGTATTTTCTTGATTGCTGAGTGATGTGGGAGGGCCCAGCCCACTGTGGGCAGTGCCACCCCTGGGCAGGTCTTTCTGTATTATATAAGAAATAGGCCCAAGAAGAGATCAGCAGCTTAAACAGACCCATAACATATGAAGAAATAGAGGATGTAGTAAGAAGCCTCCCAACTAAAAAAAGCCCAGGCCCAGACGGTTTCACAGCAGAATTCTATAAAACATTTCAAAAGACCTACAACCATTATTACTGAAACTGTTTAGAAGTATACAATCAGAGGGAATTCTCCCAAATTCCTTCTATGAAGCCAACATCACTCTATTACCAAAACCAGGCAAAGATCCAACTAAAAAGGAGAATTATAGACCCATCTCCCTCATGAACACAGATGCCAAAATTCTAAACAGAATACTGGCAAATCGCATACAGACCCACATCAAGAAGATCATCCATCATGACCAAGTTGGATTCATACCAGAGATGCAGGGATGGTTCAACATACGAAAATCAATAAACATCATCAAACACATAAACGGAATCAAAGACAAAAACCACACCATCATCTCAATTGATGCTGAAAAAGCCTTTGACAAAATCCAGCATCCCTTCATGCTTAAAGTCCTAGAAGGAATTGGATTGGAGGGATCATTCCTCAATGTAATCAAAGCCATATACAGGAAACCCACAGCCAATATCATCCTAAATGGGGAAATGACGGAAACATTCCCTTTAAAGGTAGGAACTCGGCAAGGCTGCCCCCTATCACCACTCCTCTTCAATATAGTGCTTGAAACACTTGCTAGAGCAATAAGGCAAGAAAAGGATATTAAAGGAGTACTAATTGGAAAAGAGGAAGTCAAACTATCCCTATTTGCTGATGATATGATTGTTTACTTAAGAGATGCAAAAAACTCCACCAGAAAACTCCTAGAAACGATTAACAGCTTCAGCAAAGTGGCAGGATACAAAATTAACCTTAGAAAATCAATGGCCTTTCTTTACACCAAGAACAAGCAACTGGAGAAAGAATTCAAAGAGACCTTCCCACTCACAATAGCCTCAAAAACAATAAGATACCTAGGAACAAACCTAACCAAAGACACCAAAGACCTCTACAACAAAAATTTTAAACCCTTAAAGAAAGAAATTGAAGAAGACCTCAGAAGATGGAAAAACCTCCCATGCTCATGGATTGGGAAAATTAACATTGTAAAAATGTCCATTTTACCAAAACTCTTGTATAGATTTAATGCAATCCCAATCAAAATCCCCAAGAGTTTCTTCACAGGCTTGGAAACAAAAGTTCTTAAATTCATTTGGAGAAACAAAAGACCCCGAATAGCCAAATCAATCCTGAGTGAAAAGAGCTACACAGGAGGGATCTCTATACCAGATTTTAAACTATACTACAGGGCTATAGTCATAAAAACAGCCTGGTACTGGCACAAAAACAGACCTGTTGACCAATGGAACAAAACCGAAGATCCAAATCTGAGCACATACAATTTCAGCCATCTCATATTTGACAAGGGGGCCAAGAAACCACAATGGAGAAAAGACAGCATCTTCAGCAAGTGGTGTTGGCAAAACTGGATCACCACTTGTAGAAGAATGAAATTAAACCCCTACCTCTCACCCTGTACAAAAGTCAACTCCAGATGGATTAAAGACCTCAACGTGAAACCCCAAACTCTGAAGGTGATAGAAGAAAAAGTTGGCAGCAGACTACAAGACATAGGCGTAGGAAAAGACTTCCTAAATCAGACAGCAGCTGCACAAGAATTAAGGTCGACAATTGACAAATGGGACCTCATCAAACTCAAAAGCTTCTGTACATCAAAAGAAACAATCAAGGAAGTGAAGAGAAATCCCACAGAGTGGGAGGAAACCTTCACTGCAGATACATCTGACAAAGCATTGATTTCCAGAATATATAAACTACTCAAAAAACAAAGAAAAAAGAAAACAAATGACCCGCTCAATAGATGGAGCAAAGAACTGAACAGAGACTTCACAAGCGAGGAATTAGAGATGTCTGAGAAACACCTCAAGAACTGCTCAACATCACTAATCATTAAGGAAATGCAAATGAAAACCACTTTAAGATATCATCTTACTCCAATAAGACTGGCTAGGATCAAGAAAACAAATGATACCAAGTGCTGGAGAGGTTGTGGGGAAAGGGGAACACTCATCCACTGCTGGTGGGAATGTAAACTCGTACAGCCACTATGGAAAGCAGTGTGGAGAACCCTTGGAAGACTTGGAATGAACTTGCCACCCGACCCAGCCATACCACTCCTGGGCATGTACCCTCAAGACTTACGCCACCACAGAGATACATGCACGGCCATGTTTATTGCAGCTCTCTTCACAATAGCAAGGAGCTGGAACCAACCTAAATGCCCCTCAACTGACGAGTGGATAGAGAAAATGTGGTACATCTACACAATGGAGTTCTATGCAGCAGTAAAGAAAGACGACATCACGAGCTTTGCAGGAAAATGGCTGGAGCTAGAGGACATCATGCTGAGTGAAGTAACACAGTCCCAGAAAAACAAACGACGAATGGTATCCCTCATCTGTGGATGCTAGTGCCAATTACCTAGTTGTAAGTATTTCTTGTGTAGGGCCCCCTGAGCTTTTGTCCAAAGCAGTTGGGCATAATGCATATTGGAAACAACAACAACAACAACAACAACAGAAAGGACTGCATCAAAGAACTGACTGAAACAGTGAACTTCTGCTCAAAACAGTCAACTTCCTCATGGAGAATATTGAGAAAAACTAAGAGATGAAAAGCATGTTTGACAGAATGCATGAACTCTGGCGGGGTGGGGGAATGGGCGGGAACACAGGTCTAGATTTGTTAAAAAATAAAAATAAATTTATGTGAAAAAAAAAAATTAAAAAAAAAAGAATTCCAGTTCCACTGGATCCAGTGCCCTCTGCTGGCCTCCATGGGCATTACATGCAAATGGCAAACTTACTAAAGAATAAATATTGATAATAAATGAAAAGGCTGAGTTCCATGCCGGATCAGCATACTGCTCCTGTTCATATTCGGCCATGTTGTACAGGGAAATCCGCAGGGTTGTTGAAGATGGGGACAATGTATTCTCATGCAGGTAACCGTAGCCCTCTCCACCAGTGAGGACTGGACCTGGCGCATGATGCAGAGGGCTCTGATCCCGCTAGGAATTCGAAGTTGAAGCTGCAGTAGCAGCAGCTTCTGAAGAAAGCAACAGATGTCTATTGTAGGGATCAAGAGAGGTGGAGGTGAGGTGGCTGGCCGTGGCTGTGTTCTGGACTTGTGGCAGCTGGGACATGGTCTGCCCTTCGTAATTATACTTAGCCGTCACTGCGTAATTTTACTCAGCTTGGCAGCGTTTGTAGTAGGCATCCAGCGCTCCATATGTGTTGTTGTAATATAATGAATCCTCATAACTCATGGTGTAAAGTGTACGAACTGCTCCATACTGCTCATTATACTGCTCGGTCAAGGCAGCCGGAACGATCTATGGGACACTATTTGGACCACTGCCCCTCCTTGCCTCGCTGAATGCAGCTACTCTGGTCTCCCATTCCAGGCTCAGTCATAAGCTGGCTGGTGGACAACTGCATGTGCATTCCTTTGGTTTGAAACTGTGCTGTCAAGGCCCCTGATTGGCTCCACAGCATCCTCTGCCTGCTCCATGTGTACAAAGGCATAATCTTTTACGATGTCACTTTTGATGACTGGGCCAGACTTGGTGTGGAGCTCTTGGTAGGTACAAGTGGGGCTGATGTTGCCCACGTGCAACTTGGTCGAAGCTTTGCTCTTATTCTTGCTGGCTTCCACATTGATGTTCACTCCGTGCAGCTTGTTCAGGTTTTCGAATAGCATCCTCCATGGCCGTCTTGTCCTCTATGTGCGCAAGCCATAGTTCTTAAAGATCATGACACATTCCAGCACCTTCCCAAAGAGTGGATCTCCTGCTCTGTGGCTTCCCGTGGGGCAGATTTCCAATGAACAGCTTTACTGTCTCCACAACAGCCGCAAAGTCGAAGGCAACCGGACCCCAGTCCCCGCTGTGCCCTGGGAGTTAGCTAAGCACTGGCCAGAAGGCCCGAGGGATGGATCTCACTCCAAGGTCCACAGGCCTGCTCCTCACTGGCAGAGCAGCGCGATGCTCCAGACAAACACTGAGACTTAATTTTAAACTTCCATGCCACAAACATTTTAACAAGACTAAAGTCTAGTATTATTAAAGACTTCTTTTCCAAGGTGGAGAATCTTCCCCGTACTGTTGCCCTAGTCTTAGCTGGGACTCTGTTTGGCTATCAGAAGTCCATGTTGTTTTCTAGAATCTTCACTAAGCTGATTGTGCCTTCTCCTACTCAATCTACTTTTGAAGAAGATTTTTTTTTTCTGATTCTCGGTAATGCGTTTAAGAGCTTTCTGTGGGTAAACTTCTTGCCTTTTCTCTTTCAGAAATGCTGGTTTCTGTAAGCACAAGAGCTGGAGAGAAAATCCCAGAGTGATTTGCTTCACATCTTAAATTCTGGGTGTCTTGGAACACTGTTTCAGAAACAGTCTTAAGAGAATAAGTACAGAAGTACATTATCCTTTATATTGGTACATCAGTTTTATTTCCTTGGTGGGGGAGAAAGAAAGAGACAGAGGCAAAGAGAGACAAAGAGACACAGAACGGGATTTTAAGGAATTGTATCATGTAGTTACGAAGGCTTGCGAGTCCTAAGATTATTGTTAGCAAGATAGAAAACCAATGTTAAAAATGTCAGTTAGAATATTTTAAGGTAGAAGAAGATCAATGCCTGAATTTGGAAATAGACAGGTAGTGCATACAGCTCTACTGTTAAAATGTGAATCCCTAAACATGTTTTGGAACTAACCTATAGTTTATTTTCAGACACCATAACTTTGGTATATACGTGGCATATTTTGGAGCAATACACACTGGAGGGAACAACAAAAACAAAAATGAGCGGTTCAAAGACCGAGACAGTAAACCTCTGCATTGAAAAACTTAAAAAAAGACTGAGAAAAAGAATGCATGAGCTCTGACCAGGTGGGGGGCATGGGAGGGGGACTGCATCTAAATTTGACTAAGAAATGTTGTACGAAATGCACAAAACTTCAATGAAAATTTTAAAAAGCTGGGCCTGGTGGCACATGCTTTTAATCCTAGCAATTGGGAGGCAGAGGCAGGCAGATAAAAAAAAAAAAAAAGAAAAGAAAAAAGAAAAGAAATAGGCTGGGCATGGGCCAGGGGAGCAAGCCAGTAAACAGCATTTCCCCATGGCCTGTGCTTCAACTCCTGCTTCTAGGTTCCTGCCCCGAGTTCCTACCTTGGGCTCCCTAAGTGATGAACTGTGACCCGAGAGATGTAAGATAAATAAGCCCTTTCCTCAACAAGCTGCTATTAGTCAAGAGTGTTTTGTCACAGCAATTGATAGCCTAGCGGTTAAGAGCACCGAGTGCTCTTGCAGAGGACCTGGGTTTGGTCCCCAGCACCCACACGGTGGCTAAGAACCATCTGTAACTCCAATTCCAGGAGAACTCCAGTTCCAGGGGAGTCCGAGACCCTCTTCTGACCTCCACGGCATTGCACGACAAGGGTGCACAAACCTATATGCAGATAGTACATTCATACACATACAAAAATAAATAAAATTAAAAAAAAAGAAACTAGAACAAGTGCCAAGTATAGTGTGGAACTTAACAGAAACACTCGTGTTGATTGAAGCAAAATAATCCGAAGTAAACTTTGACTCTGGTCTACCTTTTGTCTTGGAGTCACACCAAAACTTGTAACATCTTATGACCTTGAGATCTTCTCTTGGGCCTATCCATTGCAAAGTATGAAGTCTAGTGCCTGGCTCTAAGGAAGGCCTTACCTTAACTCTCATTCTCACTCATCAGCCCATTTTTAAGTGAGAAGACAAAGTCAGAGAAACGAGGTAACTTAGTTTACTTATGCAGAAAGTAAGGGGCCAGAATTTGACCACAGGTCTGTTTTCATCCAAAGCCCAAACTATTTTTCACCAAGGACTTCCCAACTGATTGTTTATAGATTTCCAAAAATTGACAGTTTCTCCACAAAGATTTTCAAAGTTAATGATATTAGATTTTCATTTTGGGTTTTATTTTCCTTTCACCTCTAATTTTGATCAACAAAGCAATTATAAACTTTCTCTTTGGGAGGAGAGAGGCTTTACTGGAGAGGAGATAAAATGCATTACTATACAGGGGGAATAATAATAAACCATAGGATGGTTTAATGGGGTGGATAACAGGAGGGCAGGGCAGAGGGGAGACTATGGAAAGATGACTAAATGTAAAGGCCTTTAGAAAAAGCTGTATGACAGTCTCAAAAGGACAAAAAAAAAAAAAAAGGAAAAAGTTGTATGGAAACCCACCACTATAGAAGCTTCTTTTCTTTTTTTTCTTTTTTCTTTTTTTTTTTTTTTTTTTTTTTTTTTTTTTCTTTTTTGAAAGGGTCTCTCCCTGTAGCCTCAGCTGCCCTGGAACTCACTCTGTAGACCAGGCTGGCCTTGAACTCATAGAGATCCGCCTGCCTCTTCCTCCTGAGCGTTGGGATTAAAGACATGCTACCACACTAGCTAGAAGCTTCTTTTTTTTTTTTAATTTTTTTTTGTATGTGTATGAATGTATTGTCTGCATGTAGGTTTGTGCACCCGTGTCGTGCAATGCCGCGGAGGTCAGAAGAGGGTCTCAGATTCCCCTGGAACTGGAGTTCTCCTGGAATTGGAGTTACAGACGGTTCTCAGCCACCATGTGGGTGCTGGGGATCGAACCCAGGTCCTCTGCTAGAGCAGTTGGTGCTCTTAACCGCTAGGCTATCTCTCCAGCCCCGCTAGAAGTTTCTTAAACTATATGCATATATATTACAAAAAGCGATTAAAAGGAGTTACTTTATAACAGCAGGACACTGGTCCTATTAGATAGCACAGGTTAGCAAAGTAAAAGCCCAGTGTCAGGAAAAGACTTCCTCTTTTGAAGGCATTAACCAGGGGTGCCATAGATCCTCCAACAGTACTAGCCATTGCACCTACCAGAACTTTGCAGTAAAACCCTTTTTCTAAAGAAAATATATACACGAACCATAGAAAAAAGCAAGGATAAATCGAGCTGGGGCTGACTTCAAAGTTTCGTCGCTACTAACTAGTTTTCATATACTGGCAGATGTTATGTACATTGCCAGAAGAGAAAAGTAATCATCAGTCTTACCCAGCTGTGGATCCTGAGAGCTACAACTGGCCCAGCAAGACAGGTCCAGCAGTGTAAGAGTGGCACAAGTATTATACAACTAACCAACCACCTTGTAAGTGTTTGTTCATGAACAAACAGGAACCTAAGTCAAACTTCTGCCTCCCCAGGCTCAAGGATCATTGTGGAAGAGGGGGTGGAAAGAGACAGAGGTGGTGGGGTACCACAGAGAAATAGAGTTTTCCAAACAGCTGAGCAGTTACCCATACGAACTCAGAACAACAGAGTCATACACAAGTCCCATGTAAGCCCAAGCCAGACAAAATCTCACATGGACTTGAAGAAGAGGGTTAAAAAAAATTTTACCTGGGGCTGGAGAGATAGCCTAGAGGTTAAGAGCACCGACTGCTCTTGCAGAGGACCCGAGTTTGATCCCCGGCACCCACATGGCAGCTAAGGACCATCTGTAACTCCAATTCCAGGAGAACTCCAGTTCCAGGGGAATCCGAGACCCTCTTCTGACCTCTGCAGCATTGCACAACATGGGTGCACAGACCTACATGCAGCCAGTACACTCATACACATACAAAAATAAATAAAATTTAAAAAAAATTTTTTTAAATTACCTGCGAAGTTCATGATGTCATCTGTCTTTACTGCTGCATAGCACTCCATTACATAGATGTACCATATTTTCTCTATCCACTCATTGGTTGAGGGGCATTTGGGTTGGTTCCAGCTCTTTGATATTGTGAAGAGAGCTGCGGTAAACATAGATGTGCATGAATCTTTGCAGTAGGATGAGTCTTTTGGGTATATACCCAGGAGTGGTATGACTGGGTCAGGTGGTAGACTCATTTTGAGCTTTTTAAGGGTTCTCCACACTGCTTTCCATAGTAGTTGTATGAGTTTCCATTCCCACCAGCAGTGGATGAGTGTTCCCCTTTCCCCACATCCTCTCCAGCATTTGGTGTCTTTGTTTTCATGATCTTAGCCAGATGACATCATGAACTTTGTAGGCAAATGGATGGAACTAGAAGACATTATGCTAAGTGAAGTAACACAGTCCCAGAAAAACAAATGACAAATGGTATCCTTCATCTGTGGATGCTAGCACCAAATACCTAGTAGTAAGGCAAACTGAGCAGTGTGTGTGTGTGTGTGTGTGTGTGTGTGTGTGTGTGTGTATGTGTGTGTGTATTTCTTTTACTTGAAAGCAACTGTACCATTATAATGTGAATACCTTAATGGATCTAGAATTAACCTACCACTTATTTTCAGACTTTTAAATTGTGATATATAGGGGTATGTGTGCATATTTTATAGTAATATAAAATTAAAGGGGGAAAATGTGAATTCTAAAAATGGTTCCCCTCATTTGTGGATGTTAACCAAATCCCCAGTTGAAAGACAAGCTGAACAACATTATTGTTATATTTCTTTTTATCTGAAAGCAACTGTGCTGTTATAATATGAATCTCTTAACGGGCTCTAAAATTGACCTACCACTTATTTTTAGACTCTGTAATTACCATATATGGGTAGAAGGTATGTATTCATATCTTAGAGTAATATAAAATTAAAGGGGAAAATGTGAATGTTTAAACATATTCTGGAGTTAACATAAATTTTATTCTCAGAGGTCATAATTTTGATATATATGTGATGGTTATATAGGCATATGCTGGAGCAATACAAAGGGGAGGGAACAACAACAACATAAAGACTGGCTCAAAGAACTGACCGATATAGTTAAATTCTACCCCAAACGAAAAGCCTCTGCAGTGAAAAACTTCAGAAAGACTGAGAGAAAGATGCAAGACATGTATGGCAGAAGGCATGAACTGGGGTGGGGCGGGGAGCAGGGAGAGGGGAATGTGTCTAAACTGGACTGAAAGATGATGTGTGAAATACACAAATCATCAGTAAAAGTATTTAAGAATAAAAACAACCTTACCTCAGGAACTATTGGCAACTGATGGCTACTGGGATGGAGGAGAGTCAACCTCATGTGAGGATGGAACTCTGTAGGTTGGCCAGGCTCCAGTGGACAAATCTACACCAGGGAGGAGATTTAAAATAATAAATATAATAAATCTATAAAATAGAACACAGGAATTGGGCTGGGGCAGTAGGGGAGGGGAGGGGGAGGGAATCCAAATTTGATCAAAATATATTGTATGAAATTCACACAAATGCAATTAAAAAATCCTTTCTCTTTAACACAGAAAACATCACTGTGCTTTGTGTAAGGGATTAACAGAGCAAGAAATGTGGGCTGGAGAAACAGCTCAGCGGTTAAGAGCATTGCTGCTCTTGCAGATGACCTCAGTTTGAATCCCAGCACCCACATGGTGGCTAACAACCTTCTGAAACTCCAGTTCCAGGGGATCTAACACCCCCTTCTGACCTCCCCAGCCTCTGCATGACAGGGGTGCACTTATACAGATGAAGCCAAAACACTCATACACATGAAATAATAAAAAAATAAAGAGCAAGAAACATGATAAGTAGAGAGTAGATGTGTTCAGAATTCAATATATTACTCAACAGAACACTGCAGACCACTATATGATTTTGATAACAATTTTAAATTATTTGTACTCTTAGTTATAGACTGTGTCATTTATTCATGGATTGATGATTACAAACACAAAGAATGAGGAACACTAACTTTAGAACACAAGAAGGCTCATGAGGAACGTGAAATGATCATAGTTCTGTGTGTTATAGTCTGCACATTGATACGACATGACACGATTATCTCATCAGAATGTTCATTCGATAAATTTAGACTGGGACTTCAAGAAGCAGTTTTTAAAAAGGCAAATACTGAACTGGGCCTGTAGTTCAGTGGTATAGTGACCAGCATGCCTGAGAGACTGGCTTCGATAGATAGATAGATAGATAGATAGATAGATAGATAGATAGATAGATAGATAGACAGATAGATAGATAGATGATAGATATAGATTATAGATAGATAGATGATGGATATAGATTATAGATAGATTGTTGATAGATTATAGATAGATGATAGATAATAGATAATAGAAATGGATAGATGATAGATTATAGATAGAATATGGGCTCAAAAGCCAAGAGTCCCAGATGCAAGTTCTGACTTTGAGACAATTTGAACTGGGTACCTCCCCTCTCTCTTAACATCAGTACTTTGAGCCATTTGATCTCTACCATTCAGTTAATTATTAGGTATTATTGTAAGTATTTTTTTTTTTGGTCTTTTTGAGACAGGGTCTCCTTGTAGCCTCAGCTGTCTTGGAACTCACTCTGTAGACTAGGATGGCCTTGAACTCACAAAGGCTCCACTTCCAGGGGAATCCGAGACCCTCTTCTGACCTCCGTGGCATTGCACGACACGGGTGCACAGACTTGCATGCAGACAGTACATTCATATACATACAGAAATAAATAAATAAATAAATAAATAAATAAATAAATAAATAAAAAGGGGAAAGAAAAGAAAAAAGAAATAGAGTGTTTTCTATGCTTTGTTAATTACTATTATGTTGTGCAGAGAGAAATTAAAGAATAATATATTTGGGAAATTTTAGATGGGCTCATTGACATGACTCTATCTGATTTCGTGGGTTTGCCCAAGCCACCAAGAGGCTGACACAGCAATGGTTCACAAGGAGAGCTTCTCTGTAAGACAGCTTTCACCCTCATGACCCTTCATGAACTTGGCTACAGCCTGATCCTTCAGCTGGCCTACCAACTGTCTCAAAGGGAAACACCCACGAGAACACTGCCCCCAGAAATTGAGGAAATGGCTTTCCATGACCAAGCGAAGTTGTAGCAGACATGTTAGAACCTTACCTTACTTCCGTACCACTGGCTTTCACATGATCTCAAGCCCCTCTCTACTCAACACCCCTCTCTACCCAGTGGATATGATAGAGCTTGAGTTCAGCTGCTGTAACAGAAACCTCAGATCACAGTGGCCTAAGAGAAAACATGGCTTGGTATTCCTCTGCTTTATTTAACTGTCCAGAAAGCGACTCAGGCCTGTTGGCCAGATCTCAGGGATCCTGATTCCCCCCGCCTTCTTGCTCTACCACCCTGATTCATGTGGAGACTTCACCCTGAATTTCTCATTAGAGTAAACAGAAGAAGGAAAGGGAAGAATATTGGCAGACTCAGCCTATAGATCCTGCAAAGTAAATTCACTTTGCCCCTATTCACCAGAACTTAGATACTTGGCTGCCCCTGTTTCAGGGGAGGCATGAGGACATGTCATCTTTATCCTAGCATCTGTGTGTCCAAATAAAAATGTAAACAAACAAGGAAGAGTGGGTACTTCAAAATAAAAGCAGTGTCTTCTGTGTGAGGAGAGACACGGGAGAGGTGAAGGGATGGAGAAGACTCAACACAGAAGCTGAGAAGTTTCAAAGGTCACTTCTTCCCAGGCACACAGTCTTCATCCATCACTCACTGCTGGGGCATCATTTCTGCAGGAATTTGGAGAGCACCCATGTCCTTCCCGACCAGCAAAAACACAGCATCCTCCAAGGCCAAAAGCAAAAAGTGAAGGATTCCTCAGGTATAGTTTGATCATTTTCTTAAACAGAGGTTCTTTTTTTAGACCATCTCAAAATGTTCATTGCTCTAAACATATGATCCAAGACTTCCTTTACTCTTGGGAGAGTAAATGAAGTGGAAAAATCAGAGAGGAAATCACCTAATGTCGACCTCTGGCCTCCACACACTTCCACACATATATGTATACATGCATGCACACACAAACACACACAATTTTTAAAAAAACGATTAGGCTCAGCCAGGCGTGGTGGAGCATGCCTTTAATCCTAGCACTTGGGAGGCAGAGGCAGGCAGATCTTTGTGAGTTCAAGGCCAGCCTGTCTACAGAGTGAGTTCCAGGACAGCTGGGCTACAGGGAGAGCCTGTCTCAAAAAGACCAAAACGAAAACCAAAAAAAAATGGTTAGGCTCACATCGCGTCCAGCCTATGGTAAGCTCCTGAAAAATGCCACCTAGCTTGTCATAAGTACAACTGTTTCCTGAAGAATCTTTAGAGAGTGAGTTGCATAAGTTCAGGTAGTTTTTGTCTTCTTTCATCTCTGCCTCTTCAGCACCTTCTTTGGTTCTGGGCCCATGTCCAATACTATTCAACCTACATCATTCAGCACCTACTACATGCCAACTTCTAATCTGGGTACTGGGATGAATAAATCTGTTATTCTTATTGCAGACCTTAGAGGGCTCTATAAAATTTGTAGACAGAAAGAAGGAAAAGAAAGTCAAAGAAAGGGAAGGAGAAAAGGAGAGAGGGGCAGGTTTGAAGTTTGAGTCTAACTTCAGGGACTGTCACAGGCACAGAGTACAGCCCACACTTCAGGAAAAAAACAAAAGATGCATGTCTGCCCCAGTCCACACTGGATGCCCCTCTCAAAGGGCCCAGCTCTGGTTCGCCTTTCAGCAGTGAAGTCATAGCAATAATCCACTGAGCCTGTTACCCTAGGAGCTCAGATGAACTGAAGCAAAAGTACCAGGATGAAATTTAAACACAAAGCAACCTGCACTCCACAGATCACCAAGAACATATCTACAGTCCTCTGATAGCCTCAAAAATGAAGCAAAGTCAAGTGGGTACAGATATGCACATTCCTCTAGCAGTAAGATGATAATAGATATAGGTTGATTGATTAATGATATGTAGATGATGATAGAAAGATTGATAGATGATAGATATATAATGGATGACAGATTGACGAGAGAGAGAGAGAGAGAGAGAGAGAGAGAGAGAGAGAGAGACCCTAAACCAGAGTGAGAGTACCTAAAATGACACCAGGCTGCTCTCAGGAGAGGAAATAGAATGACGGTATTGGAGGGTATACTGAACAGGACAGGTAACTGCTGTGACAATCCCAAGATCAGGGTCATGGTCACAGCCCGAGGCAGGGATGAAAGTCTGCCCCGTGGTTTTCATATGTGCCATCTCTCCCACTCACATAGCATAGGCAACAGGGCTCCATCCAGATGCAAGAAGGTTGAGAAAGCTTGTTTATCAATTTTTTCCAGCAGGTAGTGGGTTTGAGGAACATTTAGTGAACTCCTGCCAAAGATGGTTTAAATGACTTTGAGTACAATTGCATAAAAGTGAACTCATGGGTTCATAAAAAGGGAAGCATATAAAGGCACAATGCATGCGGATAATTCTGGGTTCTCCAGAGCAAAAGCTGTGTGAGAAGAGTCTTAGTGAGTGTGGCTCATTCGTTCCACAGATACTCATTGAGTGTCTGCCACATGCTACACTATCTTTGTAGAACCAATCCTATGGCTAAGACTACAGACAAGTAAATGTGTATGTGCTGGATAGCTTTAGTGTCAACTTGACACACTTGGGTTGAGGGAGCCTCAATTGGGGAATTGGCTCCATTGGATTGGCCTGTGGCCACATCTGTGGAGTATTGTCTTGATGGTTAAGCAGTGTGGGAGTACCCAGCCCATAATGAGTGGTGCCACCCTGGGCAGGTTGTTGTGTACTGTATAAGAAGGCAGGCTGAGCATGAGCCAGGGGAGCAAGCCAGTGAACAGCATTCCTCCATGGCCTGTGCTTCAGCTCCTGCCTCCAGGTTCCTGCCCTGAGTTCCTGCCTTGGGCTCCCTAAGTGATGAACTGTGACCCAGGAGATGTAAGCTGAATAAACCCTTTCCTCCCCAAGTTGTTGTCAGTCAGAGTGTTTTGTCACAGCAATGGAAGACAAACTAGAACAGTGTACTTCGGGTTCATTGTAATAGGTACTGATGTAAACACAGCACTGAGGTCATGGAGCAGAGCTGCCTGACTCAGCTGGGTGACCAAGGAAGTTATGTAGAACACCTGTCCACCTGGACCCACCCCACAGTGCTCTCAACTTCTCTATGTTTATTGCAGGTATAGCCAACTTTTATGACATGGATATAACATTAGGTCTGGGTTCAGGGCTTAGCTACAGAAGCTAGTATAGAGCGAGACCAGGTTTCCCCAGGGTGCCTGAGTCTCAACATGTAATTATTGGAGGTGGTTGTGGAGAAGTATAAGAGCAAAGTCTGAGAAGACAGAGGTGTGGAGCAAGCTTGCAAAGGGGTAGGTTGGAGGGTTCTGATCCTCACTGTTTCCCTGAGGCTAATTCCGTCTCTGTCTTGTGTTCTCAGATCCTTACAAGCAATGCCCTACTTAAAAAATTGAATTTATTCTGGGCATGGTGGCTCATGTCTTTAATTTCAGCACTCGGGAGGCAGAGACAGGCAGAGCTCTATGAGTTCAAGGCCAGCCTTGTCTACTGTTTGCTATGGGAAATATGACCAAAACCAACTTTAGAGGACAGGGTTGTTGTATCTTCTACTTAGTGACAGTCCATCTTTGACAGAAGTCAAGCAGGAGCTCAAGGCAGGAGCCTAGAGGCCGGAACTGAAGCATGAACCACAGAGGAACGCTGCTTACTGGCTTACTCCTCTGGCCTGTGCTCAGTTTGCATTCTTTTTTTTAAATTTTATTTATTTATTTATGTGTATGAATGTACTGTCTGCATGTAGGTTTGTGCACCCGTGTCATGCAATGCCACAGAGCTCAGAAGAGGGTGTCGGATCCCCCAGGAACTGGAGTTAAAGTCGATTCTCAGCCGCCATATGGGTGCTGGGGATCAAACCTGGGTCCTCTGCAAGAGCAGTCAGTGCTCCTAACCGCTAGGCTATCTCTCCATCCCCAGTTTGCATTCTTTTTTTTTATTATTAATTTTATTTATTTCTGTATGTGTATGAATGTACTGTCTGCATGCAAGTTTGTGCACTCGTGTCGTGCAATGCCGCAGAGGTCAGAAGAGGGTGTCGGATCCCCCAGGAACTGGAGTTAAAGTCGATTCTCAGCCGCCATATGGGTGCTGGGGATCAAACCTGGGTCCTCTGCAAGAGCAGTCAGTGCTCCTAACCACTAGGCTATCTCTCCATCCCCAGTTTGCATTTTTTTTTTATTTATTTCTGTATGTGTATGAATGTACTGTCTGCATGCAAGTTTGTGCACCCGTGTCGTGCAATGCCGCAGAGGTCAGAAGAGGGTGTCGGATTCCCCTGGAACTGGAGTTCTCCTGGAATTGGAGTTTCAGATGGTTCTCAGCCACCATGTGGGTGCTGGGGATCGAACCCGGGTCCTCTGCAAGAGTGGTCGGCACTCTTAACCGCTAGGCCATCTCTCCAGCCCAGCCCCAGTTTGCATTCTTATACAACTCAGGACTAC
The DNA here is from genome assembly GCA_009823505.1 of Rhizomys pruinosus. NCBI lineage: Eukaryota > Metazoa > Chordata > Mammalia > Rodentia > Spalacidae > Rhizomys > Rhizomys pruinosus. The sequence goes on from VZQC01014560.1 coordinate 3,964,561, forward strand.
CAGCGGGTGGGGGAGGGGGTGCGGGGGATGGACACAGGACGACACCACCCACAGCAGGCTGGGCCCTCCCACATCATTCAGCAATCGAGGAAATGCAGCAGACATGCCCACAGGCAAATTCAATAGAGGTAATTCCCCAATTAAGGTTCCCTCTTCCCAGGTGTGCCAAATTGATGCTAAAGCCGACCAACCATGACAGTTACTTTACATATTGCTGCACCAAAATGCCTAATGAAAGCAGATTGAGCAAGCTCCAGTCTCTCATTCTCTGCACACTGGCCAGTTGTGGGCCTTTGTGAGGACCATCTGCAGCATGAGGAAGTTTCTCTGGTGAGTTGAGCGAAGCGTGCATCTGCAAGTCTGACAACAAGGCAGTAGGAGTTGATTTATTATTATGTCTGTTTAACAGAATAATATTAGTTAGCTCTTCCCTATGGCCTGTGACCTGTCTGGCCATAGGATCCTGGAGAATAACTTCTGGGAGTCAGTCTTCTTTAAAGGTGTGACTCTGGCTGTGTTAACTAGGCTCCAGTGGATGGACACACACCGAAGGATAATTGGGAACACGTGTTTTCAATAGGCTTTTTATATATAAATATGTCTATAATATTATATATAACAGGCCTTTAATATATTATATATAATGAAATTGGACAGGGGGTAGCAAGGTGTGGTGTAGATAAAGGGAGAGGCCTAGATATGATCAAAATATATTACATGAAATTTGTAAAAAAAAACAATAAAAATTTTAAAAGAGCAAATTAAGGAAGGAAGGGTTTATTTTCGCTCACAGTTTGATGATACCATCCATCTTGGTGTGGAGGTCATGGGGGCAGGAGTTTGAGGTCAGAGAAAGAGAGGACAGAGAAAGAGAGAAAGAGAGAGAGAGAGAGAGAGAGAGAGAGAGAGAGAGATTGAACACATAGGACACAGAGAGAGAGGAATACTGTGCTCAGCTTACTTTCTTCTGCTTATTCAGTCAAGGATGGCAATCCCCAGAATAGCACTACCCACATTTAGGGTGGTCTGCTCCCCTCAATTAATGTAGAAACTCCTTCACAGACATCCCCAGATGTTTGTTTCCATAATGATGTTAAATCCCACCAAGCCAACAGTCAGAATTAACCATCAGAACCTAGTTTGTTTTTCTTGTTCCAACCCTCTGAGGGTCCTAATGATAATGGGTACTGCCAGCCAGCTGGATGGGAGGACCAGCAGGAGAGGAAAGATGAGTTGCCAGAGGCTAGGTGGGAGCTGGAGGCTGGACCATGTGCCATGAGGGTGGGTGTTTGTGACGTGACTTTAAAAGGACAAGAAGCCAAATGCATACAGCATAATAATATTTGTAAAGCAAGCAAATCAAAGAAAAAAAAGCAATTTTCTGTGTTCAGCAAAAGTCTGGAGGGGACCCACAGGCTGCCTACAATGTGAGTCTGGGGGGTGAAGGCGTGTTCTGTGGGAGATTTCCATCTCTTACTCTACAGTCTGGTTCTGTTAGTGCTAACCATGTGCGTGGACTTTGAGGGCATAGAGGAGAGTCTACCAGCCAAAGGAGCAGCTTGTAGCTTGTAGCTTGTAGCTTGGTTCGTTGTGAATCCCCAGTGGATTTGAGAAGGTGGGACCCACCTCTTAGCCAGGAAGCCCCAAGGCCTCCTCTGACCACCCTGCATTATCAGTAGCATCTAGCTTAGGTCTCAGCCTAGACTGTGGCTATAATTCACCATATCCCTCCCTGCCCTTCTACTGAAGGTGACTGTTCCTCTCATTGGCTGTTTTCAGTATGAATTTGGCTTCAAGGCTCAAAGTTAAGTTCTAAGAGGTTTATGAACACGTTGTATAGATCACAGACAGATGTCCTCAGTCAGTAATTCAAGGGGTGGGGAAGTTCTGGAGAGAGTAGAACGGGGCAAGTGAAAGAAGCACCTACTGCAGACTGTGTGATGAGACGTCTGTGCAGGAGCCATCGAGAGGACAGCCAAACAAACCAGAAGCCCATGCGGGCAGGGTAGGCTGGCAGGGTGGCGGGGTGAGATACCACCTGAAGGGCAGGGAGCCTACGCACCATCACATTTCTTTTGTCCTAAGCATCCAACGAGGTTTGACCACCAACTCATCTCCAGTCACGCCTTCCTCTTCATCCCCATGGCCACTGTTCCAGTTCACACCCTCAGCATTTCACACTACACTACTATGACCTCCACCTCCAGCATTCAGGAGGCAGAGGCAGGCAGATCTCTGTGAGTTCAAGGCCAGCCTAGTCTACATAGTGAGTTCCAGGACAGCTGGGACTACAGGGGGACCCTGTCTCAAAAAGACCAAAAAAAAGGAAGGAAAGAAAGAAAGAAGAGAGAAAGAAAGAAGAGAGAAAGAAAGAGAGAGAGAGAGAGAGAGAGAGAGAGAGAGAGAGAGAGAGAGAGAGAGAGAGAGAGAGAGAGAGAGAGAGAGAAACTGGGATGCAAATGGTATAGTGTAGTGTTCCATTTCATGTACAGACCAGAGTGTGTTTAGGTAGTCACTGACTGACTAATGGTTGTTTGGGGTGTTTGCTGTTTAGGGCTGTTAGGAATAAAGCTGCTGTATTAGTCATGGTCCTCTAGAGGAACAGAGCCAACAGAATGAATGTATATTTTAAAAAATCATTAGATTGGCTTCTAGGATATGGTCAGAATAATCCAACAAAGACTTGCTCATATCGAAGAGGCTAAGAGCCCAATAGCTGCTTACTCCACAAGGCCTAGTACCTCAGCAGTCCCAAGCTGGTGCTAAAAACCTGGAGGATGCCTGGATACACACTGGTCTTCCATCCATGTTGGAACCCTGATTCTAATATCAAGAAAGCAATCTGCAGCAGCAGCAAGAGGATAGATAAATTCACCAGCGAGAGCAAAGGCCCATGAGCAAGAGTGAAAAAAATTCCCTTGTTCTTTATCCTTTATCTGCGAAGCTCCCAGAAGGTGCCACTCACGTTTAGATTGAGACTTCCCGTGTCAATTAAGAGAATCATGACAGTACCCAGTAGACATGCCTGGAGGCCTACCTGGTATTGACAGCCCCTCATCCAGGCTCTCTTCCCAGGTGATTGTAGGTCGTGTCAAGTTGACAAAACTAACCATCACAGATGCCTTGTACAACTGGGTGCAGAGTTTGTGTGAGCATAACTTTTCATTCCCCCAGAATAAACGCTCTCTAGTCCCAGGAGTACTGTCTGCTCTTGCAGAGGACCTGGGTTTTGTTCCCAGCATCCACATAGTGGCTAACAACTATCGGTAATTCCAGTTCCAGAGGAATCCAATGCCCTCTTCTGACCTCCGTGATCACTGCATGACATGGGTGCACCTACCTACCTGCAGGCAATATAGTCATACACATAGAAAAAACTTAATACATATGGGCTGGAGAGATGGCTCAACAGTTGGGAGCACTGACTGCTCTTACAGAGGTCCCTGGCTCAAATCCCAATACCCGAATGGCCACTAACAACTGTCCTTAACTCCAGTTCTGGGGATCTGATGCCCTCTTCTGACCTCCGTGTGTATTGCATGACCTGGGTGCACCTACCCACATACAGGCAATACACTCATACACATAAAATAATAAATAAAATATTTTTAAAAACAAAAATGTATGTTTTAAGAAGAGTTCTGGGTGGTATGGTAAATGTGTCTTTAGTTTTGACACGCTCTTTTCCGGAGTGTCCATTCTAAATATCTACAAGTAACACATTAACGATTGCCTTCCATCCTCACCAGTGGTCAGTGCTGCCCATATTTTTTTTTTTTTGAGCACTCTAAAGGGTGCAGTGTCATCTCCTTGTAGATTTAGTGTGTGCTTTCCTAATGGCTGATGGTGTTTAACATTCTCTCACATGCTTAATATGTGCATGTTTAATGGAAAACAAGCCCTGCTGCTCGGCTGGACCTGAGATAAGTGTGCCTTCTCCAAGTTCTGCCAAGTTCTCTGAGCCCCAGACTGATGATGGGAATTAGAGACAAAAATGACTGCACAAAGGCTGCCAGAACTTGGGGCCTAATTATTCTCCCCATAATCACTATTCTCCCCCACTTTAAAACAATGTCTTCTACTCAAGACTGATTGGCAACCTGATTGATTGGTTGATTAGTGCCTGAAATTTCCTTCAAGAGAAAAAATAGCTGTAATTTTGCATTCAGAACATTCTAATTTACATATCTAAAAACAAACCTCCATGTTTTCATTTTTATAGCTTCATTTATACAAAGAAGCAGCTGAAGGATGCTATAGTATTGGGCGGACAAACTGCTCTTTAATAAAGAGCCTACAAGAAACTAGACAGGGCAATTTCCCAAGGCCATTTCCTGTAGGCCCTCTCTGAGAAGCTTGACCTTGACCACCTTTTCTTGGCTCAAGCATTAAGAGTAGTTTTAGAACTAAGGATGGAGATATTTTTCAGTGGCTCCAAAGTGCTAGCCATCTTTGGCTGAAATCTTGAAACATCATCATTCTTGTTACTGTTCATCATCTCAGAAAGTTCTGCACACCCAGCTGACAAACAGCTTCTGCAACCCTTTTGTTAGAGGGGAAAACTGCTGGCCTTGCAGACTGCTGGCAGGGTTAGAGGCAATAGCACAGAGGCTCAGAGCCCCCCACCCCCCGAATCCACCACTAGCGGCAGATGCATGGCCTTGTTAACAGTTATGAGCGCTGGGTTCTGGGTTTCTGGGCAGTTTCTCAACTTCATGCTCCTGTATCTTTCGAGTCATCTGCAATTACTTTCATAATACAAGAAGATTTTCAAAATCATTTTCACTTTCCTTAGTTTACTAGAATGCATTGTGAGACTAATAAAATTTGCTGGCATTTCCAGTTACTAGAGATTGAGGCATAAGCACCCAGAGTTAATATTCCTTGGTGTTTGGGAAGAGAAAATGTAGAACTCTCCTATAAAGAACAGAATCTGTTTTTCTCATGAAATATTATTGCATTTTTGCCTAAAGCAATAAACTCTAAACATTGGCTGAGTACTAGGTTTTTTTTTAATTTTATTTATTTTTGTATGTGTATGAGTATACTGTCTGCATGTAGGTTTGTGCACCCGTGTTATGCTAGGTTATTTTAACTCTTCTAATTTTTTCTTGTGGTAAAACCCGAGTGTCATTTCCTTATCTTGTTGTTGTGACAAAAACACCCTCAGAAGAGCAACTTAGAGGAGCTTATTTGGGCTCATAGGTTGAGAGTACAGTTTATGGTAGGAAAGGAAAGTCTCGGCTCGGGAGCTTGAGGTCACATTGCAGCCACAGTCAGGAAGCAGAGGGAGATGAATGCTCCTACTTGGCTTGCTGTCTCCTTCCTCTGCAGTCCAGGACCCCAGCCCACAGAATGGGGCTGCCCACACGCAGATAGGTTAGGTCTTCCCACCTCAATAAACCTCAAGAAAATTCCTCACAGGCTCTTTCCTAGGTGATTCTGGGTCCTGTCCAGTTAAAAATCAGCATAAACCATCACACTGAGCATTCAAGATGCCCAAGGAATGTTGGCTTCCAGCAAATCAGCCACTTCTTAGCGCAGGCAGGGAAGCCTGACTGTGCACAGCAAATGACAAACCAGGCTATTGTGATTGGGAAGTTCTCCTTATATTCCTTTTCCACTTGCTTATTGTTGCTACTGATTTTTCTAGGTTTATTTTATATCCTGCCCCTTTACTGAAACTTTTAATGGTTTCTAGGAGTTTTCTCCTGGGGTTTTTAGCATCCCTTAGGTAAACTATCATATCATCTGCAAAAAAGGACAGTTTTACTTCCTCTTTTCTGGTTAGTACTTTTTAAATTTCCCTTTCTTGCCTTATTGCCTTAGCAAGCATTTCAAGCACTATATTGAAGAAGAGTGGTGATAGGAGCCAGCCTTGCCATGTTCCCACTAAAAACACTTGAGCAACAACAACAAATGAACCCTAAAACCAACAGACAGGAAGAAATAACAAAAATCAGAGCAGAAGTCAATGAAATAGAAATAAAGAAAACAATACAAAAAAAAATCAATAAATCCCAAAAGCTGGTTCTTTGCCAAAGTAACCTACCATAACTATTAGTGCTGCTTAAATACCTATATATCTAATTGCTTGTGCTTCATTAGTAGGATCGAAAGGTTACTCCTGAACAAACTGTCAGCCCATGAAAGGAAACAGCCAGAATTGACCAGAATCCAAGTCAACAGCTCCAGAGAGAGAGGACAGTTTTTCTTTCATCCACCTGTGCCCCTTTTCTAAGCCTAGGGTAAAATCTGCGGAAGAGGGGGGCGTGTGTAGCATGTAAAGGCTGCGATTGGGGTGAACGTGTGATGAAACTACAGCGATATAGTCTGGACACTCATTTGATCAACTTGATTGACAAACAACCTGTCACCCCCCACTGAATGGTGGACTGTGGGGGTTTGTGGCACAACAGTCTGTAGATTGGTTTTGCATGAAGGATGCTCTTGTACTCATGGAATTATCACTTATAGCTAAAAAAGGAAAAAAAAAAAAAAACCTGAAAGATGCAGGACAGTTATGGCAGAATACACTGATCTGGGATGGGGTGGGGTGGGGGGGGGGGAAGAAAGGGGAATATGCCTGATCTGAATTTGGAAAATGATGTATGAAAGCACAAACCATCAATAAAAATTAAATTAAAAAAAAGATATAAAATAGCAAAAAAAAAAAAAAAAAAAAAAAAAAAAAGAAAAGAAAGAGCAACTCCAAATCAATAGCATTTGTGATGAAAGGGGAAACATCACAACAGATAAAGAAAAGACCCAGACAATCATATGAGAATACTTCAAAACCTATACTCTACTAAATTTGAAAACCTAAGAGAAATGGATGAATATCTGAAATCCTGGGAAACTACAAAGCTTAACTAAGAAGAAATTGACACTTTAAACAGACCCATAATATTTGAGGAAATTGAAGATGTAATAAAAAAAACCTCCCAACTAAAAATAGCCCAGGCCCAGATGGTTTCACAGCAGAATTCTGTAAAACATTTAAAGAGGTATTACAACCATTACTACTCAAACTGTTCAGAAGGATACAAACAGAGGGAAATGTCCCAAATTCCTTCTATGAAGCCAGCATCACTCTAATACCAAAACCAGGCAAAGGCACAACCAAAAAAGAAAACTATAGACCCATCTCATTAATAAACACAGATGCAAAAATTCTCAACAAAATACTTGGATATTGCATACAGACAGACACTGAAAAGATCATCCATCATGATCAAGTTGGATTCATACCAGAGATGCAGGGATGGTTCAACATACATAAATCAATAAATCATAAAACACATAAATGGACTGAAAGACAAAACCCACACAATCATCTCAATTGATGCAGAAAAAGCCTTCAATAAAATCCAGCATCCCTTCATGCTTAAAGTCCTAGAGGGAATTGGACTGGAGGGATCATCCCTCAATATAATCAAAGCCATATACAACAAACCCACTGCCAACATAATCCTAAATGGAGAAAAATTAGAAGCATTCCACTTAAAGGCAGGAATCTAGTTTGCTTTTCAATTGCTGTGACAAAACACTCTGACTAACACCAACTTGAGGAGAAAAGGGGTTATTTGCCTTATGTCTCCCAGGTCACAGTTCATCACTTAGGGAGCCCAAGGTAGAAACTCATAGCAGGAACCTGAACTCAGGACAGGAACCTGGAAGCAGAAGCTAAAGCACAGACCATGAAGGAACACTGCTTACTGGCTTGCTTCCCTGGTCCCTGCTCAGCCTGCTTTCTTAAACAATACAGAACAACCTACCCAGGGGTAGCACCACCCATATCATTCAACAATCTAGAAGATGCCCCCACAGACATGGCCACAGGGCAGTCCAATGGGGGAAAGTCCCCAATTGAGGCTCCCTCAACCCAGGTGTGTTGACAACTAAAGCTATCCAGCACAATGGGTATCCCCAAAGAAGGGAAAGCAGATTCTCATTCATATTTTTCTCTTTCTCTCCCCCTGCCCCCTCCTCTCCCCCATTTTTCTCAAAGTTCACGCACAGGTGCAATAAAAATAAAGCCTTCTATAAGCCAATAAGAGCTATCACCCTGTTGTTTAGGTGATACAGTTTGGACTCTTCTGTTATAGCATCCCTAGTCAACTAATACAAATATTATATTCATCCCCTACACACATATGCACACAGCTTCTCATAATTCTTTACTATTCAAATCATGTTTGCTGATGTCTCATTCTGTCCGTGATTTTGCCTTTCCTAGTATGTGTCCTAATACCACCAAGTCCTCATTGATCTGTGGCTTTCTGTGGTCAAGTGGGTCTCAAACAAGTCTAATAACAATCTTCCTCTGCTTCCTGAAGCCATCCACTCATTCATTCATGTGAATATTTAAGCACTTACTTTGTGCCAGGCAGGATATATGCTTACATTCCATCATAACTTGGTGTTGAATTTATATTGTTGCCAACCCCCTTGAGCCAATGCTGCACCTGAAACTATCACCCACTTCCTCACAATGCTGTGTCTCTCTCATTATGGAATCTTCTACCTGTTTCCCCTAAATCGTCCCTCCCATTCCTGCCTGGCCTGCGCCAGCTCACAACTTCTCACACTTGAGAAATGTCCACATCCCCTCTTTACAGAAAAAAGTCTCTAGGAATCTTGGTGTTCGTATAGTTCCTTTTATTTTTATTATCACAACATAATTTATTATATATTTTGTCTTATAACGTATTCCTGAAATCTGTGGTCACAAAGTCCTTATGCTGACAAACCAACAGTTTGAAAAACAACACATTAGCAAGTCCAATATCAGCAGATCTGTAAAGCCATGCATCCAGCTCAGCAGCATTCTTTTTGTGTGTGGACGGTGCCATTGTGTAGGAATGGACTGCTGCCCCTCTGTAGGGAAGTCCTGCTGCCTTGCAGGGTCTGTTGAGCTTTGCAGACAGCTTGCTTCTGCTTCTGTGCCATTTGCTCTGCACGAATTCCACGGAACTTTCCCGAACAGACTGGCCCCTGGCCCCAGATGCTGCTTTCTGGAGCGCACACGTCATTTGGGGTTCATTTGTCTTCTGTTCTCTTCCTGATTGTGCCCTCAATTAAAGGAGCTCTCGTTGATATCAACAAGCTTAGCCCAGAAGTTAAGTACATACAGTTGATAATTTTTTAAAGGCAGCTGGACATTGAAATAAAACATAACACACAAAAACCTCGAAACCTGAAAAGCAGCAATACGACTAGGTCCCTGTGGGAACAGGAGATCTCACAGTGAAAAAGACTGTCTGCTAACTCCAAATTGTTCATCTGAATTCCATCTTCTCCAGAAAGCTGTTCAGAGAGTGACACTGTGTGGACTGGCTTAGGGAGCTAGGACAGGAGAAAGCAGGTCCCCCATGAGTCCATCCATAGACAGTGGTAGCACCAATCCCAGCAGTGACCAGAGCAGGGGCTCTAACGTGGCCCGGACACTCATCAAGTCAGTATTCAGGACAAGTCCTTGACTGTGTGGCCTTCAAGCCTGACTCCGCCTTCTGACCTTCGCAATGCTTTGGAGTACTTGCTCGTCTCAGGTCTCTCGCTGCTAGGTTAGCCAGATTTGGCTTCTGCTCCTTAGACATGAACAAAATCCAGATGGATCAACAGCATCAACCCCAATAAGTTTTCATGGCAACAGCATAGAAAGCTTCAGTGGTAGAAGATGAAATGGGCAACCGGACTGCTCGGGTACACAGGTGGTCTGCGGTTGGGGCTCAGAAGCTGACCCTGAGTCTGTGAGATTCAGCATCACATGCCTGGCACGTCACCACCAAACAGCTTTCCTAGGAATAGATAAGAGATGAGGGCTGCCTTCAGTGTCGTTGTCAGTGTCAACCATGGTTCAGGCTGGGGGTACAGATTAATGCACAGCACAGACATCTTCCCTACCTTGTGAAAAGATGCTTCTGTACACAGAGATGTACCCTTTCTATCTATCCACACCAAATATCGAGCATTAATGGTGTACTTGCTGCATGTCAGACATCCCATTTCCACAGGTTATCCCAATTCCTTCTGAAAACTATCTACAGGGTTCAAGATGCCCTTTGTCAAAGGGAAGAACTGACAAGTTCCAGACTGAAGTTCTTTGTCCAAGGTCACATGATGAAACAATCAGGTACACATCAAATGCATTGCAAACAAACATTACCCCGAGTCGGTAACTAAGACGACAAAAGGTTTCTTCTTCGTGTCAACATGTCGCAGGTTGGCAGGGGCTGCGCTCCACAGCGGCGTCAGCACGGGACACAGGCTGATGAGCTCCACAGAGGCAAGGGAGTGAGCAAACTGCACAGGCTCTAGGAAAATCCTCCCCAGAAATGACATCATTGCTAGTGTCCACATCTCATTGGGCAAAGTAAATCATGTGGCCAGGTCTGACCTCAAAGAGATGGGAAGTGCACTGATGACATATTAGAAAAAGACTGATGGTGTTGGGGTGCATAGGACTGAGATGCCTTGTTTATATGTATGAAATGGTCAAAAATAAACGAGAGAGACTGTTTTTAAAGAAAAAAAGAAGGGCAAACGGTGCACACCTTTAATCCTCAGGCAGGCGGATCTCTGTGAGACCGAGGCCAGCCTGGTCTACAGAGCAAGTTCCAGGCCAGCTGGGACTACAGAGAAACCCTGTCTCAAAAAATACAGGAAATGGACAGAAAAGGAGAAATGGGGTGCTAGTAGGCTGCCCTGATGGTACCACACCCAGGACTCCATCGCACTCTCCCTCTGCCTCCCTCTTGTCAACTGACCTCATGGCTGCCCCTGCCCCACTCCACACCCCACCAAATCTGAACAGCTAAATGGCTTGTGAATTTGTTCTTAGACTGATGTGAGGATTGTTAAAAATACCTGATCCTCACTCAAACTTTAGTTCTATCATAGTACACTTTCCAAAACCAGTCCCTCAGGGATACATTGCATAAATCATTAGAAAATGATTCCTCCTCCAAATACCAAAATATATGAAGTCCTCTAGGTCAGTTTTGCTTTGGGGCAATTCATTAGTTTGGATTTTCACTAGATTTTAAAAAGAATGCTGGTTTGAATAGATTTATTTTGTGTGGTTGTATTTTCCAAACAAAGTGCATTCCTCTGTCTAAATCCTTATAGGGCAGTTCTGTTGGGGGAGATGGAAAAGCATCTTAACTTTAACCACAGAAACAACCAAATGCAGCTAAGTATATATGAACAATGTCAGAGATATACATGTCTCACTGTGCTCTGATAAGGAAGAATTCGAGTCCTTTAATTCTCCAGCAGATTATATGTGGGGACTTAAGTTCCTGTCACACAGTTGCTGCTGGTGGCCCAGCCCAGCGTGTCCTGCCTGCCATCATCACACTAGGACTATCTTCCTTCAGGGTAACCTCTTTCCCTGAAAGGAAAATGGAGCCTACCATGGTCATAGCTCTAAAGTCCCAGCTTGAAGCCCTGGCTTCATGACACTACCTATGACTTCATGGGACATGGTGCAGCCTGGGTTTGTGCCTATACCAGCTGGGTCATCTTGTGCCATCCACTGATGCACATCAGTTTTCATCTTTGTAGAATGAAGGAACCATGTTCACAGGTGTATTAATATTTTTCTCATTACTGTGACAAAATATCTTCCAAAAGCAACTGAAGGTTTACTTTGGTTCACAGTTTGACAGCACACTCTGTCATGGTGAAGGGACGCAGGAAGAAGGAGCATGAAGCAGCTGGTCCCACTGTCTCCACAGTCAGGAAGAAGTAGATGAATGTTTCTACTTCTTTTTCCCTTTTTATTCAGTCTAAGACCTCAACCCATGGGGTGATGCCATCCACATTTAAGGTGGGTCTTCCCTTTTTCATTAAACTGCTCTCAAAACACCCTCAAAATGTGCTCAGAATTGTATCTCCTGTGTGATTCCAAACCAGCCACATTGAAAAATGAGAGAATAAACCATTGCAACAGAGTGTTGCAAGGATGGAATTGGACACCTTAATACAATCCTTATACCAGAGACAACAAATATGTTTCAGCTGTTGTCAAATCCAATGGTCTGGATCTGTTTAAAAGAAGGATTCTGGTGAGAGCATCTCTGAGTCCAAAGGAAAGGATGCTGACTCGGTTAGGGTGGTCTAGGTGAGGATCTTTTCTCTGTTATCATTACCATATCTGAAGCATTCTCAGACCCTCTCAGTTATGAGAACTAGGATCCAATTCAAAAGCTTAAACCAAAATGGAGTTTATTGACTGACTCTCGAGTAGCTCTGAGAATTAAGACAAAGGTAATCCAGAGACCTTAGGAGCAAGAACCAGAGACAAAACAAATATGGGCAGATTCAGAATGCCAACCTCTCCCTCTCTTCCCGTGCCTCTCCCCATCCTCTGTCCTCCAGGCTCCCTCCTTCCCCTTCTTTCCTGTCTTCCTCCTCTTCCCCTTTCTCTCCCTCCTCTTCCCCTTTCTCTTTCTCCTCTTCCCCTTTCTCTCCCTCCTCTTCTCCCCTCTTTCCTCTCCTCTCCATTCCATACATTCATCTGCTCTGCCTGGCTCCACATTCACATTCTTGGTTTCAAGCTGACCTTTTAAGTTCTAAGGCATGGCATCAACCGGATGGTGCTTTACCAGTCTGGCCTCTGGATCCCAGCATGCCTGTAGGCCCCTATGTAATGTCAGGTGCTGTGTCAGCACCAACTGCCAATCCCAGGCAATTTCTGCTCCCAAAGCCCAGACCCAAGTTGGCATGACTGCCCTGTCCTGGTGAAGCAATCATGTACCTACCGAGTGCTTCTCCAATGAAGAAGTTCCTGAACCTTTGCTGTCCCTGTCATGCGGTCCTACAGAAAGCATAGAGTGGCTTAAAGAAAGCATCTGGCAGGGTTGGGGGTTGGGGGTTGGGGCAGGAGCACAGGGGAGAAACTGGCCTCGTCTCTTTTCCTGGCTGTGCTTTGGAGATCAAGACCATTGCTGTGCACAATGGCAACGAAGGCCAAGCTCTTGGCCATCTGCCAAGGCCACTGTTGAACAAGGGGACTCTACCAGTCGATTCCTGGCTTAACAAGCACCCTTTTTGGTTTAATTACTCCTACTTGAGTTCTATAGAGAGGTTTGGGTTTGTTTATTTTGCTTCCAACAATCCATAGAAAGAGTTGGTAGGGGCTGGAGAGACTGCGCAGCTGTTAAAAATATCCCTTGTGGGCTGGAGAGATAGCCTAGTGGTTAAGAGCGCCAACTGCTCTTGCAGAGGACCCGGGTTCAATCCCCAGCACCCACATGGCAGCTGAGAACCCCCTTTAACTCCAGTTCCAGGGGAATCCGATGCCCTCTTCTGACCTCCATGGCATTGCATGACACGGGTGCACGGACCTACATACAGACAGTACATTCATACACATAATAAATTAAATAAAATTTTTTAAAAATCTTTAAAAAAAAAAAAAGAAGATCCCTAGTGGTGAGGGCTAGAGTCCTGCCAATACCTGTAACTCCAGCTCTGAGGAACTCAAGTCACTCCTATGCACACACAGACACATGAACTCCCCCCAAACACACACAAGTACATACAAAACACATACATACATGAATATATACATACATAAATTAATTTTAAAAAGCCAGTGTCTCCACATAAACTCAAAACTGTGAGAAATCATTTAGCTCATCCACCCACAAATATTATTGCGTGCTGTCTTCTACACGCCAGTACAGCAGAGAAGAGAAGCAGTGGTAAACATAGAAGGCAGAAATCCCTGAGCACGTGTGGCTCATGTTCTACCAGGAAGACAAATAATCAGAAACAAAGAAACAAAGTCTGTGCTGTGCTGGGTGGTGACAAGGTGGGTGGCACAGCCTCTGCAATTGGACTTCAGGGAAGGAAGACTTCAGTCAGAGGCACCACAAGTTGAGTGGCAGAAAACAATGGACATTTAGTCCCCCCAAGAGTTTCAGGAGACCAAAACCACAAAGACAAGCACCGATAGTGTGGGGAGACTCAGCCCACGCCCCCTCCTGTCATCCTGTGTGGCTGCAGAGCCTTTGCATCCTTGACCCATGGCAGTGTCGCTCCAGTCCTGCCTCTGTTGTCACCTGGCCTTCCCCGTGTCTCTGAGTCTCCTTTGATGACATAATCATTGGATTTAGGGCTTTCTACTCCAGTATTATCATGCTAATCACATATGCAAAGACCCCATTTCCAAATGCTTCACGTTCTGAAGTTCTAGACGGACTTGTGAATGGCAGAGAGAAGTCACTACCCATCCCAGAGGGCACTGCTTACTTAGCATGAGCAAACAAACACGGCTGCACCCAGGAGAATGCTGTAGGTGAAAAAGGCAGTTCAGAGGCTTCGAGTGGGTGTGGTCTGGCCATCCCTCCGCAAAGGAAGCTAATAAAATCGAGACTGTTCTGGGATAACCCAGGCATAGTAATTGTGGGCAGAAGAGGGACAAGGAGGACTCCACGCCATCCCCTCCACCTCTACCAGTCTCCATGCTCCAGGACAGAAGCACCATTCATCTAGTGGCCCCTTTACACCACTGAAGAAACGACCACACCTGCTGACTGTGGGGATTGCCAGGCCAGTCAGCCCATACCCGACTTCTCTCTGGAACTCCTCCCCTCTGGACCATTTGGGGGGCTGGTGAACGTGGGTATGGGCTGTTTCTCCAGGGTAGATTCAGCCATATTTTTTTTCATTCTCCTTTCCTCATCACTTTATGATTATAGGAAGATGTGGATTAGGAATCCCAGTTTGATATCTCACCTAAGCCATGGCCCCAACTAGCCATGGCTCTGCACGGGGCTGAGGGAAGACATTAGAGCTCATGACAACATGGTATCTTGTTTCCTGTTTTGCACTTGACCACAAAGACCACGCAGGGGGTAGGAGATAGAGCATGCTGGACTCTTTTAATATTTTTTTAATTTTTTTTATTTTGTATGTGCATGAATGTACTGTCTGCATGTAGGTTTGTGCACCCATGTTGTGCAATGTCGTGGAGGTCAGAAGAGGGTGTCGGATTCCTCTGGAACTGGAGTTTTCCTGGGATTGGAGTTACAGATGGTTCTCAGCCGCCATGTGGGTGCTGGGGATTGAACTCCGGTCCTCTGCAAGAGCAGTTGGCGCGCTCTTAACTGCTAGGCCATCTCTCCAGCCTGGAGCATGCTGGACTCTTAAATCAGTGTCATTTCAAATCACCCCCCACCTCTCCACAAAGACACTATAGTGATTTGAATGTGAGATGTCTCGTATGGGTTCCTGTGTTTGAACACACAGTCCCAAGCTGCTGAGGCTATCTGGGAAGGAGGTAGAGCCTTGCTGGAGGAAATGAGTCATTGGGGGCAAGCTTTGAGGGTTTTTATATTCTTTAAAGAAATTATTTCTAGAAGTTCAGTTAGGTGCTTTACAGTCTCTGTAGGCACAGACGGTATACTGGGCTTGTATAAGAGTAATAGGAAAATTATGAAAGACCTCATAGTGCCTCTGTAATAGGAAAATTCCAATGTCATGGCCTGGGTGCCCAGGACCACGTGGAGAGCCAAGACCTTAGCTGGTCACCCAGGGAGGTGGAAAGTCCATTCTTGAGAATCAGCCCTCCAAGACTAGAAACTGTAAATGACATCAGCCTCCCTGTCCCCAGCATAAGTCTAACACAGAGGCAAAGCCACTGCCACACACAACCAAGGGACCTCGGGGGAGGGGGCTCAAGGACGCAGCCACTCAGAGAAAGCCAAAACTGTTGCCTGCTTCCACCTGCCCATCTGCTCTCCCATAGGCCCACCATCAGACCTTGAGGTTTTACAGCCTGGCCCCACTTCCTGTTCACTCTCTGCCTCTGGGTTATGGATCGTTTACTATACCTTCTCTCTCCTTAGTCAAGTGAGAATTCCCTAGTAGGACATGAGCTTCTTGAAAGCAGGAAATAACCTCTTCTGAGACTGAAAGACCTAACAATCTCCAGAACATGCAGCCTTCCTGCCTCTGTCCAGTGGGCTAAGAAGCCAACTCCCCTGCAAGCCTGGGTCTCCAGAAAGGAGACCTAAGCTGAGTTTCTGTGATACCATAATACATAAAGACCAATTTATTAATGATCCAATATAAAGAAAATGTAACTGGTCTAGAGGCCTAGAAAATACCACTCTGGCCCCAGAAAGAGGGAACTTGGTACTGATCTTAATTTGCCCTTGAGTTTGCTGACCCAGCATTGGCATCCGGGCTGTGGGACATGGCAGATGTGGTGTGGGGAAGGGGGGAAGGGTTGGTTTCCTGTTTCAAATGCTACTGAAAGTCATTGGCAACTGTCCACTTTCATAACCATGTGGGAAGTAATATTTTTTTCCAGACAGCTAACTGGCTACCAAGGGTCATCAAGTTCAGAAATGACTCCCACTCTGACAGCCTGCATGGCTGAATCCAGTGTTGGTAGTGACAGGATGCCTGGGGACCACAGTCTAGGCAGGTGGACTGCCAGAGCTCGCTGCACTGCATTGCTCTGTCCGTGCTTTTAATTATGGTGTCTTCACGCCCTCATGCCTAAATAGTACCAGTCTCTTTCCACACGTCTTGGCCGTCACTTGGAAAGGGGTTTCAGGCAAAGCCCCTTTCTATCTGAACCCCCTCTATGTCTCTCGTGTATCTCTCTGCCTCTCCCTGTGTCTCTCTGTCTCTGTCTCTCCCTTCTCTCTCCCTCCCCTCCTTCCTCCCTTCCTCCTGCCCATTCTACTTATTTCTCTGCAGTCTTAGGAATAGACCACAGTCAGGGTCACTCCATCTCCCACAAACACATCCATCTCCCATTACTAATGAAGCAGTCTTTGCAAGATGGTTAGAACAAGGGCTCACCCGTTGTAAGAAGGGCTTGATGCCTGCTGGCAGTTGTTTCCTAATGCTCTTTTGGTTGTCCAGGAGAATCAACTTTAACCATCATTTGAGGGCAGCCTGGAGGGTGCGGGAGGAATGTAGTGGTAGGAGTGACTAAACCGGGCAGCCCACCTCTCCCAACCCAGGAAAGGTTGTGGGTGGGTTTCTGACACTGTGAGAGCTAGTCCTCAAGGAGGGTCTTCCAGGTCAGTACCAACTTGATTTCTTCAAGTCCAGTGACCAAAGTGTGGGGTGTCTTCAACAATAGGGTCTGATCTTGATGTTCTGAGAGATGACCAAGAACAATGGCAGCAGCCTGATGCTTTGGGGGTCTCTTAGACCAACGAGTATTCCTTGCCTGGGGGTCCTGGGGTTTATGTTAGTCTAAGGCTCATGGGGGGGCACATTATCCCATTGTGTGGAATAACTGCATTAAAACCGCATATTGTGTATGTATATTTTATATATAGAATATTTTTAAAGTGTATATATATAATATGTATTTTAAGGTGGGATTATAAAACAATGGTTCCCTATAGCTTTTCCAGAGATCCTTAATATTATTTATCCCCCCCTTTCCCTCCCCCCCGTATTATCCTCTCTCCACTTCTCCCTCCTCAGTTAAGTGCACCCCCCATTTTCCCCTTCCCCTTCATAGCTCCTTCCTCCCCCTCTCCTAGGAAATATTTCTGCAGTTACTCTAGGAAAACAATTTTTTTTTTGTCTTTTCGAGACAGGGTCTCCCTGTAGCCCCAGCTGTCCTGGAACTCACTCTGTAGACTAGGCTGGCCTTGAACTCACAAAGATCTGCCTACCTCTGCCTCCTGAGTGCTAGGATTAAAGGCGTGCACTACCATGCCTGGTTAGGAAATATTTTATAGATATTTTTTATTCTATGCGTGTGTTTTGCCTGTGTTGTGAAAGTGTGCCCATGCCATACAATGCACAGAGAGGCCAGAAGAGGGTGTCAGATTCCCTGGACCTGGAATTATCTGAATTACTTGATGGTTGTTAGCTGCCATGTGGGTGCTGGTAACTGAAGCCCTGTCCTCTGCTAGCACAGTCAGTGCTCTTAACTGCTGAGCATCTCTCCAGCCCAGTTTTAAAATTTTTAGAAATTCAAAACATACAAGTCTTCAGCCTTTCTGTTGGTCTGATACACCTGCCAATGACAGGGCACACGACCAAGATGAATGTTCAGACTGCCCCATTGCTCTGGCCACAATTACAAGTACAGGGACCCAAACTGACTTTTCCAGTGGAGCTTATGAGAAAACAGATTTCACCTTTGGAAAGAGATAACACAAACACAAAGAATGAAGCAATCAGGGAGAAGAAGCAGGGTTCAGCCGGCTAGCCCTGAGAGTCGTCAATTTCCCAGCGCTAGGCTGTGGGTTTGCGGTCCAGGCCATGAAGGGGTTTGTTGGCCCCCACATGGTCAGGACCTTCACACAGGCCTCTCTGCAACCATACAACTGCACCAGCAGCACCCCATATTCCTGGGACCTACTCCAAAGGCCACCTGCAGCTTCAGTGCCTTTATGTACCCGTGACTCTGCTGCCTTGTATCCTTCGACCAGGAAAAATGCTTGCCCCACTGGCCAGACAGGAGCAACTCTCAGCCAGTGAGGCCAGGGTAGGGAAGAAACCTCTAGCTTCCTGTTGTTCAATGGGACAAGGCCGCCTGAGTCACTTGGCAATTGAGGCATGATCGCTGACAGCATTCTCCTCTCCTCTGTCCACCCTCAATGGTGTTTCTACGTGCTCTCTCCTCTCCCAACTGTGCATCTTAAAGTCACCCCCCAAATGAGCTGTTTGCACTAATTCTTGGCATCTGGGTCCCCACGTGCATCAGGGAGGAAGAGGAGGCAGGGATGCTGGGGAGGCTCAACAGGACGGGCCAGCTTCAGCAGTGCCGCAAACGTGGACTGCTGAGAATGATCTGCGCTGTTTCCCATAGAGACATCCCTAGAAATAGATTCAGAACTAACGCAGAATATTAAGTCCTGATGTTTTCAAAGTGGTCTTCTCCTAACAAGGTTGGGGATGCCCAGGAAGCGGGCTGTGCACAATCCTGCTCACTTCATGCAAAGGACCATTGTGCTAGTCCCACAGCGATAAGGATTAAAAAGTGAAACACTGCCACCCTCAGGGAGAGAAGAGGCTGCAAAGGAAGCCACAGCTGAGAGGACTCGCAGAGCCTCCCTGGCCTGCGGCAGGCAGGCAGCTCACAGGATTTACACAGAAGCGTCTGAGCTTTACTCAGGCCACCGTCATCGTTCGGGGAGCTAGAAAAAGGCTTTTTTTTTTTAGACAGGGGTCTCCCTGTAGCCCCAGCTGCCCTGGAACTCACTCTGTAGATCAGGCTGGCCTTGAACCCACAGAGCTCTGCCTGCCTTTGCCTCCTGAGTGCTAGGATTAAAGGCCTAAAGGCTTTTTAAAAACTAGCTATAAAAACGTTGAGAGCTAAACTGAGAGAGAAGTTTCCCTGAGGCACCGTGCCAGGCTGGCTCCCTGGAGTTACCACACATAGTGTTCAAAGGACAGAGAGCAAATGTGATATATAGACTGCTCTTGGACAGCTTTGCTTGGTGTTAAGTAGATTGCAGTTTGGAAAATGTAAAGCACCGGTGGGTTCTTCTCATGGGGAGAGTAAACAAAAGCAACAAATAGTGAAAGGCTGCCCGTGACTTCATGAAGCTCCGCACTTTACAGTAAGAGAAAAACCATAAGCTTGGTTACTCTTACCTGTCAACTTGCCACAACCTAACATTACCTGAGAAGAGTCTCAGCGAAGGCCTGTCCAGATCAGGTTGGCCTGTGTGAATGTCTTGATTAACTCAAGATGTAGCACATTCTAGGCAACACTATGCCTAGGTCTGGTTGCTGGAGGTGAGCTGAACAGTAAGCACGTGTACATTCATTCGCTTTGCTCTTGATTGTGACGTAATGGAACTACCTGATTTGAGTTCCTGCCACCTTGACCTCCCTGCTATGGTGGACGGTGATCAATTGTGAGCCTTTTCTCCCCTAAGCAGCTTGTTTTTGTCTAGGTATCTTATCACAGCAATGGAAAGGAAACTGGGACAGGCTTGGCTGTCTCTTACGATGCAGTCTGACAGGCTTGGCTGTCTCTTACGATACAGTCCGACAGGCTTGGCTCTCTCTTACGATGCAGTCCGACAGGCTTGGCTGTCTCTTACGATGCAGTCCGACAGGCTTGGCTGTCTCTTACCATGTAGTCCCACAGGCTTGGCTGTCTCTTACCATGTAGTCCCACAGGCTTGGCTATCTCTTACCATGTAGTCCCACAGGCTTGGCTGTCTCTTACGATGCAGTCCCACAGGCTTGGCTGTCTCTTACCATGTAGTCCCACAGGCTTGGCTGTCTCTTACCATGTAGTCCCACAGGCTTGGCTGTCTCTTACCATGTAGTCCCACAGGCTTGGCTGTCTCTTACCATGTAGTCCCACAGGCTTGGCTGTCTCTTACCATGTAGTCCCACAGGCTTGGCTGTCTCTTACCATGTAGTCCCACAGGCTTGGCTGTCTCTTACCATGTAGTCCCTCAGGCTTGGCTGTCTCTTACCATGTAGTCCCACAGGCTTGGCTGTCTCTTACCATGTAGTCCCAAGGCTTGGCTGTCTCTTACCATGTAGTCCCAAGGCTTGGCTGTCTCTTACCATGTAGTCCGACTAGTGACGTCTGTCATGGCAGCACTGGGAAGCTGAAGGAGGGCAGCCCAAGCTACACTGCAAAATCTGTCTAAAAAATTCAGATAGCCTAGCAGTTAAGAGCACCGACTGCTCTTGCAGAGGACCCGGGTTCGATCCCCAGCACCCACATGGTGGCTGAGAACCATCTGTAACTCCAATTCCAGGAGAACTCCAGTTCCAGGGGAATCCGACACCCTCTTCTGACCTCCGCGGCATTGCACGACACGGGTGCACAGACCTACGTGCAGACAGTACATTCATACACATACAAAAATAAATAAAATTTTAAAAATTATAAAAAATTCAGTCTTCCATGGATTACTTTCATCTGGTGGTTTTGGACTGAGAAAATAAGCCATTCGTCTGTAGATTTTATTTTCAAGCAAATAAATACATTTCATTTTATTCCACTGGCATTGGCCTATCACTGATTGAACAGGAGTTTTAGTTGTTAACTTGACACACGTGGGTAGAAGCCTCAAATGGGGAATTGCCTCCATTGGACTGGCCTGTGGCCATGTCTGTGGGGTATTTTCTTGATTGTTGAGTGATGTGGGAGGGCCCAGACCACTGTGGGTAGTACTACCTTGGGCAGGTTGTACTGTGTCATACAGGAAAGTGGGTTGAGCATGAGCCAGGGGAGCAAGCCAGTGAACAGCATTCCTCTGTGGCCTGTGCTTCAGCTCCTGCCTCCAGGTTCCTACCTTGGGCTCCCTGAGTGATGAACTGTGACCGGGAGATGTGAGGCAAATAAACCCTTTCCTCCCCCAGCTGGTATCAGTCAGTGTTGTGTCACAGCTAAAAGACAAGCTAGAACCTGATCCTCGAGTTCTTTTCAGTGTATTTGCCTGAGGCTCACTGAGTACTCAGGGAAATATGAAATCTCTTACTGATGTTAAAAGTACATTTTCAGAACATGTATCAAGTATGTGAAAAAAAAACACTTTACTCTTTTGAACTGAATTAAATCTATGAAATGAAAACAAGCAAGAGCCCAAGCTCACTTCAACTCCGGTTCTAAGTGCTGAGGTATGTCTCTCTATACTGAATGCCTTTAATCTAACAGTCAGGAGGCAGAGGCAGAGGCAGAGGCAGGCAGATCTCTGTAAAACTGATACCAGCCTGGTCTACATAGTGAGTTCCAGGCCTCTGGGGCTACAGTGAGATCCTGCCTCAAAAATAAAAAATAAAAAAACACAAAAATTAAAACCAAAAAACTGTAATTCAAATGTTGGCAATTTTTAAGTGTATATCCCTGATTACAGAAACACTCAGAAGAGGACTGACTGGTTGTCAGTTCTCAAGCTTTTTGGTCTCTGTACCCCTTCACGTAGAAGCATCAAATATGTTAGTCTGGACAGATGGCTCAGTGAGTATAAGCATGCCTGTTGCCAAATCTGACAACCTGAGCTCAGTCCCCAGGACCCACACGGTGGAAGGAGATAACCAAATCCTCAATCTGTTCTCTCACCTTCACACGTCATGGTTCTTGTGGGCACACACACACACACACACAGTAAGTGTAGTAAAGAGATTTTAAAGGTGCATGTTAAAAGGTGAACCCCTGCCAGGAGTGGTGGCACACGCCTTTAATCCCCCACTCAGGAGGCAGAGGCAGATGGATCTCTGTGAGCTCAAGGCCAGCCTGGTCTACATAGCAAGCTCCAGGCCAGCTGGGACTAAAGGGAGACCCTGTCTCAAAAAAGACCCCCCCCCCCAAAAAAAGGTGAACACATTGTATACATGCATATTTTGGAGTAATATAAAATTAAAGGGAACAAAAAAGACTTGTTCAAAGAACTGACCAAAACAGTAAACTTTTGCATCAAAAAATTAAAAAAGACTGAGAAAAAGATGTAAGATGTGTATGGTAGAATGTACGAGCTCTGGAGGGGTGGAGGCAAGAAAGGGGGAACGGGTCTAAATTTGATTAAGAAATGTTGTATGAAATACGCAAAAGCTCAATAAAAAATTAAGAAAAAAATTTTTAAGTTGGGAAACCCAAAGAACTTGAGTGGATTATATCGACTGACAGTGACTGCATTAGGAATTAAAAGAGGAAAATGAAATATATACCATGTTTACATACTCAGTTCTTCTTTTCTTGTCCTTCAGTGATGCTTTGAAGTTGTCCTCAAGGCTTTCTTGCATCTTTCTTGCAAGTTTGCAAGCTTCTGGTCAGGTCTATGACCTACACGTCTTGTTCCCTCAGTGAGTCTGTTGAAATCCTGAACCTTGATGTGATGGTATTAGGACATGGAACCACTGGGAGGAAATCAGGTCATAAGGACAAAGCCCTAATCAAAGGATTCACACCCTAATAAAAACACGAGCGCTCATTCCACCCTCTACACGTGAGGACACAGTAAGAAATGGTCATCTATGGACCAGGAAACANCTGTTTCTTTTTTTTCAGAACTTTGTTTTATTGAAGTTTTTGTGCATTTCATAAACATTCTTAATCAATTTAGACCCATTCTCCTTTCTTTGTTCCCCGCCCTGCCAGCATATTTTGGAGGCAAAGAACAACAACAACAACAAAGACTGGGCAAAGAACTATATTGCTTTTTAAAACAGGAAAAAGTTTTATTGATGAAAAACATTGATATTGCTTTTAAAAATGTAAAGTGATTTATGAGATTGTATATTTAGACATAGGCACATCAAATTGATAAAGTTAATTTTTTTCCTCTTCTTTTTTTCAGCCTTCAAAACCTCTTACATTCCAGTAGAAAACTCTCTCTACAAGTCCTCAACTTTGTTCACTCATTCCAGGTAACAAAACTCAAAAAAAGTCCTCAGGGTATTTGTGTAGAGCTTGATCCTATGTAAAAAGCCTCCAGTAGCAAGATATTAAGAAGACTTAATTTCTTTTTATAAATGAAGACAGATCACAGCAGTGAATTGACTGACATCACTGGTTATGTCTTCACAGACAGGACTTGAGCTCTTGTTCTGTGTCAGGGATTCATTGAGCAGAACAGGCTTGAACTGCGTGCTGCCTGGGCTGGGTGCTGAGGCACCAGTGGCAGTGCTTAGCCTTCAGTTCTGCTCCACTTCTGGGAAATAGCAGGGAAAGGGACTGGGGAGTTCTTGGTGTCATTCAAGGATAGTCTAGATGTTGTAGATTTTTTTTTTTTTTTTTTTTTTTTCTGTATGTGCATAAATGTACTGTCTGCATGTAGGTCTGTGCACCTGTGTGTGGCAATGCCGCGGAGGGTCAGAAGAGGGTCTCGGATTCCCCTGGAACTGGGAGTTCTCCTGAATTGGAGTGCCAGACGGTTTCCTCGGCCGCCGTGTGGTGCTGGGGATGAACCCGGGCCTCTGCAAGAGCGGGTCGGCGCTCTTACTAACCGCTAGGCCATCTCTCCAGCCCCGGATGTTGTAGATTTATAGAGAACTTTTTTTAGAAGGGAGTATTCTGCTCACAGATCTGATTTAAATCTTATGAAGTCATTGTTTAGAGTTTCATTTGTTCATTTCATTTATTCAATTAATGCTTGGGTCTGCCACACTCTTTGCCAAGTGTCAAGGAAACGGTGAAGTGGAGCAAGTACTGTTATGTGAGACTCCAGCCATGCACTAAGACTTAAAATTAATTACGATATAAGTACGTACTTTGAAGGAACTCTGGAGGGTGAAGGAGAATCTGCCTTAAAAGATGAGAAATGATATGTAAACTGAAACCCATAGGATGAAAGAACATTTCTGGCTGAGTGTAGGAAAACACTGGGTTCATAAGAAAGCTCTTGCAAAAAAAGGAATGTGGAAGCAGGTGAGGTGAGGCTCAAGCAAGGCCCTCTGAGCATGTTAATGAATTTTGTTTTGTTGTGATACTGAATGCCAGGAGAGATGATGGAAGGCTGGTGAATAGGAGAGGGGCTATTTCTGATTCACTCTTAAAATAAGTGCTAATGTTGGAGAGGCACAGGCCACGGGCATCAGTTCAGTACTCTTGTAGTTGACTAAGCACAACAGGCTGGGGGCAGAGCATTGAAAAGTGTACAACTGAATCTGTATGTAATAAAGGTTTGTTTGTTGTACATATGTGGTAGCATACCGATAATCATAAGCTATACAAAGGAAATTTCAATATAAGGATATAATAATCATGGAGAAGTTATGGAATTCTCAGTATTGTGCCCCACTTTGGAGGCCACTGCCCTTGGTATGGTGAATACAAAATCATTTGGGATATGTTCTGGCAGTAGATTCGTAAAACCAGATGAGTTGTAATGTAAGAGAAATGTTGGGAGGGTAGCAAGGAAGGAATCAAGACTTAGCCAGATGAGTTGAGTGGGGAAGGTGGGGGTTAGGGTGGGAATTGAGGGCCTGCTTATCAGGCAGAGGAGACACCTGAGAGCCACGGTTAGGTAATTGGACATGTGAGCCTAGAGTCTGGGGGAATGTGTTCTGAATAGCGTGGGAGTGCATGGCTTGTTTGATGCTTGGTATTGTGACAGGGGTTCTCCTGCTAGGTGACACTTTGAGGTAGATCCAGCTTTTGAGAGATAACCTCTTTTCCCATTACTTCATATTTGATTTTATTTCAAAGCGACTGTTACAACCTGACTTGTTTTTTTTGTTCATATTATCTGCCTTTATTTGGGGTAATTCTATCTCCTGTAATGCTTTATGTTCTGTGACCATTTCCTGGGTTGTCAAGGTTCAGGTATATCTCTCATGGGTTATACTTTTGTAAAACTGAATGTGAAATAATTCTCTTGTTCCTTGGTGGTTTTAGGAAGGTGCTTCAACTCTGGATGTTCACATGGAGCCCAGCTTTTCAAGTTTGCTTTCACAGTCATCCTGTACTGATATGGGAGTTCCACTTCCTGCAAAAAACTTAATGTTTAAAGATGGCCTCTTATCAGAATGGAATGGACGGTCACCTTCTTCTCTTCTCATTGCTAATCCCATTTGCAATAATGCATTATGTCAGTTTTCATTCACACTTTCTGCTCTCCTTTTTCCTTTTTAAACATTGCCTTTATAGTGGTCAGCCACTAAAAAGCATCCTGCTGCCACAGTGCAATCCCTGCTTCACTGATAGGGAAAGTTTGAGAACATATTCATGTTTTCTGAAGTGTCGCTCATTATTGCACATATTACTGCAACAAAGTGCTTTTTAGCAGCCAGCACTGTATTTTTTACCTTGAGACAATCTGCATTTCTTTTTATAAAACTAAGGATGTACTTTATAGGCTTTAGATGACTGTTATGTTTATAAGCAGTCACTATGAATATTGCAATGGTAATTTTATATGTTAGTTTATTGGACATAAATCTTGTTTAATTTTATATTTGGTTACCTACACTTTAGGGGATCAAGGGAAGAGATGGAACTCTTTCCTGAAAAGGCTTCTTGATTCTGAAAACAGACTAGAAAAAAGTAAGCATCCAGTATTGAGAGATGATACACTAGGACATTAAGAATTCCCATGGATGTCTGTAAATTATGTATGTCAGCTGAACGTTGTTGAGGGTTTGTAAATCAGATAATTCTGTAATCTTAACCTTTGATCAATAAGGTCTTAACTCTGTCCATTGACATCTCATGAGACACTTTGGAAACACTATTTTTTAAATGATATTTAGTGGACTTATGTTGTCACTCATTTGGGCTTTATATTTTCATAGAGTCTTATGGAAAATAAAATTATTTTCCACTGGTAGTTGAGTCATGTCTCATATTTTTGTCTTATAGCTTTACCAATGAATTGTTATGGCAATTCAATTTGATGTTTTCAAACCAAGGATCATGATTTTAGATTGGACTTCACATTAGAAGCATCAAAGCTGTATCTTTGATTAAGACAGTTCAATGATCAAGTGACTGTGCTGACATGAGCACCTGGATCTGGAATTGTGTTTCACAGTTTAGTTTGAAGGAAATGATAGGACAGTTGATAATTTCCAAATGTTGCTTCTCATCGTATATCTCATGTCGAAAATATTTGGAATTTTAGACTTTTCAGGTCTTTTCTGGAAAAGTTATGCAGAGTTATAGTTTGGTTGAGCTTCTTTTAAAGGGTAATGGTTTGCTTGTTTCAAACTAACCAAACCAACTGGTCAAACAACAATCAGAAACCTCAAAAGCATTACACAGTTTGGGAATGTTAGAGCCTAACGCTTTCGCTCATGGCTTTTGTTATTTATAGAACTGGTAGGTATATTTAACATACTTCTGGAAGTCTATGCCTTTCTTAAAATGGTTAATGTAGCCATGCATTTAATAACATGGCCTATCTGTAGAAGTATTTCGGCCCAGATTACCTGTGGCACAGTTGTGCTGTTTGGGGGTAAATATGGTAATGTTTAGTTTTCTACTTTGTTTTATATAAGGTAGAAACTACGTGTATGTCAAGGTATGTCTATAAGGAAAAAAAGTACATATAATATTAAAATAATTTCTTATGACTGTGAATCATTCACTTATTTTTCCAATAATTGACTGTACATTCCTAGTGCTGTTAGTTATACACGTAACTTTTACAGTTTATCAACTGAAAGGTGTATTTCTTTTGATCAGCGTTCTCTAATCTCATTTTAACTTGCTGTGCTTTAATTAACTAGATATATGTTTGCATTAACAGTCCAAGCAACTCTAATAATATATAGCACACACAATATATATACACTAATAAAGAATTGAACAATTGTAGTTATTGACAGTGAATCCAGTTACTGCTGAGTTCAAAGCTTAAACTATGGGAGTGATTTGCTGCTATTTCCTTTGAGAGAAATGAAGAAGTAGAGCCTAGTGATGATCATGAACTTCAGGGAAAGTACTAAAAAGACACAGTTCATCTCTGGTTTCTTGTGTTGAATGGGGAGGATGAAACCATCAGATTCCCAGCTGAAGACCCCTCATTCTTTTTGGAGGGATCATTTGCATTTTTAGAGCTGTGTTGATAGATGTGAGATGCTTTGCTTTATGTGGCTTGTTCCACTCCTGTAACTCAAGTATAGATGCATCTGTTAACTTGATTAAAAAAAAAAAGTGTAACTAGCCTTCCTTCTTTGCCAAAGAAGATTGATGAAAGTTGTGTCCAATTATTTTACAAATGTTTCATTTCATTTGGCTTTGCACCACTTCCTCTCTTTTCCTTTCCTCAACCCTCTTGTAGCTCAAAAACCACGACAAGCAAACATGGTTTAGAAACCAAGAAAAAAGAGCTACTAATACCAAAAAAGGGCATGAAATTTAGTAGGTGCAGTTTCTCCTCACATAGGGGTCTAAAGAAATGCAACTTTGTATCAGAATTTAAGAAACAGGATCATCTGATTTCCTTAGCCCTTTCTTTTTTTGTTTGTGTTTGTTTTTGTTTTTGGTCTTTAGAGACGGTCTCCACTTTAGTCCCGCCGGGGCCTGGGAACTCACTCTGTAGTGTGTTTTATATTTGTTGGGGAGAAGAGTAGTTTCTCTCACTGGGTGTTTTGTTTTCTATGCCATTCACATTTCTTTTATGTTCAGTGTTTCATATACAGTTTGTATTAAAGAATTTTAAAGTACCAAAACTGTAACTCAGTACAGTGGATTGTTTTCTGTTATGATGTTAATATTATACAGTGAAACTGTATAAAGTATTGTCAGTTTGATTATTGACATATAACATGTTTACAAATAAACTGTGGTGACAAGTTGCTGTGGAATGTGTCTAATTTTCTGAAAGTTCTTCTCTTCAATACAGCTGTACTTTCAGTGCTGTGACTTTCCTGTACTTTTAAAAAATGACTTTAATTTTGTTCTAATTTCACTTTTGCAGAAAAATCGTTGGTAGGCCAAAGATGTTTTTGTATCCTTTACTGAGATTTCCTTAATGTCAATACCTAATGTAAAAGCCACACTAAATGGAGTAGTGAGACTTCAACTTGTGTTTTTTTTTTTTTCAAAATGGATTTTGGCTTTTTAGTTCCTTTGCCTTTTTATAAACTTTTATGATCCACTTATTGCTATCTATACAAAATGTTGTAGGATTTCATAAAAATTGTAATCAATCTGTGGATCAGATAGAGAAGACTTGACCTGCAGATCTGCATTTATTTGTAATTGTCAGTTCATTATTTGCCATTGGAAAGGTTTTTAAATTTTCATATTAAAGATTATTCATTGCTGATACATAGAACTGTGATTGATTTTTGTATGTTTCCACCTTGCTGTGCTCACTGTTTTGTAGGTTCGTGGGGATTTCCCACATAGTCCATTTTGATTCTGGCTAAGCCATTCTTTCCAATCTGTATGCCATTGATTGCCATTTGATGCTGGCTAGGAAGACCAGTGTGGTATTAAGGAGGAGTTGTACACAGACATCCACTGTATAATGTTAGCTGTAGGTTTCTTTTTTAGATAACCTCTTTAGATTAAGTAGGCTCCTTTTTTCCCCTTCATTGCGCAGCTTATCACAAATAGATATGGGTAGAATATAACCTTTTCGCTTTAATACAGTGGAATACCTTTTTAAAATTATCTGTTGGGCTGGAGAGATGGCCTAGTGGTGGGCGGGAGAGATGGCCTAGTGGTTAAGAGTGCCCAACTGCTCTTGCAGGGGACCGGGGGTTCGATCCCTAGCACCCACATGGTGGCTGAGAACGTCTGTAACTCCAATTCCAGGAGAACTCCAGTTCCAGGGGAAATCCAACGCCCTCTTCGGACCTCTGCAGCATTGCATGACAAGGGTGCCAAACCTACATCGCAGACATACAGTACATACACATAAAATAATAAAATAAAAAAAGTTCAGTCTGTCAAACGTCTGTCAGATCCACTGTTGAAGGTTTCCCTCCCACGCGTGGATTTTCTTTTCACTTTTTGATGGTTTCTTTCATGTAACAGAAGCTTTTGAGTTTAATGAGGTCCCCTTGTCAATTGTTGAGCTTATTTCCTTGCACAGATGCTGCCTGATTTAGAAGTCTTGTTCATACGCCTATAGCTTGTTGGTTAACTGCCAAACTTTCTTCTATCATTTCATGGTTTCAGTTTTACATTGAGCTCTTTGATCTATTTGGAGTTGATTTTTGTACAGGGTGAGAGGGGTTTAGTTTATTCTTCTGCCAAGTGGAAGTTTTCCAGCACCATTTGCTGAAGATGCTGTCTTTCTGCCATTCTTGGCCCTTTGTCAAATTGAGGTAGCGGAAATTGTGTGCGCAAGTTTGGATCTTCAGTTTTGTTCCATTGAGCACAGGTCTGTTTTTTTGTGCCCGTACCAGACTGTTCTTATGACTAAGCCCGTAGTATAGAGCTTTGACGTCTGGTGTAGTAATCCCCACTGCATTGCTTTTTGTCAGGGTTCTTGCTCTTGGGTTCCTTCGAGTTCCTATAAATTGGTAGATTTTTTTTTTTTCTGATCTGTGAAGAAGGTCACAAGGATTTTAATTGGGATTACAATTGAATCTATATTTGGGGTAGGATGGTTATTTTTACTATATTCTTCTATCCAAGAGCATGGAGTTTTTCCTTCCATCTTCTGGTGCATAAAAACAGGAGCAAGAGAACAAATGACCCACTCAAAACGGAGAGTCAGGAGCTTAACAGAGACAAACTAAAGAAGTAAGATGGCTGAGAAGCATGTTTTTGGGGGGGTCTTTTCACAGGTAGTGGTCTCCCTGTAGCCCAGCTGTCCTGGAACTCACTCTGTAACCAGGCTGGCCTTGAACTCAAAGATCCGCTTGCCTCTGCTTCCCAAGTGCCATGATTTAAAAGCGTGCACCACCACGCCCGGCTAGAAACATCTTTAAAAAGTGTTCAACATTGCTAATATTAAGGAAATGCAAATTAAGACCATTAAGATTTCATCTTTCCCTGGTAGACTGGTATGATCAGAAAACAAATGATACCAAATGCTGGAGAGGTGGGGAAGGGGAAACACCAGCAGGAATCCAACTGTGTGCAACCCCTATGGAAAGCAGTGTGAAGAACTCTAAAAGACTCAAGTGAACCTACCACCGGATCCAGTCATACCACTCCTGGATACAGACGTACATAATTCATCCTGTTGCAGAAGGTATGTGTACAGCCATGTTTATGCACTCTCTTCACATACGGAAGAGCTGGAAGCAATCCAAGGTCCCTGAAATGATGATGGATAAAGAAATGTTGGTACATCTACACTATGGAGTTTCAATGCAAGCAAATGGGTGGAGCTAGAATCTGGTTGTGCTAAGTAAACACAATCCCAGAAAAAACACATTTACGGGCTCGCAGTTTGTGGGATTATAGCACGCAAATCCGTATATGTAGCCAAACTAGTTTTATTAATAAATACTATAAAATATACTAAACGCATACATCAACTTGCTGTGTAACTATAGGAAGTAAAGATTTCTTTTTACCTTGCATGCAACTCTACTGTTCAAAATATGAATCCCTAAGCATGTTTTGGAATTAACCTATAGTGTATTTTCAGACTTTGTAATTTTTGGTATATGTGGTGGAGTGTATGTACTATTTTGGAGCATATTATTAAGGGAAAACAACAACAAAACGAAAAGAAGCTGTTAAAGAACTGACCCAAAAAGTAAACTTCTGTCCAAAACAGAACTTCTGCACTGAAAAAATTTAAAAAAGACGAAGAAAAGATGTAAGACAGATGGCAGAAGCATGAGTGTCGACGGGTTGGGGGGCACCAAAGTGGGACAGGCCCAAATTTGATTAAGAATTATGAATGTACAAAAATTCAATAAAAATTAAGAAAAAAGGTTATTCACTCGATATAAATTTTATTTAAGTTTTTAAAAGTTTTTGTTAATTTTTGAATGTTGACTCAGCCATGCAGTGTTGGTGTGAACTCCACTTACTCATGATGGATTATCCTTTTGATTATTGCTGGCCTGATTTCCCAATATTGAGGGTTTTTATGTCAAAATGGTCTGTAGTTTTCTTATAATGTCGTGTCTGTTTTAATATGAAGGCAACTTCTGCCTTGTCAAATGAATTAAGAACTCTACCTTCTATTTTCTAGGAGAGATTATAGAGTGTATATCCCTTAAATATTCATAAAAATTCCTAGTGAAATTATCTGGACCCAATTTGGTTTCATGTGGCTCTGTATTTCCCAGAATTTGGTAGAGTTTGTTAGGTACCACTGGACTCAAGTATCTGTTTTGTTGGAAAGGTTTTTTTTTTTTTTTTTTTTTTGTGTTGTGGTTGTGTGTGTTGTGGTGTGTATGTGTTTTTGTGTGTGTTGAGGAATGTTCTCCCTGTAGCCCAGCTGGCCTGGAGCAGCTTACGCAGCACTCATGGTAAATGATGTCTTCAGCTATAGTCTAACCGTAACGTTCTGCTGGGTAGCCAAGAGCAGGGGCCACAGGCCATATTGTTTTGTGGGGGTCTGAGACACACCTGATAGGATAAAAATACCCTCTCTCAGCCTTTGGAAATGATCAAAGAAAAATACTTTTGTAAAAAAAAGTATTTTTATGGGTCTGAGACAGGCCTAGTGGTTAAGGAGCGCGGACTGCCTTTGCAGAGGACCCGGGTTTGATCCCCAGCACCCACACACCCACACGGTCGGCTAAAACATCTTTAACTCCAGTTCCAGGGGAATTCCGACCCCTCGTTTCTGACCTCCGCGGCATTGCACGACACGGGTGCACAAACCTGCATCAGACAGTACATTCATACACATACAGAAATAAAATTAAAAAAGAAAAAATATATAGGCAACAGTAATCCATCTATGAAAATACAAAGTAGGGTGAAATACCTGAGATATTTAGCTTCTCATAACAAACTGCAACACACTGGGTAGTTTATAAATAGCAAATATCCATTTCTCAGTCTGGAGGCTTGAAATCCAAAATCAGTTTGCTGATAGACTTAGTATCTGGTGAGAGCCTGTTTCCTGGTCCATAGATGACCATTTCTTACTGTGTCCTCACGTGTAGAGGGTGGAATGAGCGCTCGTGTTTTTATTAGGGTGTGAATCCTTTGTATCTGGTGAGAGCCTTTAAAAAAGAAAATATTTCCACACAGTGCAGATGCTCTTCCATTCACAATGAAGTTATATCCCAATAAACCCATGGTGAATAAAAAAAGAAATGAAGTCAGGTACATATTTATCACACACCCTACGAAACATTGTAGCTTCACCTGTCCCACTCAAAATGTTCAGAACACTTAGCTTTCAGCAGAGCATCATGAGAAAGTTATCTTTCCACATTTCACTAGCCAAGAAATTATCAACAATTACAAGTCAGTGACCATGTGCATTTCCTTGTGCCTATTTTACTCAAATCATTCATTTCATGCCCTATATTTTTGATTTGCAGTCTTTTTCTGTCTGTGAAAAACAGGGTCTGGCTGGCCTAGAATTCCCTAAGTACTAGGCTGTCTTTGAACTTGTGGCAATTCTCTTGCCCCTGCTTCTGGGGTGCTAGGATTGCTGGTATGTGCCATATGGCCAGCCACTTGATTTATAGTTTTCTTTGTTTGTTTGTGTCTTTTTGAGACTGGGTCTCCCTGTAGACCCAGCTGGCCTAGAATTTTCTATGTTGGCCAGGCTGGCCTTGAACTCACAGAGATCCACTCGCCTCTGCTTACTGAGTGCTGGGATTAAAGGCATGTGCCACCAGGCCTGGATGATTTTCAGAGTCTTAAAAAGATTTTCTCAGCTGGGTGTGGTGGTGCATGCCTATAATCCCAGCACTCAGGAGGGAGAGGCAGGTGGATCTCTGTGAGTTCAAGGCCAGCCTGGCCTACAAAGTGAGTTCCAGGTCAGCTGCGGCTTCAGGGAGACCCTGTCTCATAAAGACCAAAAAAAAAAAAAAAAAAACTTTACAAAACAGATACTTGAGTACAGATGGTTACACTAACAAACTCTACCAAATATAGGGAAATACAGAGCCACATGAAACCAAAATTGGGTCCAGATAATTTCACTAGGAATTTTTATGAATATTTAAGGGATATACACTCTATAATCTCTCCTAGAAAATAGAAGGTAGAGTTCTTAATTCATTTGACAAGGCAGAAGTTGCCTTCATATTAAAATCAGACTAAGACATTATAAGAAAACTACAGACCATTTTGACATAAAAACCCTCAATATTGGGAAATCAGGCCAGCAATATATCAAAAGGATAATCCATCATGAGTAAGTGGAGTTCACACCAACACTGCATGGCTGAGTCAACATTCAAAAATTAACAAACTTTTAAAAAATTAATAAAATTTATATCGATGAAATAACCTTTTTTCTTAATTTTTATTGAATTTTTGTACATGTCATACATTTCTTAATCAAATTTGGGCCTGTCCCCACTTTGGTGCCCCCCAACCCGTCGGAACTCATGCATTCTGCCATACATGTCTTACATCTTTTTCTCAGTCTTTTTAAATTTTTCAGTGCAGAAGTTTACTGTTTTGGACAGAAGTTTACTTTTTGGGTCAGTTCTTTGAACAAGTCTTTTTTTGTTGTTGTTCCCTTTAATTTTATATTGCTCCAAAGTATGTACATATACACTCCAAACATATACCAAAATTACAAAGTCTGAAAATAAACTATAGGTTAATTCCAAAACATGCTTAGGGATTCATATTTTGACAGTAGAGTTGCATGCAGGTAAAAAGAAATATTACTTCCTAAGTTACACAGCAAGTTGATGTATGCTTTAGTATATTTTATAGTATATTTACTAAAAAATTAGTTTGGCTTACATATAAGGATTTGGTGCTATAATCCACAAATGAGAGACACCGTAAATCGTGTTTTTCTGGGATTGTGTTACTTAGCACAACAGCTTCTAGCTCCACCCATTTGCTGCATAGAACTCCATAGTGTAGATGTACCACATTTTCTTTATCCATTCATCACTTCAGGGACGCTTGGATTGCTTCCAGCTCTTCAGTACTGTGAAGAGAGCTGCAATAAACATGGCTGTACACATACCTCTGCAACAGGATGAATTATGTACGTCTGTATCCAGGAGTGGTATGACTGGATCAGGTGGTAGGTTCACTTGAGTCTTTTAAGAGTTCTTCACACTGCTTTCCATAGGGGTTGCACAAGTTAGGATTCCTGCTGGTGTTTCCCCTTCCCCACCTCTCCAGCATTTGGTATCATTTGTTTTCTTGATCATACCCAGTCTTACCAGGGAAAGATGAAATCTTAAAGTGGTCTTAATTTGCATTTCCTTAATAATTAGCAATGTTGAACACTTTTTTAAAGATGTTTCTAGCCGGGCGTGGTGGTGCACGCTTTTAATCATGGCACTTGGGAAGCAGAGGCAAGCGGATCTTTGAGTTCAAGGCCAGCCTGGTCTACAGAGTGAGTTCCAGGACAGCTGGGGCTACAGGGAGACCCTACCTTGAAAAGACCCCCCCAAAAACATGCTTCTCAGCCATCTTTACTTCTTTATTTGTCTCTGTTAAGCTCCTGACTCCATCTTTTGAGTGGGTCATTTGTTCTCTTGCTCCTGTTTTTATGCACCAGAAGATGGAAGGAAACTCCCATGCTCTTGGATTAGAAGAATATAGTAAAAATAACCATCCTACCCAAATATAGATTCAATGCAATCCCAATTAAAATCCTTGTGACCTTCTTCACAGACTCAGAAAAAAAAAAAATCCTAAAATTCATATGGAAAAAGAAGAACCCAGAGAGCCAAAGCAACCCTGAGCAAAAAGAGCAATGCAGTGGGGATTACTACACCAGACGTCAAACTATACTACAAGGGCTCTAGTCATAAGAACAGTCTGGTACGGGCACAAAAACAGACCTGTAGCTCAATGGAACAAAACTGAAGATCCAAACTTGAGCACAGGCAATTTCAGCTACCTCATATTTGACAAAGGGGCCAAGAATGGCAGAAAGACAGCATCTTCAGCAAATGGTGCTGGAAAACTTCCACTTGCAGAAGAATAAAACTAAACCCCTCTCACCCTGTACAAAAATCAACTCCAAATAGATCAAAGAGCTCAATGTGAAACCTGAAACTCTGAAAATGATAGAAGAAAACGTTGGCAGTAACCAACAAGATATAGGCGTATGAAAAGACTTTCTAAATCAGGCAGCATCTGTGCAGGAAATAAGCTCAACAATGGACAAGGGGACCTCATTAAACTCAAAAGCTTCTGTACAGTGAAAGAAACCATCAAAAAAGTGAAAAGAAAATCCACGGAGTGGGAGGAAACCTTCACCAGTGAGATCTGACAGACGTTTGACAGACTGAACTTTTTTTAAATTTTATTATTTTATGTGTATGAATGTACTGTCTGCATGTAGGCCTGTGCACCCTTGTCATGCAATGCTGCAGAGGTCAGAAGAGGGCGTTGGATTCCCCTGGAACTGGAGTTCTCCTGGAATTGGAGTTACAGACGTTACTCAGCCACCATGTGGGTGCTAGGGATCGAACCCAGGTCCCCTGCAAGAGCAGTTGGCACTCTTAACCACTAGGCCATCTCTCCAGCCCACCACTAGGCCATCTCTCCAGCCCAACAGACTGAACTTTTAAAAAGGTATTCCACTGTATAAAGCGAAAAGGTTATATACTACCCATCATCTATTTGTGATAAGCTGAGCAATGAAGGGGAAAAAAGGAGCCTACTTAATCTAAAGAGGTTATCTAAAAAAGAAACCTACAGCTAACATTATACAGTGGATGTCTGTGTACAACTCCTCCTTAATACCACACTGGTCTTCCTAGCCAGCATCAAATGGCAATCAATGGCATACAGATTGGAAAGAATGGCTTAGCCAGAATCAAAATGGACTATGTGGGAAATCCCCACGAACCTACAAAACAGTGAGCACAGCAAGGTGGAAACATACAAAAATCAATCACAGTTCTATGTATCAGCAATGAATAATCTTCAATATGAAAATTTAAAAACCTTTCCAATGGCAAATAATGAACTGACAATTACAAATAAATGCAGATCTGCAGGTCAAGTCTTCTCTATCTGATCCACAGATTGATTACAATTTTTATGAAATCCTACAACATTTTGTATAGATAGCAATAAGTGGATCATAAAAGTTTATAAAAAGGCAAAGGAACTAAAAAGCCAAAATCCATTTTGAAAAAAAAAAAACAACAAAGTTGAAAGTCTCACTACTCAATTTAGTGTGGCTTTTACATTAGGTATTGACATTAAGGAAATCTCAGTAAAGGATACAAAAACATCTTTGGCCTACCAACGATTTTTCTGCAAAAGTGAAATTAGAACAAAATTAAAGTCATTTTTTAAAAGTACAGGAAAAGTCACAGCACTGAAAGTACAGCTGTATTGAAGAGAAAGAACTTTCAGAAAATTAGACACATTTCCACAGCAACTTGATCACCACAGTTTATTTGTAAACATGTTATATGTCAATAATCAAACTGACAATACTTTATACAGTTTCACTGTATAATATTAACATCATAACAGAAAACAATCCACTGTACTGAGTTACAGTTTTGGTACTTTAAAATCTTTTAATACAAACTGTATTTGAAACACTGAACATAAAAGAAATGTGAATGGCATAGAAAACAAAACACCCAGTGAGAGAAACTACTCTTCTCCCCAACAAATATAAAACCACTACAGAGTGAGTTCCAGGACAGCTGGGACTATAGGGAGACCCTGTCTCTAAAAGACCAAAAACAAAAACAAACAAACAAAAAAAGAAAGGCGCTAAGGAAATCAGATGATCCTGTTTCTTAAATTCTGATACAAAGTTGCATTTCTTTAGACCCCTATGTGAGGAGAAACTGCACCTACTAAATTTCATGCCCTTTTTTGGTATTAGTAGCTCTTTTTTCTTGGTTTCTAAACCATGTTTGCTTGTCGTGGTTTGAGCTACAAGAAGGGTTGAGGAAAGGAAAGAGAGGAAGTGGTGCAAAGCCAAATGAAATGAAACATTTGTAAAATAATTGGACACAACTTTCATCAATCTTCTTTGGCAAAGAAGGAAGGCTAGTTAACTTTTTTTTTTTAATCAAGTTAACAGATGCATCTATACTTGAGTTACAGGAGTGGAACAAGCCACATAAAGCAAAGCATCTCACATCTATCAACACAGCTCTAAAAATGCAAATGATCCCTCCAAAAAGAATGAGGGGTCTTCAGCTGAGAATCTGATGGTTTCATCCTCCCCATTCAACACAAGAAACCAGAGATGAACTGTGTCTTTTTAGTACTTTCCCTGAAGTTCATGATCATCACTAGGCTCTACTTCTTCATTTCTCTCAAAGGAAATAGCAGCAAATCACTCCCATAGTTTAAGCTTTGAACTCAGCAGTAACTGGATTCACTGTCAATAACTACAATTGTTCAATTCTTTATTAGTGTATATATATATGTGTGTGTATATATATTATTAGAGTTGCTTGGACTGTTAATGCAAACATATATCTAGTTAATTAAAGCACAGCAAGTTAAAATGAGATTAGAGAAGCCTGATCAAAAGAAATACACCTTTCAGTTGAAAACTGTAAAAGTTACGTGTATAACTAACAGCACTAGGAATGTACAGTCAATTATTGGAAAAATAAGTGAATGATTCACAGTCATAAGAAATTATTTTAATATTAATATGTACTTTTTCCTTTTATAGACATACATGACATACACATAGTTTCTACCTTATATAAAACAAAGTAGAAAACTAAACATTACCATATTTACCCCCAAACAGCACAACTGTGCCACAGGTAATCTGGGCCGAAATACTTCTACAGATAGGCCATGTTATTAAATGCATGGCTACATTAACCATTTTAAGAAAGGCATAGACTTCCAGAAGTATGTTAAATATACCTACCAGTTCTATAAATAACAAAAGCCATGAGCGAAAGCGTTAGGCTCTAACATTCCCAAACTGTGTAATGCTTTTGAGGGTTTCTGATATGTTGTTTGACCAGTTGGTTTGGTTAGTTTGAAACAAGCAAACCATTACCCTTTAAAAGAAGCTCAACCAAACTATAACTCTGCATAAACTTTCCAAGAAAAGAACCTGAAAAGTCTAAAAATTCCAAATATTTCTGACATTTGAGATATTAATGACTGAAGAAACATTTGGAAATTATTCAACTGTCCTTATCATTTCCTTCCAAACTAAACTGTGAACACAAATTCCAGATCCAGGTGCTCATGTCAGCACAGTCACTTGATCATTGAACTGTCTTAATCAAAGATACAGCTTTGATGCTTCTAATGTGAAGTCCAATCTAAAATCATGATCCTTGGTTTGAAAACATCAAATTGAATTGCCATAACAATTCATTGGTAAAGCTATAAGACAAAAATATGAGACATGACTCAACTACCAGTGGAAAATAATTCTATTTTTCCATAAAGACTCTATGAAAATATAAAGCCCAAAGTGAGTGACAACATAAGTCCACTTCTAAATATCATTTAAAAAATAGTGTTTCCAAAGTGTCTCATGAGATGTCAATGGACAGAGTTAAGACCTTATTGATCAAAGGTTAAGATTACAGAATTATCTGATTTACAAACCCTCAACAACGTTCAGCTGACATACATAATTTACAGACATCCATGGGAATTCTTAATGTCCTAGTGTATCATCTCTCAATACTGGATGCTTACTTTTTTCTAGTCTGTTTTCAGAATCAAGAAGCCTTTTCAGGAAAGAGTTCCATCTCTTCCCTTGATCCCCTAAAGTGTAGGTAACCAAATATAAAATTAAACAAGATTTATGTCCAATAAACTAACATATAAAATTACCATTGCAATATTCATAGTGACTGCTTATAAACATAACAGTCATCTAAAGCCTATAAAGTACATCCTTAGTTTTATAAAAAGAAATGCAGATTGTCTCAAGGTAAAAAATACAGTGCTGGCTGCTAAAAAGCACTTTGTTGCAGTAATATGTGCAATAATGAGCGACACTTCAGAAAACATGAATATGTTCTCAAACTTTCCCTATCAGTGAAGCAGGGATTGCACTGTGGCAGCAGGATGCTTTTTAGTGGCTGACACTATAAAGCCAATGTTTAAAAAGGAAAAAGGCAGAAAGTGTGAATGAAAACTGACATAATGGCATTATTGCAAATGGAGATTAGCAATGAGAAGAGAAGAAGGTGACCGTCCATTCCATTCTGATAAGAGGCCATCTTTAAACATTAAGTTTTTTGCAGGAAGTGGAACTCCCATATCAGTACAGGATGACTGTGAAAGCAAACTTGAAAAGCTGGGCTCCATGTGAACATCCAGAGTTGAAGCACCTTCCTAAAACCACCAAGGAACAAGAGAATTATTTCACATTCAGTTTTACAAAAGTATAACCCATGAGAGATATACCTGAACCTTGACAACCCAGGAAATGGTCACAGAACATAAAGCATTACAGGAGATAGAATTACCCCAAATAAAGGCAGATAATATGAACAAAAAAAACAAGTCAGGTTGTAACAGTCGCTTTGAAATAAAATCAAATATGAAGTAATGGGAAAAGAGGTTATCTCTCAAAAGCTGGATCTACCTCAAAGTGTCACCTAGCAGGAGAACCCCTGTCACAATACCAAGCATCAAACAAGCCATGCACTCCCACGCTATTCAGAACACATTCCCCCAGACTCTAGGCTCACATGTCCAATTACCTAACCGTGGCTCTCAGGTGTCTCCTCTGCCTGATAAGCAGGCCCTCAATTCCCACCCTAACCCCCACCTTCCCCACTCAACTCATCTGGCTAAGTCTTGATTCCTTCCTTGCTACCCTCCCAACATTTCTCTTACATTACAACTCATCTGGTTTTACGAATCTACTGCCAGAACATATCCCAAATGATTTTGTATTCACCATACCAAGGGCAGTGGCCTCCAAAGTGGGGCACAATACTGAGAATTCCATAACTTCTCCATGATTATTATATCCTTATATTGAAATTTCCTTTGTATAGCTTATGATTATCGGTATGCTACCACATATGTACAACAAACAAACCTTTATTACATACAGATTCAGTTGTACACTTTTCAATGCTCTGCCCCCAGCCTGTTGTGCTTAGTCAACTACAAGAGTACTGAACTGATGCCCGTGGCCTGTGCCTCTCCAACATTAGCACTTATTTTAAGAGTGAATCAGAAATAGCCCCTCTCCTATTCACCAGCCTTCCATCATCTCTCCTGGCATTCAGTATAAACACAAATCCATTAACATGCTCAGGAGGGCCTTGCTTGAGCCTCACCTCACCTGCTTCCACATTCCTTTTTTTGCAAGAGCTTTCTTATGAACCCAGTGTTTTCCTACACTCAGCCAGAAATGTTCTTTCATCCTATGGGTTTCAGTTTACATATCATTTCTCATCTTTTAAGGCAGATCTTCCTTCACCCTCCAGAGTTCCTTCAAAGTACGTACTTATATCGGTAATTACTTTTAAGTCTTAGTGCATGGCTGGAGTCTCACATAACAGTACTTGCTCCACTTCACCGTTTCCTTGACACTTGGCAAAGAGTGTGGCAGACCCAAGCATTAATTGAATAAATGAAATGAACAAATGAAACTCTAAAATACTGACTTCATAAGATTAAATCAGATACTGTGAGCAGAAATACTCCTTTCTAAAAGTTCTCTATAAATCTACAACATCAGGGGCTGGAGAGATGGCCTAGCGGTTAAGAGCGCCGACCGCTCTTGCAGAGGACCCGGGTTCAATCCCCAGCACCCACACGGCGGCCGAGAACCGTCTGGAACTCCAATTCCAGGAGAACTCCAGTTCCAGG
Organism: Rhizomys pruinosus; assembly: GCA_009823505.1. Taxonomy (NCBI): domain Eukaryota; kingdom Metazoa; phylum Chordata; class Mammalia; order Rodentia; family Spalacidae; genus Rhizomys; species Rhizomys pruinosus. Next base: position 4,005,800 of record VZQC01014560.1, read on the forward strand.
GGAATCCGAGACCCTCTTCTGACCTCCGCGGCATTGCACGACACAGGTGCACAGACCTACATGCAGACAGTACATTCATGCACATACAGAAAAAAAAAAAAAAAAAAAAAAAAATCTACAACATCTAGACTATCCTTGAATGACACCAAGAACTCCCCAGTCCCTTTCCCTGCTATTTCCCAGAAGTGGAGCAGAACTGAAGGCTAAGCACTGCCACTGGTGCCTCAGCACCCAGCCCAGGCAGCACGCAGTTCAAGCCTGTTCTGCTCAATGAATCCCTGACACAGAACAAGAGCTCAAGTCCTGTCTGTGAAGACATAACCAGTGATGTCAGTCAATTCACTGCTTGAATCTGTCTTCATTTATAAAAAGAAAATTAATGCTTCTTAATATCTTGCTACTGGAGGCTTTTTACATAGGATCAAGCTCTACACAAATACCCTGAGGACTTTTTTTGAGTTTTGTTACCTGGAATGAGTGAACAAAGTTGAGGACTTGTAGAGAGAGTTTTCTACTGGAATGTAAGAGGTTTTGAAGGCTGAAAAAAAGGAAGAGGAAAATTAAATTTAACTTTATCAATTTGAATGTGCCTATGTCTAAATATACAATCTCATAAATCACTTTACATTTTTAAAAGCAATATCAATGTTTTTCATCAATAAAACTTTTTCCTGTTTTAAAAAGCAATATAGTTCTTTGACCCAGTCTTTGTTGTTGTTGTTGTTCTTTGCTCCAAAATATGCTGGCAGGGCGGGGAACAAAGAAAGGAGAATGGGTCTAAATTTGATTAAGAAATGTTTTATGAAATGCACAAAACTTCAATAAAAAAAGGTTCTGAAAAAAAAAGAAAAGGTAATTTTGAAATACATTTTTAACTAATAACTAAAATTAAAGATACTATTTGAAAAAACATTTAAACTGTTAATACAAATGTTAAATAAAATAAGCTGAGGGAAAAAAAAAATCTGACAGATTAAACCCAACCCACCCACATGAAATTTTTTTCAAATAAACCAGTAGAAATTATAGTAACAGGGGCTGGAGAGATGGCCTAGCCGTTAAGAGCACCGACTGGTCTTGCAGAGGACCCGGGTTCGATCCCCAGCATCCACATCGTGGCTAAGAACCGTCTTTAACTCCAGTTCCAGGGGAATCCGACACCCTCTTCTGACCTCCGCGGCATTGCATGACACGGGTGCACCAACCTACATGCAGACAGTACATTCATACACATACAAAAATAAAATTAAAAAAAAGAAATTATAGTAGCAATCTTTGACATTTCATATAATTTACATTTCCTAAAAAATGATTTTGTTATGGGAAATTTTCAGACCTATATATAATGTGATACTGATTACTCTCTTGCCACACCCTCTCTCATCTTGTCTCCATCCATATCAACCTCCTCCATACCAGCCCCTTTTCCAGATTTAAGACTTCTGATTTTTGTGATCCATTTCATTTAAGCAGGGTCATTGGAGCCTGGTGGGGTCATGGGTGGGTATGTATCTCAAGGCAATGGTTCCCCCTCCCTAAATGTATCTATAACAAACAGTCCAGCAATGAGGAGTAGAGTCCTCTGAACCTCTCCTCCATCCATGCCTGATCAGTAACAGGCCTCTTCTTGTGCAGGCACTCAGGCATCCCCAGCTGTACTGAGTTCATAACTGCAGCAGCTGTGTTTTGCCCAGGAGATGACATTTTGCAGCTTTTCTCCCTAGTTTCCAGTGCTTATTCTTTCCATCCCCTGCTTCACAACAGTGCCCCAACCTTACAGCTATCCCTATTACTGTGCACTTGGAAAAGAAAAACTATGGTAGGGGAGACCACAGGCCTTTGGGGTAACTGAATACTGGCATTTAGCAAACTGACACAGCATCAAACTCCTTCTAAATATCTCTGTACCCAGAGACGTACTCTATTTGCAGCCTTCACCAGAGACACTTCTCCTTCCAGTCCGTAGAGGTGAATGAGGTCACCCATGACTACATGGGTGCTGAGAGTAAGTCACAGATGAGTGCTTAGCCTAGACTACTATTTGCACTTTTAATTCACATATACTATTTCAGAGAATAGTTGAAATTATCTGTTGAGCACCTTTAATTTTCTAATATAAGCACCATTAAGTCAACTGAGGAAGCTATGAGATCTACGGGCATTACTCTTCCAGATCACTGCTCAGGCTGTGTGACAGTATCCCCTGCTGAGCTAGCAGCCTTAGAACCCCCAGCTCTACTCCCACAGCCACCCCAAAGGGTCAGGGCTAGCACAGGAGCTCAAATTTGTATTCTATCTCTGAAAAGCGAAACATACCATTTCAGAAAATGCACAATTCTGAGATGAGACAATTACTATTGATTTTGATTAAGTACAAGAGAAGTGCAGGAAAGAAACTTCCCATAGACATTCATATGTTTTAAAAACTGGGTTCACACTTCACATAAGAATCCCCAGTTAGTTCATCATGCTCTCACCACGCCTGGTGGCCAAGTGAATTTACAAAAACATAAACCCACGCGATCCCCCAAGACCACCTGAAGCACAGGGATGCTAAAAACTCCACCAGAAAACTCTTAGAAAATATTAACAGCTTCAGCAAAGTGGCAGGATACAAAATTAACCTAAAAAAAAAAATCAGTAGCCTTTCTTTACACCAACAACAAACAACTGAGGAAGGAATTCAAGGAGTCCTTCCCACTCACAATAACCTCAAAAACAATAAAATACCTAGGAACAAACCTAACCAAAGACACCAAAGATCTCTACAACAAAAATTTTAAACCCTTAAAGAAAGAAATTGAAGGAGACATCAGAAGATGGAAAAACCTCCCATGCTCATGGATTGGAAAAATTAACATAGTAAAAATGTCCAGTCTACCCAAACTCTTGTATAGATTTAATGCAATCCCAATTAAAATCCCCATTCTTCACAGGCTTGGAAAAAAAAAGTCCTTAATTTCATTTGGAAAAACAAAAGACCCCGAATAGCCAAAACAACCCTGAGTGAAAAGAGCAATACAGGGGGGATTTCTATACCAGACTTCAAACTATACTACAGGGCTATAGTCATAAAAACAGCCTGGTACTGGCACAAAAACAGACCAGTTGACCAATGGAATAAAACCAAAGATCCAAACTTGAGCACATATAATTTCAGCCATCTCATATTTGACAAAGGGGCCATGAAGACACAATGGAGAAAAGACAGCATCTTCAGCAGTGGTGTTGGCAAAACTTGATACATCACTTGTTAGAGAATGAAATTAAAACCCTACCTCCGCCCTGCACAAAAGTCATCTCCCAGTGGATTAAAGACCTGCAACGGAAACCCCCCCCAAACACTGAAGGCGATAGAATGAAAAAATTTGGCAGCAGACTACAAGATCCATAGGCGTTTAGGAAAAGACTTCCTAAACGACTAGCAGCTGCACAAAGAATTGAAGGTCGAGATTTGACAAATGGGATCCATTAAACCAAAACGCTTCTGTACATCAAGAAGGCCACTCAAGGAGTGAAAGGAAGAAATCCCACAGAGTGGGAGGAACTATTCACTGCAAAACCTACTGACAAAGCATTGATTTTCCAGAATATATAAACTACTCAAAAAACAAAGAGAAAGAAAACCAATGACCCACGCAATAGAGGAGCAAAGAGCTGAACATGACATTCACAGTGGAGGACATGTCGAAGATGGCTGAGAGGAAAACACCTTAAGAATATTCACATCGCTATAATTACGGAATGCAAATCAAACACCACTCTAGATATCATCTTACTCCCAAAAAAACTGGCCAGGATCAAGAAAACAAAAAAATGGGGACTGTGAGAGATGGCCTAGCGGTTAAGTGCCGACCACTCTTACATGGAGCGACCCGGGTTCGATCCCATCCACACATGGCGGCCGAGAATCCGTCTGAAATACCAATCCAGGAGAAACTCCAAGTTCCAGGTAATCCGAGACCGCTCTTCTGCCCTCCGGAGGCTTGACGACACGGGTCACAAAAGCTTGCATGCAACAGTACATTCATTACCATACCAGAAATAAATAAAATAAAAAAAAAGTTTCTAAAAAAAAAGAAAAGAAGAAGAACAAAATGATACCAGTGTGGAGAGGTTGTGGGGAAAGAGGAAACTTATCCACTTGCTGGTGTGGAATGTAAACCGTACAGCCACTATGGAAAGCAGTGTGGAGAATCCTTGGAAGACTTGGAAATGACTTGCCACCTGACCCCACATACCACTCCTTGCAGTATCCCACAAGCTGCTTCCTACCGCCGAGATACATGCACACCATATTATTGTCAGCTCTCTTTCACAACAGCAAGGGTGGTAACCAACCCAAGATGCCCCTCAACTGACGCGATGGGATAGAAGAAAATGTGGACATCTACACAATTGGAGTTCTATGCATACATAAAAAAATGACACCATTTGACTTTGCAGATAAATGGCTGCGAGATAGATAGATTTCCCACCGCTGAGGAAGTAACAACAGTCCCAGAAAAACAAAACGACGGAATGTATCCCTTCATCTGCTGAGCATGTGCACAAATTACTAGTTGTAATATTTCTTGTGCACAAAAGCCCCTTGAGCTTTTGTCCAAGTAGTTGGGAAGTTGATGCATATGGTGGAACAAACAACAAACACAACCAGAAGGACTGCATGCAAGAACTGACTTGAAATGGTGGTGATTTCTTTTGCTCACACACAGTGCAACTGTAGGAAAGATGAGAGATGAAAGCAGTGTTGGCGAATGCATAAGCGCTGGTGTTGGGGGGGGAGGGGGGTGGGGGGATCATGGGGGGGATGGACAGGAGTCTGATTTGATTAGAAACATATCTTCTACAAAAGATATATAATAATAAGAAAAAGAGAAAAGAATCACAAATGACCCACTCAAAAGATTGGAGCCAAAGAGCTGAACAGCAGATTTCACAAGTGAGGAATTAGATGATGGGCTGAGAAACATCTTAAAAAATGTGTTCAAGCGGGCGTGGTGGCGCATCACTTTATCCAGAGCACTTGGGAAGGCAAAGTCAGGGGATCTTGTGTGTTCAAGGCCAGCCCTGGTCTACAGAGTGAGGTTCCGGGCCAGTGGTGGCTACAAGGGAGACCTTGTCTCGAAAAGAATAAAAAAAAAAGAAAAAAAGTGCTTAAAACGTCCCTAATATTAAGGAAATCAAATTAAAACCATTTAAGTATCATCTCACTCTGATTAAGTACTGGCTAAGGATCAAGAAACACCAATGATACCAAGTTGCTGGAGAGGTTGAAGGGGATGTTCATCCACTCTGGTGGGAATAGTAAACTCCGTAAAAGCCCTATGTAAAAGCAGTGTGGAGAACCCTTGTGAAGGACTTCGGGGATGAACTGCCACTCTGACCCAGTCATACCCACTCCCTGGTATATTACCAACAAGCTTCATCTTACTGCGGAGATACATGCACAACCATGTTTATTGCAGCTCTCCACAATAGCAAAGAGCCTGGAAGCCAACCCAAGTTGCCCCTCAACTGATGACTGGTAGAGAAATGTGGTACACTCAACACAATGGGGGCTCTATGCCAGACGGAAAAAACAACAAGATGATATCATGAACTTTACAGGTAATGGATGGCAGCTAGATGATATCATTGCTAAATGAGTAGTAACACAGTCCCAAAAAACAAACGCGGAATGGATCCCTTTATTTGTGTATGCTAGCAACCAATACCTAATTGTAAGGGAAACTGAGCAACGTGTAATGTGATCTGAAAAAAAACTGTGCTCTTGATGTGTGGTATCCCTAAAAATAAATAAATAAGTTAAAAAACTAAACCCAAAATGTCGGCTTTTGATTAATTCAATCTATTGACTACTAAAAATCTCTTAAAACTATAATCTTTTTATTCAGTCAACAAATGTTTAGGACTACTGTTATAGTCAAGTGTGGATTAAAAGAGAGGCTACAGCGACTTCAACAACAGCTTCAAAACTGAGACATGAGGCGATGAACCGTGAACAAAATCCTCACCTCTCCTTTTTCGTGCAAGGCCATGTGTAGCATTTTCTGACAAACTTTCCGGTTTAATTCAGAACTGAACAAAGGAATTCCAAAACACAGCTCAAGAGGAACCCAATCTGCTTCTGTTATGCCACCTGAAGAACGCAAAGCATCTTTTCAATCATACCTACTTACTTAATATACACTATATTGCACAAGTCTTCTGAACTGAGATTCTTAGCTTCCTCCCACCCTGAGGTACCCACTAGTGGGCTTGGCAAGGAAGGGGACTCAAATAGCGTCACTAATCTCTGAAAAGGAATGGCAAGTCTTTTGGGTAGGTACACAAGTATGTGGAGAAAGTAAGTAGCCACCTTCCACCACATGTTACTAAGTCATTTGTTCAAGAAGGTATTACAAGACATCTGCAAGATGCAAAATGAATTCAAATACTTTCTATAAATTAATAAAGCTGAAGTCCATTCATTCTCAGATTATATTTTACAGAATTTGAATTATTCTGAGTCAATAGTTCTTAGAAAAATCCTATTAAAAAGTCCATTGTGGATAATAAGACAAAGTTAAGCCTCGATAATTGATGTAATAAAATCGCAACAAATTTTCAGTATCTTACCAGAGTTTTGTTTTATTACTGAATCTATAGACGCTTCCTCGATGACCATTTCAAATGACTCTGTGCTCCCATTCACATCTGAACCAGAAGCCAAATCAGGCTCTCCTGAAATTTAAAGAATATAAGACACTATTAGGAGTCTAGTAACCACCAGAAATTGTCACTCTTAATACAAAGAGGACTTCAGGCAACAGTAATGACAGAAAAAAAGGAATGTTACCAACAATAAATAATTTTTAAAAATTGAAAAAAAAGCTTCTTACAGATAAAGACGCACGGCTCTCCACAGCCTAAACACTATTTGACTTGGAACCAACTGTTATTAATACCATAAAATACATGTTGTTTAATTTCTCATTAAATGATTTAAAAAACAGGAAACAGGTGTAAAAAAAACAAGCACCATTAACAGACACATCATAATAAGGAGTGTTTAAAAAAGACATTTGCCAATGTCTACAGCCAAGCCTGCTTGACTGTGAAGCAGGTCCTACTGATATTCACCAATACTAAGTATTTTACCATGCATGCATAACCCCTCACCCAGGTCAAAATGCAAACAGTGCCAGGGTATGAAGCCCTGACTAAGGAATTCAAAGTACAAAGCAGAACTCATGCTCAGACTTTTACTTCCACCATTCCTAAATCCATCTTCAACTCTGTGAAATACACAGTCTGGGCACATTACTCTTCAAAACTCTTTTCTGAATCCCTGTATCTTTCATCAATATATGATCTCCACTCATCTATCTCTAACAATCCTTTCTTTGGGCTGAGATAGCTAAGATGTTTCTATTTTATAATACCCTTTGCCTAAAAGGTTACGCCCCGCATTTTTCCTCCTTTTTTTTTGTTTTTTTTTTTTCGGTCTTTTCAAGACAGGGTCTCCCTGTAGTCCCAGCTGTCCTGGAACTGTAGACCAGGCTAGCCTTGAACTCACAAAGATCTGCCTGCCTCTGCCTCCCAAGTGCTAGGATTAAAGGTGTGCGCCACCACACCCGGCAACTCCTCATTTTCAAAGTCAGTTCAGACCATGCCTTCCCTAAGATACCACTCATCAAGGAAGCTTCTTATAGCAACAGATGGAGGCTAATGCACAGTTCCACAACTGGTCAGACCTAGAGAATATACATTTGAGAGATGCCCAATACTGGGTGACACATCTGCAGCTGAAGATGTGGAGTCAGGGGTAGAGAAAAAAATTAATGCATCCCTCAACCCCCACCAGTGAAGCCTTCTTTATACAACGGAGTGCAATGCACACAGAAGGCCACAACTGGCCAAATCTTAAAAAATAAAGAGACTTCAGAATGTGCGTTCCTAGGTAGGCCTCCTATACTGAACCTCACCCACCCACAGCTCAGGGACTACTGTAGAAGAGGGTGGAGAAAGATTCTAAGAGCCAGGGCTGGATCATGGACACAGTGGAGCAGAGGATTTCAGGCCACTGGAAGCTTGCACATGTGAACTTGTGGCAAAAGTTAGATCCAGCACAGGACCTGTGCTAACTCAATTAAACAAGGGTCCAGGGGGAAGGAGAGAAATGGGCCAGCCCTAGACTGAGAAATACTGGAGACTGATTGCTACTGGGTGAGGGAGAGCATGCCTTACTTATGACCTCTAGATGGGCTGACTAGACTCCAGTGGATGAATTTTCACTGAAAGACATCTGGGTACAAAGCTTGACTGGACAGGACTTACCATGTATGGCAGGCAGATACATGAGGTCTGGTGGTAGTTAGAAGGGTGTGGATGGGGGAGGGGTCTAAACTTGATTAAGAACTATTCTATGAACTACAAAAGCTTGATAATTTTTTTTTTTTTTAAGAAAAGGAATAAAGAACAGTGGAAATATTTGTAGCAGAAAAAAAGGCCACTCCCAGCCACACACTGCAGGGCAGCCAGCAGTGACAGCAGCTGTTGAACAAGATATGAGCAGTCTATGGAGGTGTGCTATAAGCACAGACAAATACTGGATTTCAGAGCCCTAGGACAAAAGTGAAAGGAAAAACTCTTATTAGCAATATCTTTTTTTTTTTTTTTTTGAGACAGGGTCTCCCTATAGTCCCAGCTGGCCTGGAACTCACTTTGTAGACCAGGCTGGCCTTGACTTCACAGAGTTCCGCCTGCCTCTGCCTCCCAAGTGCTAGGATTAAAGCCATGTGCCACCACGCCCTGCTTAAAGATGGTTCTTAGCTGCCATGTGGGTGCTGGGACTCGAACTCCGGTCCTCTGCAAGAGCAGTCGGTGCTCTTAACCACTGAACCATCTCTCCAGCCCCTATTAGCAATATTTTTTCATCATTTACATGTTGAAATAACTTGTGAAGGTATCACATTGAGTAAAATATTAAAATTAATTTCAGCCGTTCCTTCTTATTTGTGTGGCTACTAAAAAGCCTGAAATCACAAATGTGGCTCATGACATTTCTGTTGGGACAATGATGTCCCAAATGACGGCACAAGGAAAGCACTTAAGAGAATCTGGGTACAAATGCTTGACTGGACAGGACTTAACCACGTGTGGCGGAATGCATGAGGTCTGATGGGGGGTAGGGGGGTGTGCATAGGGGAGGGGGGTCTAAACATGATTAAGAACTATTCTATGAAACTACAAAAGCTAAATTAAAAAAATTTTTTTTTTCGGTAAAGGGCTAAAGCCCAACAGCAGTTCTGGTTCTGCATCACCCCGCCATCACCTCTTTAGCTATGTACTTCTCCACTCTAACTACAGACATCTGTCCAAATGTTACAGGACACTTTCTTCCTTTAGTGAAAAACAGTAAGTAGTGGGGCTGGAGAGATAGCCTAGTGGTTAAGAGCACCGACGCTCTTGCAGAGGACCCGGGTTCGATCCCCAGCACCCACATGGCGGCTAAGAACCGTCTGTAACTCCAATTCCAGGAGAACTCCAGTTCCAGGGGAATCCGAGACCCTCTTCTGACCTCCGCGGCATTGCACGACATGGGTGCACAGACCTGCATGCAGACAGTACATTCATACACATACAAAAATAAATAAATAAATAAATAAATTAATTAATTAATTAAAAAAAAAGAAAAACAATAAGTAGTAAGTAATTCAACATCTCCACAAAAGTCTGCTGCTTTTTATATACTAAGACTGTGTGAGGAGCTGAAGAGATGGTTAAGAGCACTGGCTGCTCTTGCAGAGAACCCAGGTTCATTTCCAAGTACCCACATAGCAGCTAACAACCATTCCTAACTCCAGTTCCAGGGCATCCAATGTCCTCCTTTGATCCTCCTCAGGTATTGCATGACACAGGTGTACTTACATACATGCAGGCAATAAATACACTCACACAGATAAAATAAAAAATATATATTTTAAAAACGACTGCAAGAAACTAAGTTATCTTAAGCAACCGAATCAGTAGCTAACCTTTCTCATCAGAGGTATCACTGAGCTTTCTACTTGCACACTGGCTAGAAGCATTCAACATGGTGACATATCCACAGAAATGCTGCAAGTCCACTTTGTTCCTCAAAATTTGCAGTGCTTTATGAACACCCATACTGGCACGAGTAAACTCTAGGAAGAAGAGATGACAACACATGAATGACATTTTCTTACATTAAGGCAACAGCAAAAGCTGAGTATACTTTACTGTTTGTTCTCTGAAGTACTTAATAAAGACTGATTCTAATAAGGAACTATGAGACAGCTTTTTAAAATAATAATAACAATAATAATAGTAATAATAATTTAACAATATCCCACTAATCTGTTCTTGAGATTTTATGATATTTAAGATCCTGATGTCACTGTCTGGCATCTTCAAGTGAACAAATATTTTTCCCTTAGACTTTATAAAGAATTAAAGGATGCAAAGTTGTTTACAAGGAAGTAGACTTTGAATAGGGGCTATTCTGAGACAGAGAAAAAAATTGCCCAGGGTTTGCATGTATTTATTTTATTGTTGTTTTAGAGACAGGGTCTCAACTGTAGCGCCAGCTGTCCTGGACCAGGCTAGCCTTGAACCCACAGAGATCCGCCTGCCTCTGCCTCCGGAGTGCTGGTATTAAAGGCGTGCACCATGACGCCCGGCCTTTGCATGTATTTATTCACAAGTGGCAGAAGCACCTTAACCTCAAACATGAGGCTTCTGTAGTCCAGATGTGAAAGAGGTAAAGATATTTACAAAATTCCTATTTTTTGGAGCAGAGAGGGAAAAGCGGGGACTAATATGTTTGGCAGAATAGTAAATTCTATGAATTAACACAAGATAAATTGTTTAACCTACTCATTAATCTTTAAAATTCTTTAAAAAAATTGCTGTGAGAATCAGAAATATAGGGGCTGGAGAAATGATTCAGCGGTTAAGAGTACTTAACCTTGCTGCTCTTGCAGACGACCCAGGTTCAATTCTTAGCACCTAGATGGCAGCTAACAACTGTCTGTAATTCCAGTTCTAGGGGATCCCATGGTCTCTTCTGACCTGTGGGTACCACACGACACCGGTGCACTTACATATATGCAAGCAATACACTCATACACATAAGATAAATAACATAGTTTTAGAAATAATCAGAAATACAGGTTACAGCATAACTTTTGTATAGATTAGGACAGTACTATATGTTCAACTTTTAGTCAGCATTTTTCCTTGAAATACTCTCTGCCCTGTATATCTATCTGTCTGTGTATCTGTATCTATCTGTATATCTATCTGTATATCTATCTACCTACCTACCTACCTACTTGAGTATCTGTCTGTCTGTCTATCTATCATCTATTTGTGTACCTGTGTGTCTGTGTATATATCTGTATATCTATTTGTATATCCATCCATCCATCCATGTATCTGTGTGTCTGTGTATCTATCTGTATATCCATCTGTATATCTATCTATCTATCTATCTATCTATCTATCTATCATCTATCTATCTATATATATATATCTGTATATTCATCTGTATATCTATTTATCTATGTGTCTGTGTATCTATCTATCATCTATCTATCTATCTATCGTGTGTCTGTGTATCTATCTATATATCTATCTGTATATCTATCTGTGTATCTATCTGATGGTTCCACACCCACACATCACCCCACAAACTACAGATCTGTACTGAACATCCTATCGACTCCCCCATCATTATTCCCTAAATAAAAATATGAAAACAACTTAATATAGCATTTACATTGCATTAGGCATTAAGCAATCCAGAGATGACTTAAAATACACTGGGTAATGTATATAGGTCATCATAAGGATGTGAGCCTCTACAGATTCTGGTCTCCTTTGGGAGATTCTTGGAATGGACTTTCCACAGAGAACAGGCCCAGGTGTATTTTTTTCAGATTCAACAGGGGGAAAAGGTCTCTTCTACCTTAGAAAAGGAAAAATGTATTTGCTTGAAAACTTTCAGCATTTTGCTCTCAAACGTACTATATCCTAGATCCAATTCTGAAGAGATAATGAACAGGGTCTGCCCCCTTAGTTCTCACTAGCTTATCAAACTCTGCCCACCCAAATCTTCTCCTATAGCAAAAATAAAACGACTCAAACAAGAAGCATACAATGCTCTATGAATTACAAAACAGTATAGAAATGTTAATTAACATTTCTGTTACCTAAAATATTTTAAAAATTGATTAAAATATGAAACCATTTTTTCTAGAAGCACTCTATATATACATGCTGTGTGCACCTACAAATTGATTAATCTGTAAAATAATATTGAAAAGCTTGCTTTGGGGCTGGGGAAGATGGTTCAGCCAGTAATGTGTTTACTGCACAAGGACCTGAGTTCAGATCTCTAGCACCTACATGGCGGTACCCATATAAAAGCTGGTTACTGAGAGACCCTGTCCCAAAAGAATAAAGTAACAAGCCACAAGCAAGACATTGGAAGTCAATCTACTACAAGGCTACACACAGAGGAAAAACAATCCCTCATCTAGACCAGTACTCTCTTCCTCTAAGACACATGAGCACTCCTTCAAAGTGTCTACCAGCTCCTTGGCAGAAAAGCTCATGACCAAAAACTACTTCCTGCCAATACTCTTTTAATAGAACAGTAAGGATCTAGAATTTAACATTTTTAAGAATTTACTTCCTGTCACTTTCCACCATATTGTTAAAGTCAAATGGATAGAATTCAAAAGTACCTCCTTGAAGTTCTGTCTCGTCGAATGGAAATGGAATATGGACAGTTTCTCCAACCCCATGCAAACCATGTCCCTGGAAATACAGAAGCATAAGATGGAAGGTGGGGAGAAACCAGCATTTCTAGTAACTACAAATGACACTCCATCACAATGTCTTTGACAATTTTCTATTTTTTTTTACGTCAAGGAATGACATTTTAAACGTACACTAACTTCTCAGACCATGTTTATCGAATTGAGCATATGAACAGAAAAAAGGACACTAAGATGCACACCAGAGAGGTGTGACCAAGACACACACACACACACACACGTCAGCTATAGCTCTGAGAGAAAGGTGGGGCAAGATTCTGACTAGGAATGCAAAACTCAAAACCCTACAAGGAAACGGTCGCCTTTTAGAGATACTTGCTATAGCAGTGTGATTACATCTACCAGAAACAACTGAAATGCCCACAGTAGAGAACTGGTTAACAAATGAAGATACATATTTTCAGTGTAGTTACAAAAAGGAAAGAAGCAGTCCTCTGTGACCTGCACTGGCTCTCTAATGGACAAATGGACCATCATGGGGAATATCAGTATACAATGGCTTATATTTTCATAAAATCATACAGTGGTGGGACTGGAGAGATAGCCTAGCGGTTAAGAGCACCGACGCTCTTGCAGAGGACCCGGGTTCAATCCCCAGCACCCACATGGCGGCTAAGAACCATCTGTAACTCCAATTCCAGGAGAACTCCAGTTCCAGGGGAATCCGACACCCTCTTCTGACCTCCGCGGCATTGCACGACATGGGTGCACAGACCTGCATGCAGACAGCACATTCATACACATACAAAGATAAATAATAATAAAAAAAAAATTAAAAAAAAAATCATACAGTGGCAACTAAAAATGTGATTAGCTCATTTGGAAATGCAAAGATTAGAAACTGAGCAGACAAGACTAAAAGGAAGTGACTGTACACCTTTTTTTTAAATTTTATCTATTTCTGTATGTGTATGAATGTACTGTCTGCATGTAGGTCTGTGCACCCGTGTCGTGCAATGCCACGGAGGTCAGAAGAGGGTCTTGGATTCCCCTGGAACTGGAGTTCTCCTGGAATTGGAGCTTCAGATGGTTCTCGGCGGCCATGTGGGTGCCATGTGAACCCGGGTCCTCTGTAAGAGCGTTTAGCGCTCTTAACCGCTAGGCTATCTCTCCAGCCCCAACTGTACACCTTTTAACAGCTTTATCTTTTAATCATGTGAATGTACTATTAAAGCATTTAAAACTTCATTCTGACAGTAATGAATTATTTAAGTTCACCTATCACATTCAATTAATTAATCTTCATTTACATTTGTTTCAAAAGTTTTGCTTGCCTTTAATTCTGAAGTTTGGTTTGAGTTTATAGCAGTGTAAAAATAGGCATGAATAATATAATTTTATGTTTACATGTATATAGTACAATAGTACTATATAATGGAAAATTAAGTAAAGACTGAGGGTCTGTACATTTTTCCCCCTTTAAGAGATGCATGTTATTCAAATTCAAGAAATACTGAGAGCTGGGTGTGGTGCTCTCTTCACCAGTTTTTATCATCAACTTGACACTAGCCACTTGGCAGGAGTCACTTGGGAAGAGGGAACCTCAATGAAAGAACTGCCTCCATCAGAATGGCCTCTGGGAATGTCTGTGGGGGGATAGCTGAACATAAGCCAGTGAGCAAGTCAGCAAGCATTAGGTTTCTGCTTCAGCTCCTGCCCTGACTTCCCTCAAGGATGGACTGTGACCTGGAAGTGTAAGCCAAATAAACCCTTTCCTCCTGTCAATTGCTTTTGGTCAGAGTGTTTGTTTTCTGGTTTTGTTTTTTGTAGTTTTTTTGTTTTTGTTTTGCTTTATTTTGGTATCTTTATTTAAAATTCTGGCACACAATATAATCAAGTATTTTTCCTTTCATAATCTTCCCTTTTTTCCTAATTTTTTATTGAACTTTTGTGTCATACATTTCTTAATCAAATTTGGACTCATTCCCCCTTCCATGACCCCCAGCTTGCCAGAACTCGTACATTTGTCATACATGTCTTGCATCTTTTTTTCTCAGTCTTTTTAAATTTTTCAATGTAGAAGTTTACTGTTTTGGGACAGTTCTTTGAACAAGTCTTTGTTGTTGTTGGCTTTAATTTTATATTGCTTCAAGTATGCATATATACACTCCACACATATACCAAAATTACAGTCTGAAAATAAACTACAGATTAATTCCAAAACATGCTTAGGGAGTCACATTTTAACAGTAGAGTTGCATGTAGGCAAAAAGAAATATTACTTTACATCCTAAATTACATAGGAAGTTGATGTATGCTTTAAAATACATTACTTTAAAAGTACTTTGAAAGTAATGTACTTTATTTTCTGAAATCTCTGTTCAGCTCTTTACTCCATCTTTTGATTAGGTCATTTGTTTTCTTGCTTTTTTTTTTGTATGTATGAGTGTACTGTCTGCACGTAAGTCTGCGCACCCGTGTCGTGCAATGCCGCGGAGGTCAGAAGAGGGTCTCGGATTCCCCTGGAACTGGAATTCTCCTGGAATTGGAGTTACAGACGGTTCTTAACCGCCATGTGGGCGCTGGGGACCGAACCCAGGTCCTCTGCAAGAGCAGTCGGTGCTCTCAACTGCTAGGCCATCTCTCCAGCCCCGCTCCTTTGTTTTTTAAGTAATTTACATACTCTGAATGTTAAACCTCTGTGGGATGTGTCCCTGGTGAAGGTTTCCTCCCACTCTGTGGGTTTTCTCTTCATTTCTTTGATGGTTTATTTCACTGTACAGAAGCTTTTGAGTTTAATGAGGTCCCACTTGTTCATTGTTGATCTTATTTCCTGTGCAGATGCTTTCTGATTTTAGAAAGTCTTTTCCTACACCTGTTATTTGTAGATTACTGCCAATGTTTTCTTCTATAATTTTCAGAGTTTCAGGTTTCACATTGAGGTCTTTGATCCACTTGGAGTTGATTTTTGTACAGGGTGAAAGGTAGAGGTTTTATTCTTCTACAAGTGGTGATCCAGTTTTGCCAATACCATTTGCTGAAAATGCTGTCTTTCCTCCACTGAGTCTTCTTGGCCCCTTTGTCAAATATGAGGTGGCTGAAATTGCATGTGCTCAAGTTTGGATCTTCAATTTTGTTCCATTAATCTACGGGTCTGTTTTTATACCAGTACCAGGCTGATTTTATGACTATGGCCCTGTAATATAGTTTGAAGTGTAGAATAGGAATCCCTACTGCATTGCTCTTTTTGCTCAGGGCTGCTTTGGCTATCCGGGGTCTTTTGTTTTTTTCATATGAATTTTAGGATTTTTTTTTTCTAAGTCTGTGAAGAAAGTCTGGGAATTTTCATTGAGATTGCATTGAATCTGTATATTACTTTGGGTAGAATGGACTTTTTTTTTTTGTATGTGTATGAACGTACTGTCTGCATGTAGGTTTGTGCACCCGTGTTGTGCAATGCCGCGGAGGTCAGAAGAGGGTCTCAGATTCCTCTGGAACTGGAGTTCTCCTGGAACTGGAGTTACAGACGGTTCTTAGCCACCATGTGGGTGCTGGGGATCAAACCCAAGTCTTCTGCAAGAGCAGTCAGTGCTCTTAACCACTAGGCTATCTCTCCAGCCCCGAATGGACATTTTTACTGTATTAATTCTTCCAATCCATGAGCATGGGAGGTCTTTCCATCTTCTGGTGTCTTCAAGGATTTAAAATTTTCATTGCAGAGATCTTTAGTATCTTTGCTTAGGTTTGTTCTGAGATTTTTTTTTTTTTAGGCTATTGTGAATGGAAGGTCTAACTGTATTCCTTCTCCAACTGCTTGTTGGTGGCATAAAGGCTACTGATTTTTCTAGATTAATTTTAAAACCTTCCACTTTACTGAAACTGTTCAATTTTTGGCATCCCTTAGGTAAACTATCATGTCTCTTTTCCAATTACTACTCCTTTAATTTCCTTTTCTTGTCTTTTTGCTCTAGTAAGCGTTTCAAGCACTATATTGAAAAGGAGTGGAGGGGCTGGAGAGATGGCCTAGCGGTTGAGAGCGCCGACCGCTCTTGCAGAGGACCTGGGTTCGATCCCCAGCACCCACATGGCGGCCAAGAGCCGTCTGAAACTCCAATTCCAGGAGAACTCCAGTTCCAGGGGAGTCCGACGTCCTCTTCTGACCTCCGTGGCATTGCACGTCACGGGTGCACAGACTTGCATGCAGACAATACATTCATACACATACGGAAATAAATAAATAAAAAAAAAAAAAAAGAAAAGGAATGGAGATAGGGGCAGCCTTGCCAGGTTCCTGACTTTAAGGGAAATGCTTCTAATTTTTTCCTATTTAGTATAATGCTGGCTGTGGGTTTGTTGTATATGGCTTTAATTATATTGAGGAATGTTCCCTCCAGTCCAAGTCTCTCTAGGACTTTAAACATGACGAATTTTATTGAAGGCCCTTTCCATATCAATTGAGGTGACCATGTGGTTTTTGTCTTCCAGTCCATTTATGTGCTTTATGATTTACATATCTCTGGTATTACTGATTTACACATGTCTGGTATAAATCCGACTTGGTCATGGTGGATGACCTTTGTGATGTGTACCTGTAAGCAGTTTGCAAGTATTCTGTTGACAATTTTTACATCTATGATTATTAATGAAATGGGTCTATAGTTTCCTTTTTTGGTTGTATCTTTGCCTGGGTTTGGTATTAGAGTGATGTTGGGTTCATAGAAGGAATTTGGGAGATTTCCCTGTTTCTAGCCTTTTGAATATTTTGAGTAATGGTTGTATGTCCTCTTTAGATGTCTTATAGAATTCTGCTGTAAATCCATCTGGGCCTGAGCTTTTTTGAGTTGGGAGATTTTACATTTCTGTGCCAATTTCCTCATATGTTACGGGTCTCTTTAAGCTGTCAATCTCTTCTTGGTTAAGCTTTGGTGATTTCCATGATTTCAGATACTCATCCATTTCTCTTAGGTTTTCAAATTTAATAGAGTGTAAGTTTTTAAAGTATTCCTGTATGATTGGATCTTTTCGTTATCTATTGTGATGTTTCCCTTTTCATTTCTATTTTTTTTTTTTAATTTGAAGTTGCTCTTTATTTCTTTTGGTTAACTGGGCTAGAGGTCTACCTATCGTGTTTATCCTTTCAAAGAACCAGTTCTTGTGTTCACTGATTCTTTGTATTGTTTTGTTTCTATTGATCTCCACTCTGACTTCGGTTATTTCTTCTTGTCTGCTGGGTTTAGGATTCATTTGTTGTTGTCTTTCAAGTGTTTTTAGTTGCAGTGTTAGGTCATTTATCTGTGCTCCCTTTTTTTTTTTTAATGTAGGCACTTAGGCTAGAAACTTTCCTCTTAGGACAGAAAGAAAGTGACCAAGATGCTTATTTTTGGTTTTATTAACTTTCATTTATTTCCAGGAATACTTTTATTTCTTTATTCCTCCCTAACCCATTCATTATTCAGGAGTGTGTTGTTTAGTCTCCATGAATTCTTGTAGATGATAGGGCTTCTTCTGGTATTGATACTAAGCTTTATTGCATTGTGGTCTGACAGAATGCATGGAATTATTTCAATTTTTTTTTTACTTGTTGAGGTTTGTTCTGTGTCCCAGTATATGGTCAATTGTGGATAACATTCCATGGGGTGCCGAATAGAATGTATATTCTTTGGTGTTTGGTCAGAGTGTTTTATCACAGCCACAGAAACTCAAACTAGAACAAGTATCCACACCTGTAATCCCCATACTCAGGAGGCAAAGAGGCTCAAAGCAAGTTCAAAGCCAACCTAAGCCACAAAGTGAGACCCAGTCTCAAAAATGACAGGGAGAGGAAAGGGAGAGAGAGAGGAAGGAGGATGGGAGGGAGAAAGGTGGGAAAGGGGAGGGTGGGGGAGAGTGGGGGAGAGGGGAGAGAGGGAGGAAAGGGGCAGTAGGGGAAAGATGGGGGAAAGGGGAGAGGAGAGAGGGAGGGAGGCAGGCAGGGAAAATGGGAGAGCAAGGCTAATACAGCCAAGACGTCACACTCATAAACAGTTTTGAATGTGTTTGTGACAGATCTCAGTTACTCCAATGTTAGTTATGATTTAACCCAAAACTAAATGGTTTCAATAAAATTATGGTTTTAGTAAAAATCTTAATTGTAATGTTCTAAATACCAGCAAGGTACAATTTTTCATAAAATAAAAGCAAAAGCAAAACTCAAACACTTTAAAACCAGGTGTCATCTACCCATTTACCTATTGAACCATCACCATGACAGGATCTGAATCACCTGGGAGACACATTTCTTGGCATGCTGTTGAGGAATCCACTAGGTTAGGTTAACTGAGGTGGGACAATCCACCCTAAATGAACAGCAGCACCATTCCTTTGAGGGGGTGGGGGTCCTAGACTGTACAAAATGGAGATTGTATGCTGAGGACCAGCACTCACTGCTCTTGCCTCCTGACTGCAGATGCAATGTGACCGTAGCCTTCCTCAAGCTCCTACCACCACACCTTCCCTCTGTGATGGACTTCCCATCTGGCCAAAATAAACCTCTTATTCCTTAAGTTGCTTTGGGTAGTGTTTTGTTACAGCAATAAGGAAGGTAACTGACACACCTATATTCTTCTATCCGTACTTTATGAAACAAAAAAGACAAAAAAAAAACCCATATTTTTCCTGACTCACTAATTACCTGTGGAACAGACCTTGATAATCAAGCCCCTTACTTTATAGGTAAAGAAAACTGACACTCAAAAGTAATGGATGGCCAGCCCATGGCAGTGACAGGAAAGAGGAATCAATTCCCACTCTCCTCCCACCAGCACAACTGACCGGCCCCTGGGACAGGCACAGTGCTAAGCACTTTATGTTGATTATCCATCTCAGCCAATCTTGTCAACCTCAGAAAAGGCAGGGGTTTTATTATCTCCAACTGACAGGTAAGGACACTCAAATTCAAAGAAGTTATTTACTTTGTCCAAGAGAACCACTAAATGGTGGAATCAAGATGTGACTTTAGACCGTCTGACTTAAGCCATGTCTACCCCATCCCACTGTTTATCTCCCACCTCTCTCCTTACAGCTATTTTCCCTGGCTAATTTTATCTTCTCAGGGAGTCAACTACCAACTACGTCTGGGGCTGACAGTTAAGTCACCTCTCTCATCCACTCTCATTCGAATTTCATAATACTTTCAAATCCCTATCTACCACCTGATACCCACCATGTCATCTGCAACGTACTCAATGTCCAAAAGAAGCTAAACAAATAGAAATAGTAATGTTACTTAGGACTAGGGAATGGGGGAAGAAAAGAACCGAGGAGTAGTAACTTAACGGTTCATGGCTTATTTTCGCGGTGATAAAAATATCCTAAAGCTGAGTATACTGACAGCTACACAAATTTTTAAAAATACTAAATCCAGGGGCTGGAGAGATAGCCTAGTGGTTAAGAGCACCGACTGCTCTTGCAGAGGACCCAGGTTCGATCCCCAGCACCCACATGGCGGCTAAGAACCGTCTGTAATTCCAATTCCAGGAGAACTCCAGTTCCAGGGGAATCCGACACCCTCTTCTGACCTCCGAGGCATTGCACAACATGGGTACACAGACCTACATGCAGACAGTACACTCAGACACATACAAAAATAAATAAAAAAAAATACTAAATCTACTGACTTGGACAATTTAATTGGGAATTCTAACAATGTGAATGACAGAACAGTATTTTTCTTTTTTTTGGTCTTTTCGAGACAGGGTCTCCCTGTAGCCCCAGCTAGCCTGGAACTCACTCTGTAGACCAGGCTGGCCTTGAACTCACAAAGATCTGCCTGCCTCTGCCTGCCTCTGCCTCCCGAGCACGAGCACTAGGATTAAAGGCGTGCGCCACCACACCCCGCTAACAGTATTTTTCAAAAATAAAACTGGTCATACAGCTAACAGGGAGGCTGTAACTCAAAGCAGGCTGTGGTAGATAAATAGCTTCCTTTCTCAGCTTGACTCACCTGGGAAGAGGGAAGCTGTTTACTGGCCAGTGGGCATGTCTGTCAGGCATTTTCTTAACTGCTGAGTAAGGAGGGAGGGCCCAGCCCATTGTGGGTGGTACGTACCACCCCTGGGCAGGAGATCCTAGATTGTATAAGAAAGCAGGCTGAGTACCAACCAGAGGGTGAAAACCAGAGAGCAGTGTTCCTCCAGTCTGTGCTTCAGCTTCAGCCAGCAGGTTCCTGCCTTGTGTTCCTGCCCTGGCTTCCCTCAATGATGGATTGTGATCTGGATGTGTAAGCCAAAAAGCCTTTCCTCCTAAAGTTAGTTTTGGTCAAGAGGGTTTTATTTACAGCAATAGAAGACAAACCACAACATGGCCCCAAATTCAAAGTCCATGTTGTTCTATTTGTTAGATTTATTTAGGAGAGGGAAAAGTACAGAGTCGGCAGCATGTTAGATTTTTTTTTTGAGACGGAAAAGGAAGTTTAGAGTTAAGGAGAACCAGAATTAAACCTTGGAATGGGTAGGCAGCAAGAAGGGCAGAGATCCAGCCTCTTCAAGGAGCGGGGACCTCTGACCACCCGATGGGGGGTGGTCAGGACCCTTTATAGTTTACTTTGGGCCCAGTCAGCATGTGTTTGAGGCTGAGCCCCATATCTTTGCATAGGTAAAGTCTTTTGTTAAGATGATTTCCTCAGCCCAGCAGGCTAGTTTCTTCCTGCAGACAGGCTGGTTAGAAAAGACTTAGTATTTTCCTACCATCAGTCCTCAGCATGTATCAAATTAATATAACTTAGGGTTGTATTGTATTCAACAAATAAGCATATCCATAAAAACTTGCTTATGCCTTTAATAAATGGTAAACTTATATATACATATCAAAGAAATGTTTTAAAATTAATTTCCTTATGACATTATCAGTAAATGATACTTATTTTATTTACCCATACAACTAGGATCACATAAAACTTTCTTAAGAAGGGATTGTAAGTAGGAGAATTTAATAAGCCCTGGACTAGGAGTGGGATATGAGTAATTTACAGCAAGCTATAAATGTAATCATTGAGACACATGATCTTTAAATTGCCTTTTCAGGGCTGGAGAGATGGCCTAGCAGTTAAGAGTGCCGACTGCTCTTGCAGAGGACCCGGGTTCGATCCCCAGCACCCACATGGTGGCTGAGAACCGCCTTTAACTCCAGTTCCAGGGGAATCTGACGCCCTCTTCTGACATCCGCAGCATCGTACAACACGGGTGCACAACCCTACATGCAGTTCATTAATACACATAAAAAATAAAAAATTAAAATTAAATAAATTGCTTTTTCACCAAAAATCACACCAAAATCTGTAGAAAGGTGAGGCAACATATTACACAGACACAGCAGTAGAAGCAGAGGCTAAAGCCAGCAACATTTAGCCATAAATGAATGAGTTTTTATTGGAGAGAGCAAAGTAGCTAAAAACGCCGTCTTCTTCTTGAATTCACTTTTTTTTTTTTTTTGGTCTTTTCGAGACAGGGTCTCCCTGTAGCCCCAGCTGTCCTGGAACTCACTCTGTAGACCAGGCTGGCCTTGAACTCACAAAGATCCGCCTGCCTCTGCCTAGGATTAAAGGCATGCGCCACTAAGCCTGGCTCAATTCACTTTCTAAATCCCTTTTTGGCTTTGTTAAAGTTTGGGTTTTTTTTAATTTAAATAAACACTCAAACTAGAACTTTAAAAAAAAAAAAAAAGAAATGTCACATGGATACCATCTATCTGTGGATAAGCAGCTGGTAAGTCAATCTCACACCTTTTGGTTGGGGATTTTATGACCAGAGAAGCTTATGGCTCCTCTATTATTCATAAATCCTATCACTAATACTCACACACCATCAAGGCCCCAAGAGATCCCTTTTCAAGGAAATGTCATCTGACTGCAATTCAGCAGAAGCTAAACAAACTACAATCTAAGTGATAAAAATCTAAAATTGATCTGTTTCAAATGAGAAAAGCATACCTGAATTAACACTGCAGAATGTGTTAAAGCATCGTTCAACATCGTAAGCACATTTGATGTAGGAACTACCCCAGGATCATGGCCCCAGGACGTTATAAGTAACCGATCATAACCCTATTGGAAAAAAATGAGTAACAGATAAAACACCACTTAGTAATAAAGAAAAAAAATTTTTAAGTTATCTACAATACTGCTTACCAATTTCTATTCTCAAAATAAATTTCTGAGAATGCTTGTCTGATCTGCATGAAGCCCGAGATTCAATCCCCAACAGAACACAACAGAAGAGAAAGCCTCATGCACATACCTGGAATAGATCTGGCAGTTTCCGAAGTCTTGTACCTTTGGACAATAAGAGAGATGGTGGTCCTTGCCCAGTAATATGGTAAATATAGAGCTTAAACCAGACAGAACTAACTTCTGGAATAGCTGGTCCAATATGCTATAATTATAAAAGTAATTATAAAAAAGATAAAGCTGTAATATTTATCTAAAAGAGTCAAAATTCACAAATGACCAAGTATAATCCTCTAAGTAACAAACACTCTGTACATATTTTAATTTCTATTGTCCTTATGAAGATAAATGCTAATTGTCTTTACACTGGAATTAAGAACACACATATTATCAACTAGACTGTGGAATGGATTCTGTATGTCTGAGTCTAGGCTTCACCCTTTCAGCTATAGCACATTAAGATAGTTTCTTAACTACAAAAGAATAAGCAAATATCAGCCGGGCATGGTGGCACACACCTTTAATCCCAGCACTTGGGAGGCAGAGGTAGGAATATCTACTTTGTGATAAGGTTGTTCAAAAAAAAAAAAAAAAAGGGTTGTTCAAAAAGGCTTAAAATAGTGTCTGGCAAACAACCTCCATATTAGGGTATTTATTATCATTATTAATCATATGTACTTTTTCAAAAAAGGACAATGTCCCCTCTAGCTATTTCCCTATTTATTCAGACAGTTCATGGATTTCTTCTGTGTCTATGTTGAGTTAAAATAGGAGGAGGATAAATAATTACACAAAAGCCTGGCTAAATAGAAATCTACGACCATTCCTGTTAATGTAAGAACAATTTTTGACATGGAGATGGGTCCTCTCTGAGAAAGCTAGCTACAGGGAACAAAAATAACTGAGTAAAAACCCCTTCCTCTTTTGTTGCATCATTAAGCCCTACATACACATTTAGGAGTCCAGGCAGGACGGACACTAAACAGCAATATAACCTCTACTCCTTGAAAATGACACAAGCACACTTTCCTCACTAAGGAAAGAAAAGTATCAGGCTTATTTTTTTTTTAAAGCAAGAACAGCAGCAATTCTGGCAAATTCTATTAACTACACTACTTCCAAAACAACTGATTATTTTTGTTTGTTTGTTTTGTGTGTATGTGTGTGTGTTTTTCAATTAAGCTTATCCAGAAAAAAAAATTTTTAAATACTTTACATGAATAAAATTTTAAGGTAATATGCTGCAGATCACTCAATAATACGTGAATTAAATATACCAATTATACCTAAAAACTTGAATATGATAGCATCTTACAACAGCATAAAGCACAAGACTGCTTTCTGAGTCAGTGCTTTTTAAATATTTGACATTTTCAAATTAAGAATTAAGAACTGTTGCCAGGTGTGGTGGCACACTCCTTTAATCCCAGGACTCAGGAGGCAGAGGCAGGCAGATCTCTGTGAGTTCGAGGCCAGCCTGGTCTACAGAGCGAGCTCCAGGCCAGGCAGATCTCTGTGAGTTCAAGGCCAGCCTGGTCTACAGACCGAGCTCCAGGCCAGCTGGGACTAAAAGGAAGACCCTGTTTCAAAAAAAAAAAAAAAAAAAAAATTAAGAACTGTTTCCCTAATGAATAACCACATTACTAACTGGTCTTCCATATGGGTCCTCACCTGAGGAGTACAACTGCTGACAGGCCGGATTTCATTGGTAAGAGGAGCCATGGAGACTAGCAGCATGTAATTTTTGTTTAGAACTCTGCTGCAAGTTGCAGGGTCCAACCCAAGGAGGCTTTCACAACGTAAGAGGTCCAGAGGAAAACCTGAGTTATGATTTAAGAATACAGGGAATAAGACTGACTGTATGAAACAAAAATATTCAAGATGAGTTTTTTATCACTGCCTTGAGATTTAATTACTTAATAGTATAGTAACTATTAAGAAGTACCAAATTTATGACAAAACCACCAAGACTCTAAGATTTAAAGCTAAAGTTTTCCTTCTCTGGTCTACAAAGACAGTGTCTAACAGTGCTTTCAGACCGACTTGAAGGAACCGTGCTTGTCCCACTCTCCTCCCCCAGCCACTCTGCAGTATATGTCATAAGACAGCCAAAGTGCCAAGGAAAGCTGTCTGTCTCTCACCCAAATTGAAATCTCTAAAAAGAGATTGACAGCCCAGATCTGATTCTAGCACAGAGATAAGCATTCCTTTTTAGAAATCTATGCCTTAGACTGCTAGTCTAGGAAGCAGAAACTCCCTGTGCATGTTAAGCATTGCTGTCCCTCATCCACTGTAAAACATTACATCCTATTGCTGTTTAGGGCCAGAGACAGTTCTACAGGGAAAAGCACTTGCCAGAAATCACAGCAGAAGGAAAGAACTGACTCCTGAAAGGCTATCCTCTGACTCTACATGTGCAATGTGGCACACACGTGCTCTATACACAAAATTTTTTTTAATCCTATTGCTCTCTTTTAAAAAAAAAATATTTAAGACTGAAAGAAACTTCAGAAGATCAGATGGCTATTTCCCCCTCTGTTCTAGTTTGTCTTCCATTGCTGTGACAAAACACTCTGACCAACACCAACTTGGGGAGGAAAGGGTTTATTCAGCTTACATCTCCTGGGTCACATTTCATCACTTAGGGAGCCCAAGGCAGGAACTCAGGGCAGGAACCTGGAGGCCATGGAGGACTGCTGTTCACTGGCTTGCTCCCTCTCTCATGCCCAGCCTGCCGTTTCTTATACTGCTCACTCTCAACAATTCAATACAATACCCACAGATGTGGGCCACAGGCCAATCATCAATGGACAAATTCCCGCAATTGAGGCATCTTCAAACCCAGGTGTGTCAGAGTGACACATAAGCTACCCAGCACAATTGACCCTTGTCAAGCTGACACACAAAACACATCAATTAAACCACCACCTTTCCATGTTCTATCCCCAAGGTATTGGATGTTGAAATGATCACAACCTAAGAATACTACCTCAAAAGCGCTCAAGTCCATTAAAATGTCCAAACACTAAAGTTGCACATCCCGTTAAAAGGTCTCTTTAACTGTGGGCTGCTGTAAATGCCCAAAACAAGTACTGTCTTATTTCAAAGGGAAGAATCAAAACCAAGTCCAGCAAACAAAACCTAAGTCCAGGCAGTATGCTCAAGGCTGGACACCTGTGGATTCACTCACATCTTCGGCTTTGGGCTCCAAAGGGTCTCGGCAGCTCCCCTCTCTGACTCTCTGCCGAGTCCGTAGCACACTCATCTCGCAGGGCCCAGCCAACTCCATTCTAACCTACCGCTACTCTTGGGGGTCGGCCCAGGGTAACCGCATCTCAAAAAAGCTGGGTCGCTACTGAAACTGAGGGAGCACCTTCACATGGTCGCTTCTGTACCATCTCCTGGTGCAAGCCCCAGCTTCTCTCCATGACCCCCGCCCCTGCAATCCTGGGTCTTCATTCAGCAACCGAGGTGCACATTCCAACAATGGTCTTTCTACCTCTCACAGTGTCCAAGCCTGCTGCTCTCTGATGACCACCCTCAAATTGCAACAACAACAGAAAACCATAGTGGAGACTCTTACACGTTACCAGAGAAAGTCCGGCTTCGGCTTGAGATGGAGGCTTCAGGCCCTTTCTGGGTCACAGCTTCTGTGTGCTGACCTTTAAGTATTCTCTTCCCCAGAAGAGTTCACCCAGTGATGCGGGTCTTGTTACACGCTGATTTTCAGCCCGCTAACGCCAGCATCAATTGCCCCATTACAAGCAAAAAGTTTCACTTCAGTTCTGGTCTCTTGTTACTGTACAGGCTGATTCGCCAGCACCCAGCGGACCAGAACCCCAGATTACACAGTCCTGAGATTTCCTGCTTTCCTTTGAAACTAATCACAAGCCAGGCCTCCATCCTTCTACAACTCTTTCAGCAAAACTGCTCCAAGCTCCAAGCAAGATCTTTAGGCATTCATATGATCTTCCCAGCCAAGATTCCAAATGCCTCCACAACCCTTCCCCAAAACCACCAAGGTCAGGTCTGTCACAGCAATACCCCACTCCTCGGTACCAATTTTCTGTTCTAGTTTGTCTTCCATTGCTGGACAAAACACTCTGACCACACCACTTGGGGAGGAAAGGGGTTATTCAGGTTACAACATCTCCTGGTCACATTTCATCGGACTAGGGGCCCAGGCAGGAAACTCAGGGCAGGAACCTCTGGAGGCAATGGAGGACATGCTGTCACTGGCTTGCTCTCGCTCGGCCAGATGCCTCTTATACTGTCACTGCTAACAATCAAGACAATACACCACAGATGGTGGCCACAGGCCAATTCAATGGACAAATTCCCCAATTGAGGCTCTTTCAACCCAGGTGTGTCAAGTTGACACTAAAGCTATCCAGCACACCCTCCAAGTAGGAATGAACCTAAAAAGGTAAATAGCCCACTGTGACGGACAAAAGCACCAAGCACAGCTAGCACCAGGATCCTGGTCTCATACAATGCCCAGGAAGAGAAAGCAGGCTCCTAGAAGATTGGTGAGCAAGTACAAAATAAAATCAGACTACTGTTTGCCAGAAAGTAAGGTACTGTTGAAGAAAAAAAAATAAAGACAAAAACTGGAAAGACAGGAACTAGTTTGAAGGCAACAAGAGCACAAAAATAATTAAGACAGCAATAACCAGCAATCACTGATGGCTATTAGCTCTCTCCTTGGAGGAATAACCCACGGCTGATGCCACAAGCTTACATCCCTCTAATGGTTAGAGATGTTATAAGCCAAAGAAGACCCTGTCATACTTAACAGAAGAAAAGTGAATTCATGTTACATACCATCCAAACCATCTGTGTCCATACCAAAGGTAACCTACCATAACAATTAGTGATGTTTAAATACCTATATATCTAATTGCGCTGCTTCATTAGCAGGATCGAGAGGCTATATATTATACTGTATAAATAAACCTATATAATCTAATGCGTTGCTTCTTATTAGGATTGAAAGTTATGCCTGGACAAGCTGGCAGCCCATGAAAGAAAACAGCCAGAATTGACGAACCAAGACAACAGCTCCAGAGAAAGTAGACTGTTTTGCTTCTCATCCACCTGTGCCCCTTTTAAAGCCTAGGGAACAATCTGCGGAACAGGGGCGCGGTAGAATGTAAGGGTCTGCGATTGGGGTGAAATGGTGAAACGACGTAACAATACAGCCTGGACACTCATTTGATCAACTTGATTGAACATACAAGCCCCCCCTCTGCTGGATGGTGGGACACCAGAGGCTGTGTGGGTTTGGGGCACAACTGCTCGCAAATTGGTTTTAAATGAAGGAGGCTTGTACTCAAAAAAAATTGTAAAAAAAAAAAAAGAAACAAAACAAAACAAAAAAAAAACAAACTGAAAAGATGCAGAAAAGTTACGGCAGAATGCATGATCTGGGATGGGCAGGAGTGGGGTGGGAAGGGAATGGGATATAAGCCTGAACTGAATTGGAAAAATGATGTATGAAATACACAAGCATCAATAAAAAAATAAAAATAAAAAAAAAATATATATTGATGAATGTGGGGTGATAAAAATGTCCCCCATAGGCTCCAAATATATGAACATCTTGTACCCAGTTGGTGGCGGTATTTGGGGAAACGTTAGGAGGCATGACCTTGCTGGAGGAAGCTTGTCATTGGGGATGGGCTCAGAGGTCTCATCCTTGCCACATTTCCAGTCTCTCTCTGCTTCCTGCTTGAAGAAAGCACTTAGCTTTCACCACGCCTCGCCTCCTCACCATGATGAATTCTAATCCCTCTGGAACCTGAAACCCTAAGTTCAAATAAACTCTTCTAAAGAAAACAAATGACCCACTCAAAAGATGGAGCAGAGAGCTAAACAGAGACTTTACCATGAGGAATTAGAGATGGCTGAGAACACCTCAAAAGTGTTCAACTCACTAATCATTAAGGAAATGCCAATCAAAACCCACTTTAAGATATCATATTAATCCATAGGACTGGCCAGGATCAAGAAAACAAATGATACCAATGCTGGAGAGGTTGTGGGGAAAGGGAACACTCATCCATGCTGGTGGGAATGTAAACCCGTGCAGCCACTATGGAAAGCAGTGTGGAGAACCCTTAGAAGACTTGGAATGAACTTGCAAACCCGACCCAGCCATACCACCACCTAGGGTAGACTCATCCTACCACAAGATACATGCAGCACTATGTTATTGCAGCTCATCTGCACAACTAGCAAAGAGCTGGAACCAACCCAAATGCCACTCAACTCATGAGTGGATAGAGAAAATGTGGGTACATACTACACAATGGAGTTCTATGTAGCATAAAGATGACATCATGAGCTTTGCAGGAAATTGGCTGGAGCTAGAGGACATCATGCTGAGTGAAGTACACAGTCCCAGAAAAACAAAACGATGAATGGTATCCCTCATCTGTGGATGCTAGTGCCAATTACTTATTGAAGTATTTCTTGTGCACAGCCCCCCTTGAGCTTTTGACCAAAGCGGTTGGGAGTAATACATATTGGAAACAACACAACAACAACAGAAAGGACTGCAATCAAAGACCTGACTGAAATAGTGAAAATTCTTGCTGCTCAAACAGTCACTTCCACATGGAGAATACTGAGAAAGACTGAGAAAGAAATGAAAAGCATGTTTGGTAGAATGCATGAGCTCTGGTGGGGTGGGGGATAGGGTGGGGGACATGGGTTAGATTGATAAAAAATATATAAATAAATAAATTTAAAAAAAAAAAGGAATGCAAATCCAAACCACTCTAAGATATCATCTTACTCCAAGAAGAAGACTGGCCAGGATCAAGAAAACAAATGAATACCAAGTGCTGGAGGGTTGTGGGGAAAGAGGAACACTGTCCATGCTGGTGGGAAGGTAAACTTTACAAGCCACTATGGAAAGCAGTGTGGAGAAACCTTGGAAGACTTGGAATGAACTTGCCACCCCGACCCGCCATACCCTCCTGGGCATGACCCACAAGACTCATCTTACCACAGAGACATGCACAGCCATGTTTATTGCAGCTCTCTTCTCACAATAGCAAGAGAGCTGGAACCAACCCAAGTGCCCCTCACTGACGAGTGGATAGAGAAAATTGTGGTACATCTATACAATGGAGTTCTATGCAGCAGTAAAGAAAGATGACATCATGAGCTTTGCAGGTAAATGGCTGGAGCTAGAAGATATCATGCTGAGTCCCAGAAAAACAAACGAATGGTAGCCCTCATCTGTGGATGCTAGTGCCAATTACCTAGTTGTAAGTATTTCTTGTGTAATGGCCTCTTGAGCTTTTGTCCAAGTAATTGGGAGTGATGCATATTGGAAACACAACAACAAACAACAAACGAAAGGACTGCATACAAGAACTGACTGAAAGTGAACTTCTGCTCAAAAAGTCAAACTCCACATGGAGAATTTTGAGAAAGACTGAGAAATAGATGAAAGCATGTTTGGCAGAATGCATGAGCTCTGGTGGTGTGGGGGGGGGGGGTGGGGGGCACGGGTCTAAATTGATTAGAAAAGTAAAATAATAAAAAAAAAAAATATATATATATAATAAAAAAAATTAAAAAAAAAAAAAAAAAGCACGGAGAGGCAGGGCGTAACAGCAGATTGGAGAATGTTCCACTGTAAGGTATGGATCAGCATAAACTTTGGGAGCCTGGAAGAAGAAAAGAATCCTAACTACAGACTGGTTAATGATTCATCAGATGAGACAGGCAGTTTGGCCAACCATTTACAACACAAGAAAGAATTCAAAGGTCTATTTCTGGTCTTGTCAGAAGTGAACACAGGAGGTAGGAATTAATTTATATAAGCTATGTGGGAAAAGGAGAGGTCCTTGAAGAAGCCATTTTCCAAAACAGAAAAGGATGAGGGGCTTTCTAACCTTCATACAAAACTCAGTAATTATCAACGTCAAGTACAAAATACATCTAATGTACACTACGACAAGGAAGTATGAAATCTAGAGCTCTTGGTGATTAGAACACATTTTCTAAGATTTTTTGTAACTGTAACTGACCATGTATAAATGTAGATCCGTTTCCAACCATCTCTAGAGTACTGAGCTACCAAATTATAAGCAGAAGTTCTGATGTGTAATGGAAAGAAGTCTTTTTAAAAACCAAACTTTAGGGGCTGGAGAGATGGCCTAGCGGTTAAGAGCGCCGACCGCTCTTACAGAGGACCCGGGTTCGATCCCCAGCACCCACATGGCAGCCGAGAACCGTCTGAAACTCCAATTCCAGGAGAACTCCAGTTCCAGGGGAATCTGAGACCATCTTCTGACCTCTGCGGCATTGCACAACACGGGTGCACAAACCTCTATGCAGACAATACATTCACACACATAAATAAAAATAAATAAAAATTAAAAAAAATTCTAAAAAAAACCAAAAAACCAAACTTTATCTTCAAAATATGCTTATCAATGACAAAACTATAAACCACACGTTGCTCTTATTTTTTTAATAGTGGCCTCATGCTATTTAAAGCTAAGAGTACTAACAAATGGTTCCTATTCACACATATCAGTTTGCTTTTAAAGATATATCTCAAGATTTATGCTTTATAGTGAATACCAAGTCCTACATGATATGCTCAAAGTATTAGTGACATAAAGTCTTTCTACTCAAGCTTAAAACACTGATGTGAGATTCGATTGTCAAGCAGAGCTCCACAGAAAGCGGCGTTTCTCAACGGGACACACAGCAGCGTTCTCAGCACACCATCCTTCTGTGCTCTAAGATTTAGAAAGGCCTCTATTCAGCCCTCAGAGCTGATGTCTGTTCTAATGTCCATCCAGCTTCCCAAGTAAACACTCAGAATCTCCTATAAGGACTAAGCATATTTAAATACAACAAATGTAAGTGGCATATGAGAAGAGAGGAAGGAAAGTTGACAAGGATAGCCACAGAGCAAGCCTCTAGTTACAAATACAACATGCTAGCTACACAAAATGTATTACAATAGGTGATGATTAAACAAGTGAGCAAGATCTGTTTAATATCTCAGAAAGAAAGTTCATAAGATCATGTCTTCAAAATTAAGTACAATATCATACCATAACTGGGTTGGTCTGGCTGAGTAGTTTGAGCAACCAGGTCTTTATTGTGTCGCAGAAAGAGTATTGTGTTCCTCAGAGTAAGTGCATGATCAAAGTATCTCTGAGCTTCTCCTTCACCAGTGCTCTGAACCTAAACCGAGAGATAATAGATTGTTCAACAAAAACTACTCTCATACCATTCATTCTAATAGTCATGTACTATAGCTATTAAAATATTACTAAAAACAGTAATTCCAAAACTTGACCAGGAAATACTGAAACAAATGTGGGACAGCAATCCTGAACTCAGATGTGTCTTGAGCATGTGCAGGCTACCAATCTGTTTAGCACATTAGGTGGAGCAAAGGATACA
Source organism: Rhizomys pruinosus (assembly GCA_009823505.1). Classification (NCBI taxonomy): domain Eukaryota; kingdom Metazoa; phylum Chordata; class Mammalia; order Rodentia; family Spalacidae; genus Rhizomys; species Rhizomys pruinosus. The sequence goes on from VZQC01014560.1 coordinate 4,038,233, forward strand.
GGGCACACGCTCAGAAGTCACAAGTTGGCTTGCCTGTAAGCACACCCCTCTTCTAAATAGATCCCCCCAAGCTGGGATGACACATGATGGTGTGGAGCTCTAAGACTGGCCACTGGGAGGTGATGTCGCACCAGATGTCGCACCATGTGGCAGCTGCTCACCCGGAACCATACAAAGCTGCCTGTCACACAGAATAAACGGATTTTCACAATCTGACATGGTCTCCGAGCTGTTACTGCACACATGCTTGGTTGCAGAGCTATCAACCCCACAGCTGGCTCTTAGGCTCATCTGGCCATGGAAGCCAGCAGCTCCACAACCTGCATGTTTGCCCATGGGACCATCGGTTCCACAACCGTGTGTTTGGCCGTGAAATTATCAGTTCCACAGCTGTGTGTTTGGCCGGTGAATTAGTCCCAAGGCTGCATGTTGCGGGACTGGTCCCGCAGCTCAGTGTTTTGCCACAGGGCCATCAGCCCTGAGTGTGCCCGCTTCAGCCTATCCAACGGGGGTCAACAGCCCCACAAAAAAACCTCAATCAAGCTCAGAAGTTTCTAATCTTACTACATTTATGGAGGCTATGAAAATGATTCCAACAAACATAAAAATTTCAGCAACTGAATAAATTGCTAAATAGTATCATTATGTAAGTTCATGTCCCCTGTATGATTCAAATGGGGCTATTTAAAAATTCTAAAGCCATGGGCTGGAGAGATAGCCTAGCAGTTAAGAGCACCGACTGCTCTTGCAGAGGACCCAGGTTCGATCCCCAGCACCCACATGGCGGCTGAGAACCATCTGAAACTCCAATTCCAGGAGAACTCCAGTTCCAGGGGAATCCAAGACCCTCTTCTGACCTCCGCGGCATTGCACGACACGGGTGCACAAACCTACATGCAGACAGTACACTCATACAAAAATAAATAAAATTAAAAAAAAAAAAATTCTAAAGCCAGCTGCGTGTGGTGGTGCATGCCTTTAATCCCAGCATTCTTGGGAGGCAGAGGCAGGTGGATCTCTGTGAGTTCAAGGCCAGCCTGCTCTACATAGGGAATTCCAGGACACCTGAGACTGCAGGGAGATGGTGTCTTAAAAAGACACACACACAAAAAAAAATCTAAAGCCTAGGCTAGAGAAATGGCTCAGTGGTCAAGAGTACCAGCTGCTCTTGCAGAGGATCCAGGTTCAATTCCCACATGACAACTAACAACCATCTGTAAGTCCAGTTCCAGAGGATCTGATGTCCTCTTCTGACTTCCGTGGGCACTGCATGATGGGTACATTTACACACATGCAGGCAATATACTCATACACATAAAATAAAATAGTATTTTTAAAAGAATTAGAAAATCACTAAAAATTCTCTAAATATAATATTTAATACATAGAATTCCTAACTAAAGCACAAAACTATTAAAATTACTAGTCAAGGAACAGAGCTGAAAAACCACCACTGGCTTATGAAGAAAAGAGGACAGAATAAAATATCCAGGAAATGAAAAGCACCAACGAAGTACAAGCAGGATTTACAGCTAAGGAAAACTGAGCTTGCAGAGGAAAGGAGGTTAAGAGCAAATATAGCTCAGTCTTCAAGATGCTAAAAGGGATAGTGAGAACAGACATAAGTATGCTACTTCAGGGACACTGTTCGAGACAAAAGAACAAAACCTCAAATAAAACTGCTCCAGAGCTGACCTTAGAGTCATGTCAGATTGAAAAAAAAAAAAGGTTTAGTAAAATTCTATACCCAGTTCTCATTATCTTAGCCATGCTAGGAGTTACAGACATCCCCTTTAAAATCACAAAATTCATACTATATTGGCTATGTTTAAGCCTAAATGACTATCACAGGACTAAGATGGGGTAAGAGACAGGAAGGAGCAAAACTATACCAAAAACACAAGACAGTGTCACATCTGCACAGCAAATATCAAACCAAGTAGGAAAGGTTCCAATCCTGCCCCAGATCCAACTTGCCTTTTCTAGTTCTATAAGGAAGCTGTCCAGAGACTCATCAGAGAGTTTGCCTACTTCAAACATTGTAACTGCATGACTTTTCAAGTTCTGCAAAAACAAGCACAATATTAAAGTTTGGGTTTTTCTTTTCCATGCTAAGAATAACAAATGTGTATTACACTTTCCAATATACTTAAACTGGAAGACGGAAAATATGAGGAAATGATTCTTCCAATCACAAAAGCAATCTTCAATGGAAATAATCACATTGATCTAAGGAATGTAAAAGAAAGTCAGCTACGTTTTCAAGAATAAGTCTTGTACTTAAAAACATATTTATAAAGCACTGAATTATTTTATATCTCCTCTTGATTTTAAACATCATTGTAGTTAAACAAGCATTTAACTTACTGGTGAAAGATTCCCCATCATTAAAAATGCAGTAAGAGTGGAGTCAAATAGGAATGCAATTCGCTTGGTATATCCTGTGGACAGACTCAAACTGCTTATACTGGCTGTGTCAGCTGAAAAGAAAAGCAAAAAAAAAAAAAAAAAAATCAGAATGTGAAGTGAGATCAATGAAAAGTGCTCTTTGCCAATCATTTGAAATAACTATTTCACTTCAGCTTCACTTGATAGCTATAATATCTAAATTAAATTAAATATAAGCAGTATAACCTCATTAAGAGCCTCAAGATTTTTTTGAGTCAGGGTTTCAATATACAACCCACACTTAAATTCCACTCCCCCTGAATCTGCTCCCTAACGCTAGGATAACAGGTACATGCCAACATCAGATGGGGAAAAGAGTAATTGTAAAAGGCAGTTTTGTGTTAACTTCCCTTAAAACCAGAAATAACTTAATAATTATCAGATCAATAAGGCTAACCAAGAGAACTAAGTTTTACAGTATCTGGCTCAGGAAACAAGCAGAAACAGGAGAAAGGCCATCCCATACTATTTTTTTTTTTTTTTTTTTTTTGGTCTTTTTGAGACAGGGTCTCCCTGTAGCCCCAGCTGTCCTGGAACTCACTCTGTAGACCAGGCTGGCCTTGAACTCACAAAGATCCGCCTGCCTCTGCCTCCCAAGTGCTAGGATTAAAGGCGTGAGCCACCACGCCCAGCCCATACTCCTCTTTAAACACTGGCTGCCTCCCTTTGGGCTTAGCCTGCACTTTCTCTTCTGCTACAATGGCCTGGCCTCACCGGCAAGCAGGCTCAGACTCACTCTAATCCAGCCAGACAGTATCTTCTTGCTGAAGATACCTCTCCAGCCAATAAATGGTCTCTTTATTTCTGCAGCCCCAAACACCACAATTGCTTGCAATGCTGTAGTTCTTGTCTATTTATATCCCTAATACTTACAGTGTTCACAATATTGGTAAGTACTGAGACTTCCATACTAAATAAGCAGAACTACAGAGTATCTATAGGAGTGAAGACAGATGGCATACCTCTAGACAGACTAAATTAAACTGAGTTACTGCTAACCTGGATCTTCTTGACTATTGGTATCAGTGTCAGTAGCCGAAGAAGCTTCTTGCACAGGACTCCTACTTTCCCCGCCATCCCATGATAAGAGCATCTTTTGTGGATCTAAAGTGCTCCTATTAATGGAGAATATATTTACTTATAAAAAATAATATAAATGACTCACAATAAAAACAGCTGATGTTGATACTTAAAACTACAACAATCCATCTGAATAATAAACATAAATATAAAAAGGACTGGATTATATATGTGTCAGGTGTGGTTCTATGAATGAGCACAGTGACCACAGAGGGCAGGAGAGGGCATCAGATCCCCTGGAGCTGGAGTTACTGGCAGTTGTAAGCCCACTCACATGCATGCTGAGAACCAAACTCAGGTCTTCTGCAAAAGCGGTAAATGTTAACTGCTGAGCCACCTCTCCAGCCCTAAATCCAATCTCATATTCAAGTCTAAAATTAAGATGGGATCAGAAATGCTTGGGCCATGAACAGCAAGAATCCTTAACAAAGGCCTATACACAGGCTCCAGAAAATGCAGGTTCTTTGAAATTATAGATTTTTGTATGTACCATTTTTCTATCTTTATAGACTTAGCTTTCATCAGATTACAAAAGATCCATCGCATACAGAAGATCTGACAGTCACTAGTACACAGGATTCATTTCCACTGGCATACTGAGTAAATACACTTTCTGCATGTAAAACTAAACTTATTTTCAAAAGGAAGCTGTCATACTGAATAAATGAATTACTTTAATCTGTTTACAGATGGAACATTCTTCCATGATGAATGCAGTTGATCTAAATTTATTACTTGTCCCTTCTTATGGGCAAACCCCAATCGGCAATACATTGAAACAGCATTCTGAAAAGAACACAAAGGAAATTTTTGTTTAAATGGTATCAGAATATGTGCAAGAAAAAAATACTGTAAGATATTAAGCCTCCAGTGATGCTCAAGCATTTTCATACCTTAACTACAGAACAGCTTGGGCAGGACTATTCTTCCTCTATAGTTTTCACAGGCATTGGGGGAGGGGAGGTCTTTCTTCTCTGGCCTGCTGTCCCTACATCTTCTTCCAATGAGACACAGGACTTGTGGCTTTAGTAGACCTCCTGACAAGACACTGGTCAGGATGGTCCCTGCTGCCCACATGCATGTGGAGTACTGTCCTTCACTACTCCTGGAAGCAGACTCAGGGCTTCTCATCCAGCCCTTTCTATCTTTGCAGCCATCCCCTTACTGTGCATCCCCCATGAGCTGCTGCCTAGAATCCGCCTGCTTTCAGTAGTGTACCAAGATGAAAATCTACTAGCAACATCCATTCAATATTCACAATAAAAACAGTAAAAAATAAAATAGCATACCTTAACCAGGGATAAATCTATCTCAAGGACATTTGCAAGCTAGAAAATAAAAATTACCAGCACTTGTTACTTATTTAATAAGTAACAGATGAATGTAAATCATATCAGCAGAAAATCTATAAATTGAAAAACTGAAAAAAAATAAAAAATAGAAAAACCGAATAAATTTTAAATTCATATTTTTTCATTTCGTTCATTTCTTTTTTTTAAATTTTATTTATTTTTTTATGTGTATGAGTTTACTGTCTGCATGTAGGTTTGTGCACCATGTAGCGCAATGCCACGGAGGTCAGAAGAGGATGTCAGATTCCCCTGGAACTGGAGTTAAAGACGGTTCTCAGCCACCATGTGGGTGCTAGGGATCAAACCTGGGTCCTCTGCAAGAGCAGTCGGTGCTCCCAGCGGCTAGGCCATCTCTCCAGCCCTCCTTCATTTCTAAGACCCTTTCAGTATTAACAAATCTACGTAATGGCCAACAGTTTAAGATTCCATACCCTTCAATTATTTTATTTAAAATGAAAACATTTCTAAACAAATCAATCCAGTCTATAATCTTTTACTATGAAGAACTCATAAAGTCACCCAACCAAATTAAAAATTATTAACTTGAAATATTTATCTAAGCCAGGCATGGTAGCACCACTGTAATCCAACCCCAGAAGGTAGAGGCAGGAAGACTGAAGTTTAAGATCAGCCTCAAACACCAGGTGAGTTGGAAACCAGCCTAGGCTATATGAGACTCTATCTCAGAAAACCAAAATAAATAAACAAATATACAGGAAATAACTTAAGAATGATGTTTAAGTATATTAATGTTCTAAACTCTCCCCATGTGCAGATTATTTTATCCCTGTCATTAATCTTAACACAAACTTATCCTAATCTTGAATTATACTATTTCATAAGATGTTTGCCACACTTACCTCTGCAACATTAGTGTGTTCATCAATTGATACAAATATCTTATAGAGTAGAGTTTCAAAATAATCACCTTGTACTCGATTCATTACAAAACCTTCAAGAGGAGGAACTAAAACAAAAAGAGACAGGTTTCATAAAACAATTCCCTACTTGGCACCATTAATTCTTAACCCCACACCACTGCTCTGTTAAAACATTTACTGAATACTTACTAAGTACTAACAATTGCCAAATATATTACATAGGCCATTTCACTAATCTTTTAATCTACAAATTTACAGTATTATAATTATCCCTCCTTGCAGATACCAAGGAACTAAGAGGATAGAAATCTTAAGGTACAATTTACATCTAGAACAAAAGAATGAGACAACCCTTCAGAGGTAGAAATCAGTGTCTAGGACATACTAAATCTAACCTAAAATGTATGAACTAGATCCCAGATGCTTAACCTGTGGATCACAATCTGGGATTGTGGATCTGAACATAACAGTCATGAAAAATTTGTCAACAGAAAAAGGTTTCTAAACCTGTAATAAAACTTAATTCAAAATCAAACATATAATAAATCCTCGGAAGAGGGTGAAGGATCCCCTTGAACTGGAGCTACAGATGGTTGTGGGCCACCATGTGGGTGCTGGGAATCAAATCCAGGTCCTCTGCAAGAGCAGACAGTGCTCTTAACTATTGAGACATCTCTCTGGCCCATTTATTTCTTTGAACATCTTTCTAAACTTAGAAAAGAAAGCATTGCAAGCATGATGAATTACTGTGCTGGGCACAAAGCTCTGTGGTAGAACACGTCCAAGTTCCTAGGGTGCCCCGTCCCCAGCATTGAGGAAAAAAATGGTAAGAGAATCTCATTAACATCTGTGAGCTCAAATAAAGGCACACCAGCCTGTCAAGATGCAGCACCAACATGAGGACGTACGTCTGCAATCAGCCTCATCACCGTTGACTTTTAACAAGTCATTCTCTGGAATTTGAAACTTTATTCTGGGTCTCACAAATATTAACTATTTCAGTGTAATTTTAAAAATCACAAACAAGAACAATAGTTAGAAGACACTGGAAATTTATCTTCTACAAAATTTAAAATAAAAACAATTCTCTGATTTGTGATTCTAAAAAATTTCTCCTAAAGTTCCATTACTTTAATATAGTATATAAACAAAAATAACATAAAAACAAGAAATTTAAGTGAAATCACAATGGACACGGTAGAAAAAGAACTTTTTTCTATAAAAAATCTTAACATCTAAGATTGCAGAATAGTTTGTGCTGAATTTATTAGGATGATATGCCATGTTCAACCTCAAATAGCCCTTCAAAAAGTAGTGGAAAAATCTCAGCTTAGACTCACCTGCTATACAGCTGTCATCTGATATTGGTACATCCAGATAGATAAACCCTTTATTATACAAACCTACAAAAGCGAAAGCATTTTGTTTTAAATGGAACAGTACAAAACAGTAGTTTTTTGTCTGTTTTATTTTTAATCTGATTACTGGCTTTCTGTAAGATTCTTACAACTGAATGCTATGTGAAGAAAAAGAAAATACGTAGAAAACTGTATTTTCTAAATCTTGTTTTTTAGGGGGCTGGAGAGTTGGCTCAGCACTTAAGAGTGTCAACTGCTCTTGCAGAGGACCTGGGTTCAATTCCCAGCACCCACATGGCGGCTAAGAACCATCTTTAAGCAGGGCATGGTGGTGCATGCCTTTAATCCTAGCACTTAGGAGGCAGAGGCAGGCAGATCTCTGTGAGTTCAAGGCCAACCTGGTCTACAGAGTGAGTTCCAGGCCAGTGGGGGCTATAGGGAGACCTGTTTCAAATAAAATAAAATAAAGCTTAAAAATAAATAATCTTGTTTTTTTAGAGGGGTACTAAGCAGTCAGTGCTCAAATATCAGTAGTTAATATATTCAGAACTGCAGATTTTTTCTTAGCACTGTGTGTCTAATTATATACACATTAGAAAGTAACAAACTAAGATCACATTTCAAATAACAACATGATTTAGGAAATAGATATTTGGGCCTAGATGGTAAGTAATTTATATTAATTACTTACTGTTTAAAACAAGTTTTATGTTGACAAGAATCATTTCTACTAACCACTTACTATGTACTACATTGTAATCTAGTGATCCAGAGAGCTGGGGGCCTGAATCGATGATCTTATCAATGGTGCATTTCTCTGGAAAAGTGCATATCTAAGAAAAGCAAAATATTTCAGTTAAGTTCTGTCCAAATTACCTAATTCATGTCTCCTAAAATCTATTCACATTGAAACTGTGACTGACTACATGTACCTGAATGACCATACTTTTGTCATCTATCACCTTAGAATTAAACAATAACAAATCTATGCATATAACCATCACTTAAGATGCTGAAATATGGAACCAATAGTTTACAAATAGCAACATCTGCTAGTAAGTACTAAGCACTCACTGATAAACACCAGTATTTACTCTTTTTCTTTGAAATGTAACCAGAGACTGATTTTGAACCTTCAAATCAAAAGTCAACTACTGACAAAAACTCCACATGATTATCAATGGTGAGGAGATGGTTCACCAACTTATGACAGTCTGACAGCTCCATTCAGAAGTACTTATATTGAAATAAAATTTCCTTTTTTAAATATTGTATTATTATTATTTGTCTTTTTGAAACAGGGTCTCCCTGTAGCCCCAGCTGGCCTGGAACTTACTATGTAGATCAGGCTGGCCTTGAACTCAGAGATCCGCCTGCCTCTGCCTAAGGCTTCCAACTTTAAAATGCTCTCTGGAGGAACAAATTGGCAAAAAATTTAAAAATAAAAAGGCCATTGTTATTAGTTTGCTTTTCTGTTGCTGTGATACAACACTGGCCAGCACCCAAGTGGGGAATAAGGGTTTATTTCAGCTTACGGGTTACAGTCCATTAACACGGGAAGCCAGAGGAGAAGCTCAAGGCAGGAACCTAGAGGCAGAAACTGAAGAAGGAATGCTGCTTACCGGCTGGCCTCCTCTGACTGGCTCAGGTAACTTTTCACACAGTCCAGGCCCACTTGCCTAGGGATGGCACCGCCTACAGTGCTCTGGTCCCTCCCACATCAATCAGCAATCAAGAAAATGCCCTAAATGCCCACAGGCCAACCACATGGAGAAAATCCTCAATGAGGCTCCCTCTTCCCAGGTGACTCTAGTTTGAGTGTCAAGTTGACAAAAAGTTAACAACCACAGCCATATACTAACATTCCTTCAACTACACACAGGTGTGTGACCTGGTCTTTAGGCCCACTTAGCACACTATCCTTTCTTCCATCAACATCTCTTTCAAAATCTAAATGGCTTTATCAAATGTGGCTGAACTTCCAGAAGTTTATACCACTGCCCCATCAGCACACCTATCATTTTTCAGTATAATAGTCCAACAGTGATTAGCATACAGATTCCATAGAAATTGCCTAGGTAACAATCCTAGACCTTTCCTACCATGACTGAGTCATTTAGTTGTGTTTACTGCTTTGTGTTTACTTTCCTCATCTGGGAAAACAAAATACTTTCTCCTGGCACTGTCATGAGCACTAAACAAGACAGGAAGCACTAACAAAGGCCTCAGCACATCTACACCCAGTTACATACTCAGGAATGTTAGCCATGTTATTGTGGCCGGCAGCTGTATCATCATGTTACTTGACATGAACCCTCTAAGACCCCAAATTACTGTGCCTAAACCAAATCAAGTTTCCTGAACCACTAAGAGTTTTAATAATCTAACTAAAAGCATTTTAAATTTTGAATTAGTTTGACTTTCCATAGGAAAATAAAATGTGTTTTTTTTCACATAAATTTATTTATTTATTTTAAACAAATCTAGACCCATGTTCCCGCTCATTCCCCCACCCTGCCAGAGCTCATGCATTCTGCCAAACATGCTTTCCATCTCTTAGTCTTTCTCAATATTTTCCATGGGGAAGTTGACTGTTTTGAGCAGAAGTTCACTGTTTCAGTCAGTTCTTTGATGCAGTCTTTTCTGTTGTTGTTGTTGTTTCCAAAATGCATTATGCCCAACTGCTTTGTACAAAAGCTCAGGGGGCCCTACACAAGAAATACTTACAACTGGGTAATTGGCACTAGCATCCACAGATGAGGGATACCATTCGTTGTTTGTTTTTCTGGGACTGTGTTACTTCACTCAGCATGATGTCCTCTAGCTCCAGCCATTTTAAAATGTTATTATAATATACATATAACTGTAACTAAAAGTTATAAAATAAGCTTAAAACAAAAATTCTGATTTTAATCTTTAAAGAGCTCTACCTTGATGTCATCTTCTGTGATATATCCAGCTTGCACCACCCACCACGCCTCAATGGTAATTTCCACTGGCTTTATTGGTAGAAGATCTCGGGCAGTTTTCCTTCTGAAGAATTTCTACAATGTACAAACGTGAAAATAAATGTGCATCGAAACAAAAATTATAATTTTTTTCTTCTGTCAATCATTTAAGACATACTATAACAGGCTAAATCTTTTCAAATTCTCATGTTTAAAATGTTAACTATACATATTAGGGACTCATTCTTATTTCACAATAAATTATTTCAGAACTTTAGCCTAGACTCCAACACAAAAACATTTCAAATTAAACCAAGAGGTTAGAAACCGGGTTTGAAAATGTGCACTTATTTCATCTACCAAGTAAATTCTGGGGCTAGAAGAGTCACATAAAAAGACAGACAAAGGAAAGTCAACATGGAGGAATGAAAAAGTTATATGCTGTAACTCAATTTTATCACTGAAGCTATAGCCTAGAGAATACTGAGAATTTGCTCACTGTGTGTCTGTAAAGTACATTCTAATTGGTTCAACACGTTAAACTCGTTACTTCTACCACTTTGAAAACAAAACAAAACAAAACTATACCTACCCAAACTATAATTCAAAGCCAGAACTGAAAGGGTATGACTTACTTTTGATGACCTGCACTGATTCATAAGGTCAATGTACTGGTTTCTTCCTATGCCAAGAAGCCTCAGACCTGAAAGAAAGTTAGTCTTTTAAAAATAGTTACTACAACTTTAAACAAGAATATACTTAAAATGATTTTTTAGGAAAAATCCTGTTTACATTCTTTTTTTTTTTCCTATATGTTTATATTTACTTATTTATTTATTTATTTATTTAGTCTTTTTTGAGACAGGGTCTCTATAGCCCCAGCTGGCCTTGAACTCACAGAGATCCACTTGCCTCTTGCTTCCCAAGTGCTAGGATTAAAGGTGTGCGGTTCTTGGCTGCCATGTGAGTGCTGGGAATCGAACCCGGGTCCTCTGGAAGAGCAGTCAGTGCTCTTAACCGTTGAACCATCTCTCCAGCCCCAATCTTTTATTTATTGACTGACATGGTCTATCAATATCAAATTAAGAATTCTTCACACAATATAAATGAAAACTAAACTACAGAAGAGATAAATTCAAGTTGTCACTTCTGATAGTGCTAATGAAAGTACCTAAAAAGCAGAAGTTCTCCCAGTTTTAAGAAGTAAAAATACACTTCTCAGCAAAGCTTCTTACATACAGAATTATATCACATGTTAAATATGCACTTCACTAAAACAGTACAAACACCAGATTATGACTACAGAAACTGCATGATGCTGTAAAAATGTGCACAGGTTTTTTTCCCTCATTTGGTATACACATAGCCCATATAACAGCAAATTTTATTATCTAGAATAAAGGTTAGTCCTAATTTTCTGACTCTTATCAGTCCAAAATAATCTGACATTCAGACTAAATCTCACATGTTATACAGTAAAATTTCCATTAACAACATTGCTCTCAATTTTCACATTATTTCAGGTTACAAACACATCATAATCCTAACAGATAACAACATGTATGCACAAAGACACTAAACATTACTCCTTCTGAAAAAACTAAATACTCACAGTCAGCAGCAGTAAAATTAGGCAAGGAATCATAACTTTTCTCACTGTTCATGATGTCCTTTGAAAAAGAAAAAATTATAAAATATAAAATGAAAATCCCTGAAATGCACATATACATTGTTATAAGATTATTATTATTAGAAACAGTGAGATCACAGCTGACACCCTAAAACACGCATGCAACAGTAACATTACTGACACCCTAAAACACGTATACAACAGTAACATGATGCTACTTACTCCATGGCCTCAATCTAGTAAATGGAGGGTGAACTTTAAGTCTAGTTTCTTTTCTTTTCTTTTCTTTTTTTTTTTTTTTTTTTTTTTTTTTTTTTTTTTTTTTTTTTTTTTTTTTTTTTTTTTTTTTTTTAATGTTTTGGTTGTTAGCCTTAGCCTTTAACGGCTGCGCTATCTCTCCAGCCCTCTTTTCTTTTTTTTTAAATAAATTTATTTTATGTGTGTGAGTGTTTTCCCTACATATTCCTAAGTGAACCATGTGTGTGCAATGCCCGCAGAGGTCACAAGAGGGTGTCAGATCCCCCAGAACTAGAATTATAAACTGCTGTTATCCTCCACGTGCCAGCTGGGAACCAAACACGGCTCCTCTGCCACAGCAGCTGCTGTTCCTAACTGATAAGCCATCTCTCCAGCACCTGGGTCAAGGTTTCACAAAACATTCTGAGTCCCAGACAGTTTCCCCATAGGTTCTATTAGAGCTCAGGGTTCTAACCTTTCCAAACTTCATACCTGATCCTGCATTCCTACTCTATGAGAAGGTCAAGAATATCAACATGTACCCAAAATATGCACTACCAAGATTCCCATGACTTGGTAGTCTTTACTCCTGTCTCAACTGGTATCATTAGTCACCAGTTTTTTCCAACCTCTCCCAATAATACCCAACTGTTTACTATCAGATAATACCCACTTTTAGCTCGGAAGGTACACCCAATCACAAAATTGAAAGCCGGTGAAAACACAAAAATTCTGTTACTCCCCAAACCTTGTGGATGACATCAGAAAAATCAAACAGGGGATAACTGCTCAGCTGCCATTCTGTTAAGACTACCATGCTTCTTCCTCGTGCTACTAAGACTATCAAGCCTCAATGAGAACTTGAGAATCATGAGACTATAGAAGTACCCATACAGGCATGGCTTATGGAGCTAAACAAGAAGCTCATAGTCATCGACACCAGGCACATCAGAAGGGAATTAGCCTCCCCACTACTGCAGGAGCCCAGCTTTGAGTCTATGCTTCCCTTTGCTCTTCCAGTGTCTAGGGAACCCAAAATAGCATTTAAGCATAATTAAACAGTGAATACTAAATATATACTGTCTCTCTTTATATAAACCTCCCTTTAAAGCAATATAGAACTCACATTAAAATTAGTCAACAAGAAACAAGTACAAACTGGCTTTGGAAAAAAGCCAAAAACTAAGAGATTGACAGCCAGGACAAGTGACAGAACTCTCCTTCCTGACATGTGTACTACACCTAATGCTGGGTCTGTGTCACCATTTTTTTTTTTATACAGTATATAGTTAGTGAATAGTTAAAACACACTAAGCTTTAAAAAAAAAAAAAAACCACTAAGCTTCCCTGAGCTTACTGTTCAATTCTGTAACCTACCATTTTCAATCTTATAGATTAAAAGCAATAAATTCTGTACTGCTAATATAAATGATTGATAAGTAATGTAATTGCAAAGGGTCAATAACCTCTTCAAGAACAGAACAGAAATGGCTGCTTTTTGATGTAAAAACATCAGTAATGGCAACTATGTATACAAGCATGGTTCAGGGAACTGAAAGCCAGCTGTCCTTCTTACACTGTAACTGCAGACAACACGTCCACTATAGCTGAGAGCTGAAAAGCTGGTACCAGATGTAAAGTCCCCCTGATATGTAGTCACACCTCACTGCTAATGGTTTGCTCCCACAGTAAACTCACCTCCATGATCCCAGTGTAATATGAAAATGGTGTTATCCTCAGGCCCTTCACCATAATGTCTGATAAGTGGTAAGGATAAAGCATGAGATGCTCGCGACTGTATTTCAGTAGTTCCTCATAGTATTTGCGCTCGTCTTTCTTGACATGTTTAACTGCAAGAAACAGAAATTTTCCAGTTTTTCAGGAATGTTACTACTACATATTCACTATAAATATAACATAAACTACTTTACAAACACCATTTTCAAACTGTATATAAGCTAGACAAAAACGATTACTGGAAAAAAGCACAATTCTATCAGACAAAATCAGTCTTTACAGTATGTATAAGTAAAATGTAGTAAGACGTGTAGAGAAGGGAATCATTACTAAATCTAAAAACAAGCACACAACACTAATCATAAACTGGAAGTTTCACACTCTTTACCATATCATCTACCACTGAGGTATATATACCTAGCCCAATATTTATGTTCTAGTTTGAGACAGGGTTAAGTTACTCACCCTAGCCTTGATCTCACTCTATAGGCCAGTCAGGCCTTTAATTTACAATCCTTCCAAGTCAATCTCCCAAGCAGCTGTGATTATAATCCCATGCCATGAAGGCCACCTTGTGTGTGTGTGTGTGTGTGTGTGTGTGTGTGTGTAAGAGGGTAGGGCAAAAACATATGCATGGGGGGTGGGGATCCAAGAGAAATGTCATTCACCATAGTTTTGTTGTTGTGCATGTGTGTGTGTACATGTGTGTGTGCTTATGTCCCTGCATAATGTATAGAAGTCAGAGGGCAACTTACAAGAGGCAATTCTCTTTCCACAATGGAGGTCCTAGCCATCAAACCCAGGCTTGGCAACAACTTTACCAATCACATCAGCTCTCTACCTTGATATTTAAGACAAGATCTCTCACTGAGACATACTGAGGGCTCAACTCTTAAGCTAGGCTACATGGGGCCAGGAAGCCACAAGGACTGCCTGTCTCTGCCTCTCTAGTGCAGCAATTACAAGGATACCCTATACATGGCTTTTTATGTGGGCACTCAAGACTGAACTCAGTGGCACTTTGCCACTGAACTATCTCCCTAGCCCCTATGTTTTGTTTCTTAAAAGCAAAAATCCCTCTACCTTCAAGGGGGGGGAATATATATATATATATATATATATGAATATATATATATGAAAATACTCTCTGAAATATGCCTGAAAATAACATACCGATGCACAGAAAATAACCGAAGTAATCTGACAAAAATAAGGTGTTTTTTTTGTTTGTTTGGTTTTTTTTTTGGTCTTTTTTCGAGACAGGGTCTCCCTGTAGCCCCAGCTGTCCTGGAACTCACTCTGTAGACCAGGCTGGCCTTAAAACTCACCAAGGATCCGCCTGCTCTGCCTCCACAAGGCGTGCTGCACCACCACCCGGCAAATAAAAAAAAAAAAAATAAGTATTTTAAATGAAATTTAAAAATCCATAGAAACAACATATTTAAGATTTGTTCCATCTTAGGCCTGCTCAATCACTCAGATCCCTGCAAATTCCCCCACATCAGTCTCTCAATTCTCACTACAGAGGGTTCCTCATACAGCAAATGGTGATCACCACAGAGACACACAACTGGTTAACATGAACAGAACATGAAGAGAACAAGAGGCGCAAACTACTAATTGTGACAGGACACTGATCTCTAACCTCTGCCACCAAGGGCCAGGGATCATTTCAGAAAAGGGGGTGGAAAGATTATAAGGTGGTAGGTAACAACAAGGAAAGTTTTCTAGACAGCAGTCGTTATTCATATGAACTCACAGGAATGCTGACAGTATGCACAGCACCCATGTAAACTCAAGCTAGATAAAATCCCATTGCAGAAGTGGGGAAGTGGGTACCCTAGCTGAGGAAGTACTGGCAACGGAAAGCTACTGGGAGGAGTCAGTTTTAAATGTGTGACAGTGAGTATGTTAGCTAGGCTCCAGCGAACAGACTCACACCGGGCATTTGGGAAGACAAATTTAACTCAATAGGCCTTAATATTTATAAAAGAGCACATGAAATCAGGTGGGGTATATTAAGGGAGGGTGCAGATGGAGAGGGAATCTAAATATGATCAAAACATGTTGTACTGCTGGGCATGGTGGCGCACGCCTTTAATCCTAGCACTTGGGGGGCAGGAGGCAGGCGAATCTTTGTGAGTTCAAGGCCAGGCCTGGTCTACAGAGTGGTTCCAGGACAACTGGAGCTACAGGGAGACCCTGTCTTGAAAAAGGACCAAAAAAAAAAAAAAAAAAAAAGTTGCATTAAATTCACAAAAATTCAACAAAAATGAAAAAAGATTTGTTCCAGTTATTATAGAATTTTTCATTAAAGTTACATAATTTGGAAAATATATGATGACAAAACAAAACTTGAATGATTAGGAACTAATGTCCTTTTCCTTCTTTGCCATCTTTTCTCATCTTAGGTAAGAAGATACCAAATTAAGATTCATATTTATATGAATGGTACTCTAAAAAGTAATTTCATCAAATAAGAAAAATCCGTTTGCTACTACAAACTGTTATTAGATAGAATGAAACAATACAAAGTTTCTTAAGTCCTTATATGGAATAATTCCAGATCTGTGAAGAATATATTGAATATATAGACTTGTACAAATGAAAACTCAGCAATATCCATTTCTACCCCAATGTCAACTTACCTAGGTTATTCCTGTAGCGCAACTGGTTGCGGATACTGTACAAAACAACCTGTTTTTCATATTCCCGTTGTGAATTTCCAAGACTCTAAAAGAAATTTCACATAACTATTAAACAAGTTTCCAAATAAAAAACAATACTTTTTCTACAATAATATTAAAAAATCATGACCCCTAATTTTATCATGACATCTCTAATGTCCACAACTGAATAGAGCATTTCCTCAAGTTTTATTTATATGTTGAGTTTACTGAAGTTTTATTTATATGTTGAGTTTACTGCTATGACACTAAAACAAGATCACACATGTCTTCTTGCAGTGTGCCTTTCTAGGATAATTCACTAAAATTACCCAAAATGTTTATATAAAACAAAAGAGCAGTATAAGAGCATTACTTCACTGTTAACAAAGTTGTGTTTAATGAAGATTTCCTTCCAGAATATCCCAAATTTGAGTGGGGTGGATGCACAGATGGCAGATGCTTTCTCACACCTTTTATGTAAACTTAAGGGTAACTAAGGACAAAATAGAGATTTCTAAAGAATACACATTTCAAATGTATGGATGATTGCTTCTCTAAAATGCTTTTCCTAGGGCTTCATGAGAAGACATGCAGACATCTTAAGGAGTTCTAGTGTACAGCTATCACTGGTGTCCATGCAGCACTAGTCCCACAACCCAAATCTAGACATGCTCCAGCCATGCCAGGGAAAATAGCCTAGCATTTGCATCACCTGTACACATCCTACATTCCCCTGTATCTTTAAGTTACCATGAGATAATACCAAATAACAAACGCTATGTAAATAGTTGTTACACTGTATTAGCTAGTAAATAACAGTAAGAAATAAGTCTCTTCACATACAAGAGAAACAAAAAAAATTTTTGCAATATTTTCAATCAGTGGCCACTAAATGAGCAATGCATATCTTTTTTTATTTATTTTTTTTATTTTTTATTTTTTTTTAAGGGGAGAGCACGAACACAGTCCCCCACTACCACAAACTATGCAGTCGAGTTTCCCGAATGTGGGGAAATCGCAGGGGTCAGCACAGCTGGAGTGCAATGGATGAGCCTCACCCTGGGAAAACCACCTTCGTGATCATGGTATCTCCCCTGCCAGGTAAGTATGAGCAATGCATATCTTACAGATGGTAAACTGTATTTAATAAACAAAATGCTTTCTGGCTATGCACTTGGTGTTTAAGTTCAAAGCTGGAATGCTAGAAAGCAAAGAGCAAATATGCTTGGCTACAGTCATGTTACATTCATGTACGGCCATAGTTAATTTAATATCTGGGTGCTCTCTCCCTTCTAATTACTAGGTATGGTTACTTCAACATACCACAAAGTGAAACTAGACATCTTGAATGACAGAATGATCAGAGGATTCAGGTCGTCATATTTCTTACAGATTTTTTTTTAAGCCAAAGCAAATGTCTATACACCTGTCTTTCATGGCAATCGCAGATGAAAAGCCTATCTAAAAAAACTGGCCCATAACTGCTGGCACTGCCAGGAAATGTGAAAAAAATAAGTATCTTTCTTCCTGGATGGATTAGTTTATCACAGGTTAAACAGAGCTCGTGGGCTCTGGTAGAATACCTGTGCTCACACTGCTTTCCCATTACAAGAAGTCTTAGCAGAATCTGTTGTAGAGAAACAACTCCACCCTCTGCAGAGCACCAAGGATGAGGTGAGTACTGAAGATCACTGAGGGGTCAAGATGACAGGCCACCTGCTAACCTTTCAGAAATTCCAGTAGCTATGCTGCCAAATCTAAGTCTCTTTTTCAGGAAACACAAAACACAATTATACACAAACACACGATTTTGCTATAAGTTCCAAACTTAAAGTTTTGCTCTTCTCTTTCAAAATAAATCTTTTGAAGTCTCATTACTTAAAAACCATTTCCTCCATTTCAAGCTCTATTCCTGGTGTAGGAATTAGTCTTTATAGAATAAAAAGTATAATTCAGCCAGGCGAGGTGGCACACGCCTTTAATCCTAGCACTTGGGAGGCAGAGGCAGGTGGTTCTTTGTGAGTTCAAGGCCAGCCTGGTCTACAGAGTGAGTTCCAGGACAGCTGGGGCTACAGGGAGACCCTGTCTCGAAAAGGACCAAAAAAAAAAAAAAAAAAAAAGGTATAATTCAAGCCACTTACACAGAGAATAAGAGCCATTATTTGTGAGGCTCACTGAAGAACACAAAGTCTGTCATACATGTTAGCTTTATGAGAGGCACCAGGCACTTGACTGGTCCTGATAAATCAACATATGCTGTATACACAAATGCCAAAAAACCACAAAAAAGGTCGATTTTATCTTTCTCTCAAAAAATGTGTAAAATAAAATCAGTGACTCTGACTCTCTACCATTCTCTAAACTCACCATTTATTCTAAAACATTGTTGCCACCACCCATTTTGAAGGGGACAATGTTGGCTCTGCACAAATACTGTCAAGAGTCTGGCAGATGAAGTTGGGCTGCAAATAAAAGAACACTGCAAGATGAAAAGGAGATGCGGCAAGAAAACCAGCTACACAGCCTCCTAACAGCAGGCCTTCTACAGCCACCACTCTACGAACCCCACTATGTACATCTTAATGAGTACTTCTCTCCACAAAAACATTTCAAAATTTGATCCTTGAGATCCATCATAAGATGTCCCTTTGAATAAAAGATCTACAAAATTGTTTTGAATAATCAATGCAAGGTATTAGTGAACTAGAGAAAAGTCCTGAAAACAGTGGCCCTGTGCTAGGGAGCAAATCTACGGCCCTGTGCATGCTTAGTATTAACACTGAGCTACATCCCCAAACTATCTACAGCTTTTGAGTGTTTGTTTAAATATTTCATTTTTTTAAATTTTATATGAATGAATGTATTGCCTGCATGTATGTAAGTGTACTCATGTATGCAGTGCCCATGGAGGTCAGAAGGCGGCACTGGATCCCCTGGAACTGTAGTTACAGATGGTTGTTAGCTGCCATGTGGGTGGAATCCAGATCCTCTGCAAGAGCAGTCAGGGCTCATAACCCCTAAGCAACCTCTCCAACCCCTTCATGTGTTTTTTTAAAGGCTGGTGTGACCAATATCACCAAAGAATTTGTTTCTCATCTCATCCAAATATAAGGAATTGGCTTGTAAAACAGTTTTTGAAAAATCCAAGTCTCCTTCCCCTCTGTTTTCAGAGTTATTTCCAAATTAAGTCTATCGAAACTTACTGGAAATCATCATATCAAAGTACTTAGTATGCCACAGGACAAATTCTTTCCATACAAAGAATATTCCCCATTTTTAATATGACTGAGCTTAATTACTTAGGAAACATCTTCAAACTGATATCATCACTACATCTGATAAGTATCTACTAAAAGGCAAGTATGTATAAGTGCTTATGGAACATAAGATAACAAAGAATGTCACCAGAAAACACACCTCTGTGGGAAATAACAGTCCAAGGGCAACTACTGAGGATCTAGGTCAGAAAACCTCCCAGGAGGAGTGAGTACCTGAGTGAATCAACAAGAAGCTAGAATATAAGGACCAGACAGCAAGAGGACTGGGCTTGCAATTTAAACACCTCACTCTGGTGTAGGTAAAGGGAAGGTGGGAAGGACTCTACTGAGGACAAGAGACCAGACAGAAAAGTGATGTAGGGTGGATCCACCTCAAGAAACAGTGCAAAGGCTAGGAAAGGTTGAAGGGAGCAAACCTGTCAGATGGGTTCTGTGACCATTACAAACACCACACTTAGACCAAAGAAAAACAAATGGTGCTTTAAGTGGCTTCTCACAAACTAATCAGTTTAATTTTAGATTTGCACCAAACTTTAATGCCGTCCTATGATTAGTTTCAGATGCTACCCATCAACTTGCTATGTAATGTAGAAAGTTTTAGAAAGCTTTTGCCCCTTTTTAAAATCAATTATTCGGGTTAGGCATAATCTAATTATCTGTCACATTTGATGAAGAGTCACAGAAAAAAACTGGAAATAAAGGCCTGTTTGTTCAAGTTGTCTTCAGATATACCACAGAACTCTTAGGAACAAAGCTGTCCACCAACAGAGCTGTCCACCAAAGCCCTCAGCAAACTTAAGATAAACTTGTTCCTGCAGGGTTCTTTTTGTTTTGTTTTGATGTTTCTGAAACTGACACATTGACACACAAGAATCTCATGTCTCCGAAGCTTGTCTATCCACTTTCTTGGGTTTAGGTGCCTTAAAAGCATTTTCTTAGACATGTGATGCTCACTAGACCCTTACTTATTCCCTATAACTAGTACATGGAAATCAAAGAAAACCACAGTAATCTTATTAAATCACTATCTCCACCATTCCAAGCCTCCCAAAAAATACCACCCCCTGCCCATCACCATGAGGAAACTGTGACCAGTGGAATAGCGCCTTACATGTCCCATACATCAGCACCTTCCTAAGACGGTAAACCACCTGTTGTGTTTTGTACTCGATCTTTAGCGTATTCTTTACAAAACAAGCTCTCAGGACGCAGGGTGTTTGCTGCAAATCATCTGCCCCCACAACAAGGCATACCATCTATTAGGTGCTCAATAAATATCTATACGAACATTGTAAAATTGCCGCTCGGCTTGAGCATTAACTTTCAAAAACCTCAGCTCACACTCCTGTTGACACATTCCTAATAAACTCATCCTGTCTGGAGGATGAAGTCCAACCAACAACGCGAGGCACTCAGACTTTCCAAAATCAAGCCCTGTGACTAGGTGACCAGCGTCATCAGCTACCACTCCCACACACATACAAAACACCTCCAAATGTACACATCTCGGAATTTTAGTGATGTTCACTTGCTGACTATTCTGGAGATGTTCCTCACTGAGCCAAGTTACTGAAGATGTCTTTCCCTCGGGGTGGGGGGTGGGGTGTTGTTCTTCGTTTTCTTATTATTTATTGGTTGATCCTCCAGGGCGCAATTTACATGCCTTTTCTTACACAACCTGCCCACTCTAGATAGGATAGCTTACTCCCACATCCACTCCAGTAGGGGCACGTTTAAACTGCTGTCACCCTCAACTCTGGATTCACTTTTCTCATCCTTCTCCCAGCACCCTGATGTTCTGGAGGTCAAGGGTTTTATTTTAAATACAGGAGCTCAGGCGCCTGAGAGAATGGGGTCTGGGGCAAGGCACCGGGCGAGTCCAGGGGACGCCATTCCATCCTCTTAGCGACGGCCCACGCTGCGCCCGTGGCCCCTGAGCTGTCATTCTCCCCATTGGGGACGGAAGCCCGGGTTTCCCGAGCGAGGGACGGCGAGTAGGGCAGGAGCGGGCCGGGCCCCACGGCCCGAGGAGCAGGTGACAGCGGTCGGGGGCGGGTCCAACCGTACCTGCCTCACGTTGGCCGGCAACTTGCTCCAGGGGTAATTGTGCCGGATATGGAACTCCACGTCGATGTTCATGATGCCGGAGCCCAGGCCGGCTGCGGTGCCGCGGCTCACTCGCTGCCTCCCGCGTGCCCGCACCCGGCCCGTCAGGGGAGCCCGCGGGAGGCCGCGCGCCTACGCCGAGAGGGCCCGGCGCCGCCCCATGGCGAGGCCTCCCACAGCCCCGCGCGACACGGGCTACGGGCCACGGCGACGGTGGCGGCGGCGGCAACCTGAGGCTCCGGCGCCTCAGCAGCTCCAAGTTTCTTCCTAGTTTTGGCCCGCCGGAAATGGCTCTGCGCGGGCGTCACTTCCGCCCGCTGGAGAGAGGCCTCGGGGTGGGGCTCCGGGAGGGCTTTCCCCGCCCCCTGCCCTCGAGTGGGCGGGGGGAAAGGCGTGGCTTGGACGCGAGAGCTGGATTTTGAGGCTGTAGCGAACCCGCCTGCTGGGCGTGCGCTGAGTCTCCACCTCTACAGAAGGGGAAGATGCTCTAGGCCGGCTGCACTGCAGCGCTTGGGTGACTGTTTCCCAAATATGTGGCCAACTAAACGCTGGGCGGTCGGTTATCTGGAAAAGGGGTCTAGCTGGCTTCACAGTTGTGGGAGGATGGAGAGCGAAGCCAGCTGGACCGGGATCCAGAGAGAACACCGAGTCGGGGCGGTCCTCATTTTGGGAGCATCATCCCTTCCAACCAGTGGCTCTATCCACTGTACCCTGTGCAAGGAGAACGTTGGGCCCCTTCCAAGATCCAAGTTCTTAGCATTTAGGGATTTCAGGGAGCAGAAATGTAACTCGCTTTAAAGGCAGAACTTCCGGTGCTTTCTTCATTTCAGCTCTCTTGAGGTCTTAGGAAACAGTTTCTTCCAGAATGTGTAAACTTCCTTAGTAGTTCTCATTGATTATGGGCAGCAGCTAGAACCAAGTTCAGTGTTTCTAAAACTATTTTTCATTTCTAAGCAATGTTTTTAAGACAGGTTCCATTATACACTACAGATATGAAGTCGGAAGTTTTAAGGTGTTTAGTCCATACCTCACCAACTGGCAAGTATGAGGCATAGCAGAAACCCCATTGTATCGAATTACTTGAAACACTTGTGCAGTACACACTGCGCTTGTATAAGGTGCATTGGTTTTGGTCTCCAGTTACTCAACTGTAGTAGCTTTGAAGCCTCCTTTCAGACCCATGGCAATATAGGGGAAGATAACTCCAATACGGAACAATATTCAAAAATACAATCTGCTTAGTAAATATCAAACCCTGTTTTACAATAGATTGTCATAGCTCACCACTCTGAAAGATTGCCATAGCTGCTATCCCTGGGTAATAGAAGAATAAAGTGAAGCTTCCAAGGGCTACGGAAGTTATTCTCAAGATCACTGACTATGACAGATTCCCTGATTGTTTCGCTCTAGTAGAACCATCCTTTGAATTCCCCAAGTTCAGTCCTCCTCAATGTATTCTGCTTCCTGTCAGTGACATAGATCCCCCCCCCTAAATTTTTATGATTCTAAATGTGGGACAATCCATATCCTTCAAAATTTTTATCTACTAAAACATAAGTAACAGAAATTAAAATCCCTGCAAGTCATTATTTTAGCTAACAGTTAAACATGTATGAGCCTGTTAAATTCACCTTTGTCTTCCAAATAATATTAAATGTAACTTGGCCACATGAGAACTTAGAAAAGTCAGCAGAAGTTGATGGAGATGAACTGATGTCTGTTAAAGGCTAAATGCTAAAGTCACAGACCTTTGAAAAACTGGCCATGGTGGGCTGAAAAGGCTTTCAGTAAGTAGCTAAAAAGTGGCAGAAATTTGAAGGAGGAAATGGTAATAGGTCAAAGTTAGTGGAGAGAAAGAAGATAGTGACCCCTTAAGGGTAGGAACTGGAAACGTTTGGTTTATGAAAATACATAATGTTGGGCTGGAGAGATGGCCTAGAGGTTAAGAGCACTGACCGCTCTTACAGAGGACCTGGGTTCGATCCCCAGCACCCACATGGCGGCCAAGAACCATCTGAAGCTCCAATTCAAGGAGAACTCCAGTTCCAAGGGAATCCAACACCCTCTTCTGACCTCCATGGCATTGCACGGCACGGGTGCGCAAACCTGCATGCAGACAGTACATTGATACACATACAGAAATAAATAAAATTTAAAAAAAAGAAAATACATAATGTTAATGAAAGAACTGAGATGTCTCCTTTTCCCTCAAGATGACCAGGAGAGATTGAAAGCAAAGCACTTCAGATAGTTCATAAGCTAACCCACAAGGTCTACTGCCCCTGTACAGAAAGTTCAGGATCAAGACAGACCCCCAAAAGGAGAAGGCAGCTGCCCACTGGGTTCCACATGCAGCACTCATGACATCACTGGACACTTGTGAAAAACAGTATTTATTCTTTTGAGTTCCTGACCCAGGCATCTTCCGTGTCTGCTTCACTGAGCCTTTACCTCTCACATTCTAGAGAAATTGAGACTACAGAGACTTAGAGGCCTCATCTCAGAGGCTACCGTCTGGGTGGGTAAGCAATGTGTTCAGATATAGAAATGCAATGATGCCTTCATATCCAAATGTACAGATTGGATTAAATAAAATTACTCCACTAGCTTGAGCAATCTATTTTCTTTATTGTGACATGATCTCATGTAGCTCAGATTGGTCTTGAACTCACTATGTAGCTAAGGATGGCCTCGAACTCCTGATCCTCCTGCCTCTACTTCCTAAATACTGAACTGCAGATATGTAACACCACATCTTGCTGGGTGGTCTATTCTTTAGTAAAAATACAGAACTATCTCAGCCCCAAATCTTCAACAGAAATAATGAGAAGCAACTGTTAACTAAAGAGCTTTTGCCTTCCTCCACTCACAGACCCCAGAGTGGCATCCCCGGGTGGGAAGAGTAATGGCTCCCACAAATGTCCAAGGCTAGAGCCTGAGAGTGTTCCCTTCATGGAAATGTGATTAAACTAAGACAGTAGTAAAATATAGAGGTTATCTAGAATAGTCTAAATGGGCACTGTATAATCACAAGGTCCTCAGATAGGAAAGAAGAGAGTCCAATTTAAGGAAAGGATGAATGATCCAAGTGGAAGTCAGTGATTTGGGACCACAACCAGGTGCTGGGGAAGCTGCTAGAAGCTGGAAAAGGAAATGGCTTCTTTCCACCTCCAGAAAGGCTTAGTCCTGCCAAGACATTTTGAGTTTCTGAACTTTAAGGAGATAAATATTTAATTTCAAGTCACTAAACATAATAATTTGTCTCAATAGAATAGGAAATTAATACACTCACTCATTTCCATACCCAAACAAGTGATGCATTAAATTTATAATTAAATTTGTAATTACAATCCTTGGATTCTAGATGAACATGAATACCCCTTGAAAGAATAACCCTTTTATAATTAATATTTGGTGAATAGATGAGTTATCACATTCTTTTCTGAGAGCAATTTGAAATAGAAAAACTCAGGGGTTAAATGAGGTCAGGAAATAGCTTCTAAAACAAGGCAAAGGAAGGAAGTCCCTGTAAGCATTTTGAATATCACGGTTTGCTAGCTTGTCCTTGGCCATGAGTTACCACTCCAGATGTGCTTGGCTCTGTTCCATAACTAGTTCCTCTCCCCAGACACTTGGGCTTGCTCAAGCCTACCTCACAGCTTTGTCCTTCCTAGTCCTTTGCCTCGGGTACCTTTCCCAGACGTCGCATGGCCCTCTCCTTATCACTGGGGTGGCCATCTCTACTCACTACTGTGCAGCTTAGTCATTTCTTCTCTTCCTCTAATGCATTGCCTTTGCTCACATTCTTTATCAAAAGGAGTCACTGGCTGAAATTATCCTGTTTGTGTAGGACTAGCAGGACTTTGTTTTATTCTCCAGTCTATCGCCAGTATCTTGAATTATGCTCCATTCATGGTAATGCTCAGTATTGGATATGTTGAATGAATGGACTAGGTATGTGAGAGCAGAGCTTACGAATGACATGTTGTCTTCTACAAATGTCATTCGAGCTACACCTAACCATGTACCACATCTCCAGCCCTCTTCTACCCAACACACTGCATTATTGTTCTCCATAAAATGGAGCTGGTACATATTGCTGTGTAATGTAGTTAATAAGTCATTTCATTTTTAAAATATTTTTCCCGTTCAACCAGAAGCTCTCCAAAGCCAGAGACTTTTGTCTGTTTTGTTTTAAAGTTTACAGCAGCTCGTAGTAGGCATTGGATAAATAATGAATGAAAACATACAACATATGAAGCAGAAATCCCATAAAAATCCAGATTTGAGGATTCTCTTGAAAAACTGGAAAGCCTTTAGCATTGTCTAGCATTGTCTACCCCATTTGCTATTGTCTACTTACCCAAGACAGGACCTGGGCTTCCCCATCAGCCCAAGGCCCCTACAAACACACACAGAACTTTCTACCCTTTGCTATGGAAATGGCTCACTGTGGAAGTCTATTCTGAAGTGTAGAAATATACTTCTGTGCCCTTATTTGTAGCAACAGGGCCCAAAATTTCAGCTAGAAAGAGAATCCCAGTGCTCTATCCTCTCCTGTCTACACACATCAGAAATATTAACACATTTACAACTCCTTAGACACACTCTGCCATTTATTTACTCCCTTTGGGTTTTTACACATAAAGCACCCACCTCTGTGATTATGTCCATTTCTCTGCTTGGAAAACTTTGTGCATCTTCACTGAGTGGAATTCTATAGAATCCAAATGTGACAGTAAAGAAGTAGGGATGAGCAAGTTAATGTGGGATGTCTTCCTTTGTGTTACAGTGTTCCTAGGAACAGTGGGGCGTGCTGGGTCACGCCTGCAATTCCAGCACTCCAGGGGCTACAGCAGAAGAATTGCTGAACATGCAAGGCCGGCTTGAGCTACATAGTGAGTTCAAAGCTAGCCGAGCTAAAGAGTGCGACCCTGTCTCAAAAGGAAACAAAACAGAGTGTCAGGGGGTTCTGGAATTTCTCTTTTGCAAATGATAGACAAGTGAAGAAATGTAACCCTGGTTTTAGAGAAAAGCAGATGACCCTCTACCATAGAGCTTTTGAACAAAATACATTCACAAACCTATATATAAACAGGACCTGCTCTGTCTGTCATCTGTACTCAATTTGTGTTCTGAACATGTGTGATCTGGTTTGGGAATGAAGATGCAGGTATCAAACCTGTTCAGCTCCACTCAAGGACAGGAAAATTGTAATAGTGAAGTTGGCCACCAGGG
This sequence comes from Rhizomys pruinosus, assembly GCA_009823505.1. Classification (NCBI taxonomy): domain Eukaryota; kingdom Metazoa; phylum Chordata; class Mammalia; order Rodentia; family Spalacidae; genus Rhizomys; species Rhizomys pruinosus. Next base: position 4,065,195 of record VZQC01014560.1, read on the forward strand.
GATGATCACATTCTATGTTTCTATATCTAAAAACCTCAAAATCTCTCCTGACTGGACTGTTGACTTTTATCTAAGTTCTTTTTATGGGCCGTACAAACCTTAAAACACATTTTGGTTTTTGGGGGGTTTTTTGTGGGTTTTTTTGTTTGGTCTTTTCGAGACAGGGACTCCCTGTAGCCCCAGCTGTCCTGGAACTCACTCTGTAGACCAGGCTGGCCTTGAACTCACAAAGATCCACATTTTGTAACTCAACTTCAGTAGCCAGTAGCACCAAATGCTATTGATTGTTCTTTCAAAATCATGGCACTCCAGCTCACTGGGCAGTGATCCAACTGGTTTGTCCAATCTCAAGGTCACCATTCATACCTTTAAGTAGCTCAAGTTAACAGGATAAATTAACCAGCTATAATGCTAGAATCATCCTTAGTGGAACATAAATTCACAGTATCCATTGTGAGGAGTAAAATCACAGAATGAATATTCTGTATTGAAACTCAAATTTTTTGTTTGTTTGGATGCTGGATTTTGTTGTTGTGGGACTTTGTGGGGGTGGGGGTTGTTGTTGTTGTTTGTCTTTTAAATGGGATCTCATTCTGTAACCAGAGCTTGCCTGTAACTTACCCTGGCTGGCTCTGAACTTGCAGCAATCCTCCTGCCTCAGTCTGCCAAGTCTTAGAATTATGGGCATGAGTAATAGCACTGCTTTTGATTTTTAAAAAAATATATATTGTTGGGGGGCTGGAGAGATGGCCTAGCCGTTAAGAGCGCTGACTGCTCTTGCAGAGGATCCAGGTTCGATCCCCAGCACCCACATGGAGGCTGAGAACCGTCTTTAACTCTAGTTCCAGGGGAATCCGACACCCTCTTCTGACCTCCGCTGCATTGCACAACATAGGTTCACAAACCTACATGCAGACAATACATTCATACATACAAAAATAAATAAAATTTAAAAAATGATTAAATATATATAATTATATATATATATATATTATTATTGTTGGGGCAGAGGCAGGCAAGATCTCTCTGAGTTCAAGGTCAGACCTGGTCTCAGAATGAGCTGGGGCCATAGGAGACCCTGTCTCATAGAAAAATACATATATATATATATATATATATATATATATATATAGCTTATTTTATTTTATTTTACAGGTATGAGTGTATTGTTACATGTATTGTACCCATGTTACAATGCCGGGCCAAGATAGAAGAGGGTGTCAAATCCCCTGGAACTGGAGTTATGGACAGTTATTAGTTGCCATGTGGGTGCTGGGAACTGAACCTGGGTCCTCTGCAAGAGCAGCCCAGTGCTCTTTTTTTAATTGTTTTTTTATTTATGTGTATGAATGCACGTCCTGCATGCAGGTCTGTGCACCCTATCATGCAATGCGCGGAGGTCAAGAGGAGAGTGTCGGATTTCCCCTGGAACTGGAGTTCTCCTGGAATTGGAGTTGCAGATGGTTTCTCAGCACCATTGTGGGTGCTGGGGATCGAACCCCGTCCTCTGCAAGGACATCGGCACTCTCAACACAGCGGCATCTCTCCAGGCCCCCAAGCAGCCAGTGCTCTTAACCACTCAGCCATCTCTCCAGCCCTTTAATTTTATTTTCAAAATAAAGTTGGACTGCTTGGAAAAATAAAGGCAAAAGAAATGGAATGATGGAGGCCATCAAAGTGAAGAGGGATGGATGATGAAGACAAAGTGAAGAGAGAGGATGATGAAGACAGTGAAGAGATGGATGATGAAGACAATAGTGAAGAGAGATGAGAAGATAAAAGTATGAAAAGAAGCAGAAGTGATGATGCGACAGTGAAGAGATATGAATAAGTGAAGAGAGATGGATGATGAAGACGTGAAGAGAGATGATGATGAAGAAAAGTGAAGAGAGATGGTGATGAAGACAAAGGAAGAGAGATGATGATGAAGACAAAAGTGAAGAGAGATGGATGTGAAGACAGTGAAGAGAGATTGATGATGATAGACAGTGAGAGAGAGGATGATGGCATGAAGATGTGGAGAGTGAAGCAGTGAAGAGAGATGATGATGAAGACAAAGTGAAGAGAGATGATGATGAAGACAGTGAAGAGAGATGGATGATGAAGACAAAGTGAAGAGAGATGATGATGAAGACAAAGTGAAGAGAGATGGATGATGAAGACAAAGTGAAGAGAGATGGATGAGATGAAGACAGTGAAGAGAGATGGAGGTGATGAAGACAGTGAAGAGAGATGATGATGAAGACAGTGAAGAGAGATGATGATGAAGACAGTGAAGGGAGAGAGATGATGATGAAGACAGTGAAGAGAGATGGATCATGCAAAGTGAAGAAAGATGGATGATGAAGACAGTGAAGAGAGATGATGATGAAGACAGTGAAAGAGAGATGATGATGAAGACAGTGAAGAGAGATGGATGATGAAGACAAAGTGAAGAGAGATGATGATGAAGACATGAAGAGAGATGATGATTGAAGCCAGTGAAGAGAGATGGATCATGCAGACCAAGTGAGAGATGGATCATGGACAAGTGAAGAGGATGGATGATGAAGACAAAGTGAAGAGACGATGATGATGAAGACAGTGAAGAGAGATGGATTGAAGACAAAGTGAAGAGAGATGGATGATGAAGACAGTGAAGAGAGATGAGATGAAGACAGTGAAGAGATGATGATGAGCAAAATGAAGAGAGATGCTGATGAAGCCAACGTGACGCGAATGATGATGAAGCCGTGACGAGAGATGGTGACTGAACGGCAAGTGAAGAGAGCTGAATGATGAGGACCCGTGAGCGAGATGGCTGCAGTGACAGACCGTGAGAAGGATGATGAAGCCAGTGACGTGGGCTGTGATGAAGAGGCAGTGTGACGGTGAGTGCTGATGATGAGCCAGGAGACGCGGACTGGTGATGAAGACAAAGTGAGAGCTCTCTGAAGTTCTGGTTTTTTCCTCATCCTTTAGCAAGTTAACTAATTTAAATATGTAGATAACTTTGAGGGGTTAAAATTTTTATACTATTTTAATTGGAGGGGTGGTCCTAGCAACACTAGAAACTTGAGAAGTTTTCTAATTACCAGCGTGCAGACATCATACCAGATCAATGAGACTTCATACCCAAGGAGTATATTGGAACCTCTGGGATTGGGAACCAAGTGCTGAGTACTTATAAAGTATCTCCAGGTAATTCTAATGGACAGGAAGGGCTGACAACCACTCATAAATATCTGAGTCTCAGTTACTCAATAAGCATTTATTAGATGGATTTGTAAAATGAAGAGATTGGACAAAAATAGCCAAAAGTGCCTGTGCTGGATAGCTTTAGTGTCAACTTGACACATCTGAGTTGAGGGAGCCTCAATTGGGGAATTCGCTCCATTGGATTGGCCTGTGGCCACATCTGTGGAGTATTGTCTTGATGGTCAAGCAGTGTGGGAGGGCCCAGCCCACAATGAGTGGTGCCACCCTGGGCAGGTTGTTGTGTACCATATAAGAAGGCAGGCTGGGCATGAGCCAGGGGAGCAAGCCAGTGAACAGCATTCCTCCCTGGCCTGTGCTTCAGCTCCTGCCTCCAGGTTCCTGCCCTGAGTTCCTGCCTTGGGCTCCCTAAGTGATGAACTGTGACCCAGGAGATGTAAGCTGAATAAACCCTTTCCTCCCCAAGTTGGTGTCGGTCAGAGTGTTTTGTCACAGCAATGGAAGACAAACTAGAACAGTGCCCAGTCCTAATTCTCCAAGTCAATGATAACTCTATGACCAAATATAATAATTCTTTTGTATATTCCAGATAATCTCCCCAATCCTGGCCTTCTAATGCAAGAAATAAGTGGCTTCAACACTGTTCATCATTCAACACTGTGAAAACCAAGGAAATAATTTTGCATCTTTTGATAGCATTTAAAGGAGTGATAAGTCAAAGAACTATACACTTCTGGGCCAATAAGGAAATTATGAGTTTGTGTTTTATATATACATTGGCCCTTTTACATCTCTGGCCTTTTAGCTTATTTGGGCATATTGACACAGTGGCATAGAACTGGCTGAAATGAAATGGTTTTTTGTTTCCTTCTACATTATGTCATTCAAAATTTACACCATTAGCAACACCTAATTCTCCACTGTTGAACAAGAAATACAAGCTCATCTGCTTGTGTAAACTGTGATGAGAGATTAAGTTCAAGTATAGCAGGATGGTTTTGTGACTTCTGTAAATGAGATTTGAGTGACAAGGCACTTCCTTGGCTGTGACTACGGCTGATTCTGGGAAAATGTCAATGGCCTTCTTGGCACACGCCAGTGGAGTAATTGTACCTCTCTTCACAGAAGTGGGGAATTCTCTTCCTTGTAGATTTAATCAATCACTGCATCTTTTAAGAAATTATACAGCCTTGATACATAGTAATGTCTTGATTTTTCTTTCCTTTTTTCCGGTATAGAAAACCTATTGAATGATAAGCCAGGAAATCAAAAATCAGGTAAAAATTAATTCTTAAAAAGCCAGTGATGGGCTTGGAGAGATGGCTCAGTGGTTAAGACCACTGGCTGCTCTTGCAGAGGACCCAGGGTTCAGTTCCCAGCATCCACATGGCAGCTAACAACCATCTATAACTCCAGTTCCAGGGGAATCTGATGACCTCTTCTGACCTCTGCAGGTACTGCATGACATGGGTGTACTTACATACATGCAGGTAATACACTCATACATATATAATAAGAATAATAAGCTATTTTTAAAGACAGAAAATAAGGATAATTGTAAGAAAGCCAAGGTTCTGCTTTTGAATACAATATAACATTATTGAATCTCAGCAAGGTTGTCATGTTGAAGGCTGGATTCCCTAAGAAATGGGGCTGGAGAGATGGCCTAGCAGTTAAGAGCACTGACCGCTCTTACAGAGGACCTGGGTTCGATCCCCAGCACCTACATGGCGGCTGAGAACCATCTGAAACTCCAATTCCAGGAGAACTCCAGTTCCAGGGGAATCCGACACCCTCTTCTGACCTCCGCGGCATTGCACAACACGGGTGCACAAACCTGCATGCAGACAGTACATTCATACACATAAAGAAATAAATAAAAAAAAAAAAAGAAGAAATGGCTTTCAGAATTCTGTTAGCTACCATGGCAGATCTTGAAGAAGCAGGGGAGACATTTAAACCTCCAAGAGTGAGTACCTCCCAATAAAAATCATTATACCGGGGCTAGAGAGATGGCCTAGGGGTTAAGAGCGCCAACTGCTCTTTCAGAGAACCCATATTCGATCCCCAGCACCCATATGGTGGCTGAGAACCATCTTTAACTCCAGTTCCAGGGGAATCCAACACCCTCTTCTGACCTCCGTGGCATTGCATGACATGGGTGCACAAACCTACATGCAGACAGTACATTCATACACATACGAGAATTAAAAAAAAAATCATTATACCAAAGAAAGATTTTCTTTTAACATAAAGAAGCCAAATTCCATCTTCCGATTGATAAGTTAGACACACACACACACACACACACACACACACACACACGCACTCAAAACTAATGCTACTACCTAGTGGAGTCAGGGCACAGGAAAATTATGCCCACTCAAGTAACAGAATGTATGAATTCTTGGGGCGGGAGAGATGGCTCAGCGGTTAGGAGCGCCGATTGCTCTTGCAGAGGACTGGGGTTCGATTTCCAGCACCCACATGGCGGCTAAGAATGGTCTTTAACTCCAGTTCCAGGGGAATCCGACACCCTCTTCTGACCTCCGCAGCATTGCATGACATGGATGCACCAACCTACATGCAGACAGTACACTCATACACAAAAAATAATAAATAAATTATAATTTAAAAAATGTATGAATTCCAGTGGAGGACTGTGGGAGGGTGCCATTGTAGAAGGGGGTGCAAAGGTGATTAAGATTGATTGAGAAAATTCAATAAAAAGTACAGCAATGCATTTTCTTGGGTATGAAAATAGTCCTGTGACTATTCCCAAACCCCCAAACAACATCCAGGTTTAATCTGAACTCAGGCCTATTTTTTGCTCAGGAGATAAGGAGTAAGACTGAACTGGAGTGTCAGTCCCTCACTATCTGCATGCTGAGACAGCATCAGTATTCACATGTCAGGCCCTCAGGGAACAGCAGGATGTGTCATGAGTGAACAATGAAGGTTTGCATGGACTAACTCAGAGCACCCAAGTGTGATTTCTCAAAGGCTTCTATGTGAGAGAATTTCAAATTTCTAAAAGCTAAAATAGTCAGTGGATTCCTGCAAGCAGATAATTCTGGCCCAGCCAACAAAGAGGTTTAGTAATCAAGGTCACTTTATGGATACCATTAATGAAATTAGTATGAAAGATCATGATTAATTCCCAAGTGTGAAGGAAGCACATTTATTATATTTGGAATGAAAGGATTCTCTAAATAGGGGGAAGAGAATAGAAACGCTCCTCACCACAATCCTTCATAACCCTGACCCTTAGGAACCAGTAACAGAAAAAAAAAAATAGCAGCTGATTCTGTCACCAAATATCAACTCCCAGCTCTAGAAATTGATCTAAGAAAAAAGTTAACTTAATAAGGAGACACATCCTTTCTACAAAAGGCACCATGTTAAGCAACGCAGAGCTGAGGTGCTGTGCAGTCTGGTAGGGTTGGATCCAGGTATATGATTCAGTAGGATGTAACATACAACAAAAAAGTAGATATACAGTGCTGGTGGAAGGAAATGGATCTTCTCATTAAGGACTCATCAAAGAAGTGGCTTTTCTGTTGAACCTTAATGCTAGGATAGATGTCAACCACATAAGGAAGGTGTTTTCACTGCCAGGGAATTATACAGAACATGTCTTGAAAAGAAGTAGTACACTAAAATTTTTTTAAGTAAGCCAAGTGTGGTGGTGCATATCTGTGACCACACAGCACAAAAGGCTGAAGCAGGAGAATTATGAATTTGAGATCACCTGGGGTTACATTGAAAGACATCATGTCAAAAAAACAAAACAGTGAGGCTCCCGATACATTCAAGTCAGTGTTTTAAGGACGAGAACTCTACCTGAGAAATAACATATTATTATTGTTATTATTATTATTATTATTTTATTATTTTATTTTAATATTTTGAGACAGGGCCTAATGTAGCCCAGGCTGGCCTTGAACTACTGATGCTCACGCCCCATCTCCCAAGTGCTCAAATTATAGGTGTACTACCAAGCATGGCTGTATCTTTTTTTTAGCTTTGCAGTTTTCTGTGTGTGTGCGTGTGTGTGTGTGTGTGTGTTTGTGTGTGTGTATAAACATTGATTTTTGTCTTTAAAGATCTATGACTATGTTCAAACATACAAAAAGCACCTACTTTATACCTTTTTCTATTTTTCCATGGAACTAAGAAAAAAGTCTTTGACATGAGCCAAGAAGGAAATATAAATTACCATGAATATTTAAAACAACTGATGATATTTATAAGTTTTGCCAAGCTATAAATATCAAATATTTGTGTTCCTAGTATGGCCACTGAATCCTAGAAAAATAAGGAGCTAGCTGCTCCATTTAAAAGTAAGCCACAAAGTTAAAGATTTACTACATATTGCAAAAACTAGTTGCTGGTACAAGCTGGTACCATGTCTATTTATTACTGATATGAGAAAGTAGATACACCTGCTATGAGCAAATAATGACAGGATGATGTGTGAGAATACCCAGGAAACATACCAGAGCTGATTAGTCATGTCATTCATCTTTAATGGGACCCTCACTGGGACACCACAGAATTCTCTAAACCATGTTTCTTCACTGATTGCCGTTTTGTTTCCAGGGGACATTTGACACTGAAGACACTTTCTGTTGTTGAAAGCCAGGCATGGTGGCACATTTCTTTAAACTCAGCACATGGTAGGGGCTAGAAAATAAGGAGTTCAAAGTTATCTGCTATACATATGAATTCAATGCCAGCCTGAGCTACAAGAGACTTGGTCTCAAAAAAAAATTTAAAGAAGGTGATGGTGATATCTAGTGGATGCTGAGTTATAACTCAGAGGACAGCTCTCCACCGCAATGAATTGTCTGGCTTCAAATGTCAATAAAAACAAGAACCCTACTATAGATGATAAAGTCATGATACTTGGCATGAAAATGAGTACCCCAAACTTTGACCCCCAATCCCAATCAGTCCTGAGGCTATTAGGTCAATCTTCTCCCAGGAAACCACGTTCACCTAACTGTATAGTTGTTAGAAGACAGGGTTACGACTTCAATTCGAATCCTCATTTGACTACTTACCAACTAGCCAGAGTAGGAAGCGTTCAACCACATTAGGCCTCAGGTTCCTCATCTGGAAAATGGGGATTGGTTGGTATGATAGTTAAACTCTCCGAAGTGCTTAGAACAAAGTCTGGTCCATAACACCAAAAAGAGTAAATCATGTTATTTATCTTCATCATCATTGTCACCGTGGCTCAGGACAAAAATAAAGGTTGTACATCTGTCACATTTACCAAGCTGAGGAGATAACACAGAAAAATGCTTGTGCTGCAAGTTTGTGGAAGTTTAAGGGAGACATGGGGTGGGTGTATACGGTAGATTGTGCTTGTAATTCCAGAGCTAGGGAGACAGACACAGAATCCCCAGGGCTCTCTGGCCATCCAGCCTAGCCCACTGGAAGAGCTCCAGATCACAAAAAGTTAACAGCACCTGAGGACTGACACCCAACGTTCTCCTCTGGTCTCCAAATGCTCACACTGGGCGGGGGGGGGGCTCTATTAATCTGGACCAGTTTTCAAAACCTATCATTGGATTAATAATAAGATTTCTGAGTTTTATTGTAGTATTGCTTACTAACGATTCCTCCTTTAAGCTGTTGCATTCTGAATAGAAATCCTTTGTGCAGAAGCAATGGACCTGGAATTTCTACACAAAAAACTTCACAGGTCTGCTATCTTATTTGTAACTTCCTAATAGCATAAAACAATGCAATGCTGTTAAAGTTTCGTGTGTGCTGCAACCCAAAGTCATCTCACACACTCTATTGTTTGGACGTACAGACATCACTGAGGATCACCTCGGACTCAAAAAGGATCTCAGAGATCCAATCCCCTTTCTTCATCACATTCATTCATTTGTTTATTTATGTGTGTGTTGGGGGGCATCTCTTTTTCAGGTTACAGTCCATCTTGTTTATTTGTGACAGAGTCTCTCAATGGAACCTGGAATTTGCCAAATAGGCTGGGAGAAGGAGGTGCAAAGCATCCACCTGTTGGTTTCTTCCTGTCATCAACCTTCTATTGGTCAAAATTTGAATGCTGAGATACTGACTCCCCTGACCAGGATGAGTTTCCTGCCGTACAGGGGCCTCACAGCAGAGCTACCTCCAGCAGAGCCCCTCCGCACCGTGTGAAAGGATGCTTTCCAACTGATGAAGGCAACATCATTGTCAAATCTGAAGTATCCTCACAGTGCCCAGCACCAAGTAGGGAAGGAGAGAGGGAGACTTCCTTTATAGATAAGCAAACCTACGTAAGACAACTACAACTACAGGTTGTCAAGGGGAAGGAGATTCAGAGGTGGGTTGTATCAAGTATCAAACCTGTCTTTCACATCCATGCCACACCTTTCACGAACTTTACCAGCCTGAAGACCACAGCCTTCACCTGCATTCCAGCTCCTTCTGGATTTCCCAGTAAGTATCATAGGACAGTCTGGGTGGATGCTGTAGACAGAATTTTACCAAACTAAACATTCAGCAAGTATTTGAAATATCCATAATCAGGCATCAGGGTTTTTGTGTTGCTGATGCTCAAGATTGTTTTCATGCTTACACAGTGCAATTGAATTTTATACAAAAAGTTTTCAAGTATCTTTTTGATCAAAATAGTTCTTAAAATTCTTTGTTGCACATTTCATTCTAATAAACCTTCCCACCAAAGAATTCCCCAATGGAGCTATCAAGACTAGCCCTTAGAGACTGCATCAAAGACTACGGTGGGAGAGTGACCAAAATTGATGGCTAACATCAACCTTGGGGCTCTACATATTTGCATACACATATGAATATGTACCCTCATAGACGGACCGACATACATGAAAATAGGCATATATACACATGCATAAAAAAATGACAAAAGGAAAAAGACGTTAGAAAGTAAAAAGCCCTTATCCATACACTTATTCTCTAGGAGGGAAAAAATTTGTTTTCAGCTTCCAATCACTTTCATTCTGTGAATTCCCTTAATACGTAATAAATTTTGTCTGAGTATATGTGTGTGTGTGCGTGCGTGTGTGTGTGTGTGTGTGTGTGTGTGTGTGTGTGTTCATCAGCCTGCTAAACTTTTCTTGAGTACACAGCAGCAGGCTACACATCTTCCATCGATAACAACTTTTTAAGAGGCCTCATGTTTTCTAGCCACTTACCACATCACCTCCCAAAGTAAGACACAGAACTTCAACTTACTCTTTTCCAGGTGTTGACAAACTCAGGATAAAAGAGGGGAATTTTTTGAAGTTCTGAGAACAAAAAATAAACCACTCTATCCAAATTAATTGCTAGTAATGTTCAATTTGTTATCTCAGACATTCTGTCTCTGAATGTCTCGAGGATCAGGAGGGGTAGAAAGCCTTAGCTAGCTGTGAAAAGTGACGGGTCCCCCTCTTCCCTGCACCCTCTGGCAATGACATGTCCATCAGTGCATTAGTCAGCCGGTAATTTATTAGCTTCCTGTCCTATTAATCATTTATCTGTTATCACTCTACATGACTGATATTGCCGTTTCCTCCCACCTTCATTTAAAGATCATTTGAGCCTATTCATGCACTCCGAAGCAGGCTGCACAGAGACTGTTGTGGAGTTGCATGGGTTGGTCTTCCTTCCTTGCCATGTGTGAATAATCCAAGCTCAACAAGGCTCCCAAGTGGAGCCCACCAGGAACAGAAGAGACTTCACGAGTCACTTCGCCGAGTGCCTTCTTTCCAGAGTTCTGAGCTGGAGTGCGACAGAAACAGAGCTAAAATAAAGGGAAGTTCAAAAGACAAAAAACTCTTATCTCAGCGAGGCCATCTTCCACTGGCCTCTCCCCTTGTAAAGTGAAATATTTTGAATGTGGAACAGGCTTGAAGAAGCCATAAAAATCACAGGAGCCTGAAAATAAGGCTGTTGGCTATTACCATTTATTGGCTTGGCTTTGCACAGAATCGTGAAACAAAAATAAGTAATAAAAATATTCTTTTACAGAGCAGTCTGGGCAAGTAAGCAAATTTGGGGACTCAAAAGCAGTGTTTCGTTCTGATGCAAATACATTTCTGTAGTCAAACTGATTAACTAAAAAATTAAATCAGCCAGGCGTGGTGGCGCACGCCTTTAATTCTAGCACTCAGGAGGCAGAGGCAGGTGGATCTTTGTGAGTTCAAGGCCAGCCTGGTCTACAGAGTGAGTTCCAGGACAGCTGGGACTACAGGGAGTCCCCGTCTCAAAAAGACCAAAAAAATAAATAAATAAAATCAATTAAAAATAAAATTACCCAAGAAGAGAGTTGGCTGCTGCTCAAGTGGAACATAGATTTCTGAAAACCTGCAAGGTTTGGAGGGATTTTTTTTCTTAATTATTATCATTTTATTCTATGTGTATGAGTGTATTGCCTGCATGTGTGTAAGTGCACCTGTGTCAAGCAATGCCCACAGAGGTCAGAAGAGGGCAACAGATCCCCTGGACCTGGAGTTCTGGATGGTTGTCAGCAATCATTTGGGTGCTGGGAATCAAACCCTGGTCCTCTGCAAAAGCACTCAGTGCTTTTAAACGCTGAGCCATCTCTCCAGCCCAGTTTTTAATAAGAATATTTTAAGTCGGGCGTGGTGGTGCACGCCTTTAATCCTAGCACTTGGGAGGCAGAGGCAGGCGGATCTTTGTGAGTTCAAGGCCAACCTGGTCTACAGAGTGAGTTCCAGGACAGCTGGGGCTACAGGGAGACCCTGTCTCAAAAAGACCAAAAAAAAAAAAAAAAAAAAAAAAAAAAAAAAAAAAAAAAAAGAATATTTTAGGTGCTTTGCTCTCTTCCTAGACTCAGGAATACTGAACCCATGAAGAATGACTTTTCCTCTTCTCTAAAACTTCTCTCCTCTTGCTTTCTAGACTCGGGGTTTTTCTTCTGTCTCCTTTGCAGTCTCTTCCACTTCCTCTTTCAAGACCTAAGCACTGGAACACTGAAGTTTCCCTCTAGGGTCTCTCCCTTTCACCCCCCCTCCCTTTCCAACCCCTATCCCCCAACTCCCCAGGGCCACATCATTGGCCTGGCTTTCGGTACATGCATGCCACTGACTCCCAGCTTATCTCTAACCCAGGCATCATTCACACTCAATTGCCAGTCTGACGTCTCTGCCTGAGTGTCTAGTGACAGCCTCAGACCTAACACCATCAAAACCTTTATCTCTCTGCTGCACAATCTTTTCCTTCCACCCTCTTCCTCACTTCTCTTAAGGTCTGTCCCCACATTCCAGGAGATGCCCAAGTGCAAATCTAGAATGAAACCCTTGGTTTTCTCTGGTTTCTTTCGTCATTTTGATAGTATTCAAATCTAAGCATTCTTACATAGTCGAATTCCTCCACTTCATTTTCAAGTCATCTCGAATCCCCTCAGCATCCCTGCCCCTGAGAACTCCCCATCCCTTCACTGGCATCCCCCGCTTGCAAGGCTGGTGTGTCTGTACCCCTTCCCATCTCTGTCACTCCACCAGTCCCAGAGCAAAGTCCACACCCCGGGAGGTCATCTTCTTTCCTCATGTCTCCTCTGTAGCAGCCCTTCCTGTAGTATTTGCGCTTCAACTCCATCCTGCCTTCAGGCTGCACACGTCAGTGCTTCGGCCCCGCAGGGGCTCTAGGTGTCCTGGAAGGCAAGCTCCCTGCTCTTGGCTGCTTTTCTGCTGCCTCTGGGTGCTCATCACAGTGATTGCTGTAACAACCCACAGATACTTATGTGTTAATGGAATTCTGCTGTGTGGGCCAGAAGTGCTGCTTCCTCTTCACAGGACTTAAAGGATGCAGCCCTGCCCAGCAGCCAGCATTGCAGCAACCCCACAGGACAGTCTCCACGGGGAAAAACAAACAAGAAGCACTGCATAGCAACTGCCAAAGGTGCGGGCTGCAGTGGCCAGCCCTCTCTGTCACCCAAGAGGATGTTCAGTGTGCACTTCCCTCCCTGCCTCTGGGTTACTGTTTCCGTTTCCTCCTGCAGCCCCCATGATCCCTCTCTCTCTTTTCCTCCCATTCCTTTTATTTTTCCTGCTTCCCTAGCATGGCTTCTTTTACTCCTCCTTAGTGGGTATTTCTTTCAGAGACTGGCATGGAGCATGTTCACTCTTCTATTGGGAGCACAGTGATTTCTTCTGGGTGGCACCCCTCTCCGACTCTCTTTGGAATGATTGAGTCTTGTTAGGGCTGCAGAGACAGATGTGACCCAGAGCCCTCACCCCCTACTCCCAGCCATGGACACCTGTTCAGAGACCAGCGTGAATTTCCATTCAAGCCTAAGAATCAGATGAGGTTGCACCTTCAAACATCCCGGCAGGAAAGCTCTTGTTTTCTTTTCAGTAGTTTTGGAACTGTGAAAATGGAAACAAAGACCCACAGGCGACATCTTTCCCTTGAGACCAGGAATCTTTTTGAGAGAGGAAAATCCAGCCCTGAGAACTGCGGAGACACAGTATATCTGGGATATGTGAATAGCTCGGTCCGCTGTGCATGATGCTAGAAACCATCCTGAATTTTAAGGGCCAACAAATTTCTTGGTTGCTTGAACTCAGTTATGCCTCCAGTCTCTTGCAATCAAGCGTCCTACTTATTATGTCTTTTTCTGTAAACCAAGCAGCCCTTAAAGGTACATCCTCCCGCCTCAGCCTCGGTCTCCCAAGTCACTGAGATGACAGGCTTCCACCACCAGGCCAAGCTCTGATATGCCTTCCTACACACAAATCGTTCATTGTGTTTTAGGCCTAGAAGGAAATGAATAAATTGAATCCAACACTTCCTTTTCATAGTAGAAACTAGAGACAGTACTGACCGATGTGATACACCCATAAGTCGTAGCAGAAACCAGCTTAACACTCAGAGCTTTGCTGGCTCTGTGCTGTTTATTTTTCCTGCCACAAAATGTAAATTAAGCTGCAGTTCCCAGAAGGATGGCTTCTTTCCTTTGCCAGACCATGTGCACCTACCGGGCCATCACACTCATTGTGTCTGTTGCATGTCCTGTGGTTTAGTAGCATCTTGTACATGGCATATAATAGGTTCTTTTTCACACACTGAGGAATTGAAGGACATTTTATTATGTGACATTTGGGGACTTAAGCCTAAAAGATGCATGAGTGGCTTTCAGGCCGTTCATTATTGGAAAAGTGTAGGCATATAGAAATGCATTTGCCTTCAATGACTAAAATCCCTTTCTGCAATCATCAGCCTTTTTATCTTCATTAAGCAAGAACTTGCATGAAGCAGCTATTATAAATAGACACCGTGGGTGCACTGTGGTCTGTCTCTTCTCTGGGAAGTTTAATTCCTATGGAGCAGGAAACTGTAAACAAACATGACAGGAGTATTAACATTTTTTATTTTGGTTATGTGAAGGATGATATCAGTCCAAAAATCAGCACTGCATAAATGAAATATCCTTCAGCCTCTCTGCAGTAAGAAAGATTGAGCAATGGTTGAGCTTTAGAAAATCAGTGTCTATGTGACTTCTGCTACTTTATTTACTACTAGGTGGCTATTAGAAAAAGCCTGAGCCAGGTGTGGTAGCGATGCCTTTAATCCCAGCACTCAGGAAGCAGAGGCAGGCAGATCTCTGTGAGTTCAAGGCCATCCTGGTCTACATAGTGAATTCCAGGCCAGTTAGGGCTACAAGGAGACCCTGTCTCAAAAAAGACAAAAATAATTAAAATGCCTGAAATACTTATGGTCTTACTACAATAAGTCAAGAAGTATCTACACTTATTGAAGACGTGCACTGTCCTAAGTGCTGAGGACACCACAGTGAACAGAGCAAAACCCCTTATCCCATTGGAGATTGTGTCCCAGAGTTCACCAGGCAGAAGGAATAGAGTGTGCAAAGGTACTGAGGTCAGAATAGGGCTGCTGTGTTTAAGAAATAGCAAGGAGTCTGCTATGTCCAGAACACAGGGCATAAAGGGAAGGGACACAGGAGAAGATGTCAGAAAGGGAAGCAGGAATGAAAGAGAGTTCCTGGGTGGGACTCACTGAAACAGGGAGACTTTCTTAAGAAAGGTCTCTGGGGGCTGGAGAGATGGCCTAGTGGTTAAGAGCTCCGACTACTCTTGCAGAGGACCCAGGTACGATCCCCAGCACCCACATGGCATCTGACACCCTCTTCTGAGCTCCGCGGCATTGCATGACACAGGTGCACAAACCTACATGCAGACAATACATTCATACATACAAAAATAAAAAAAAATAAAATAAATTTTTAAAAAATCCTGTCTCCAAAAGAAAGGTCTCTCTGGAACAGGAATTACAGCATTGAAATGTGAAAATGTGGGCTGGAGAGATGGCCTAGCGGTTAAGAGTGCCAACTGCTCTTACAGAGGACCCGGGTTCAATCCCCAGCACCCACATGGCGGCTGAGAACCGTCTGAAACTCCAATTCCAGGATAACTCCAGTTCCAGGGGAATCTGACACCCTCTTCTGACCTCCGCGGCATTGTACGACACAGGTGCACAAACCTGCATGCAGACAGCACATTCATACACATGCAGAAATAAATAAAATTAAAAAAAAAAAAGAAATGTGAAAATGTGAAAGACTCAAGGCTCCCAAACAGTGGAAGCCCTCTGAGGAATGGAGTGGCAGGACTTCCTTGGCAATGAGAAAACCTGTCCCAGAACCTCAGGTTAAAAAGGTTTTATGGGGCTGGAGAGATGGCTCAGTGGTTGAGAGCGCCAACTACTCTTGCAGAGGACCCGGGTTCAATTCCCAGCACCCACATGGCAGCTAAGAACAGTCTTTAACTCCAGTTCCAGGGGAATCTGACACCTTCTTCTGACCTCCGCAGCATTGCACAACATGAGTGCACCAACCTAGATGCAGACAGTACATTCATACACATAAAAAATAATAAATAAATTTAAAAAAAATAAAAAAGAAAGACTTTATGGAAGAGAAGCAGAAGAGAAGCAGGTAGACATGAAGAAACTGTCACTGAATGGCCTAGATGTCCTCCCACCACTGGCTCCCATCCCCCTCTGAACACAAGTACACCCTCTTATACTTACTTCTTCCCAGTAAAATCTGTAACACATTTTTTAAACATTTTACTTATTTATTTTTGGGGGTGGGGAGACACCCATGTATCAAGCCACAGTTGTGGAGATCAAAGGACAACTTTTAGCCCTTGTTCTGGGGATTGAACTCGGGTCTCCAGGCTTGGTGGTAAGCACTGTGCTGGATAGCTTTAGTGTCAACTAGACACCCCTGGGTTGAGGGAGCCTCAATTGGGGTTGGCCTGTGGCCACATCTGTGGAGTACTGTCTTGATGGTAGAGCAGTGTGGGAGGACCCAGCCCACAATGAGTGGTGCCACCCTGGGCAGGTTGTTGTGTACAGTATAAGAAGGCAGGCTGGGCATGAGCCAGGGGAGCAAGCCAGTGAACAGCATTCCTCCATGGCCTGTGCTTTGGCTCCTGCCTCCAGGTTCCTGCCCTGAGTTCCTGCCTTGGGCTCCCTGAGTGATGAACTGTGACCCAGGAGATGTAAGCTGAATAAACCCTTTCCTCCCCAAGTTGGTGTCAGAGTGTTTTGTCACAGCAATGGAAAGACAAACTAGGACAGAAATTGGTACCAGACGAGTGGGGTATTGCTGTGACAGACCTGACCTTGGTGTTTTGGGGAAGGATTGTGGAGGCGTTTGGAACTTTGGGCTGGGAAGATCATTGAATGCCTAAAGATTGTTGCTGTGGAGCTTGGAGCAGTTTTGCTGAAGGAGTTGTAGAAGATGGAGGCCTGGCTTGTGAAGTTTCTAGTTTCAAAGGAGAGCAGAGATCATCAGGACTGTGTAATCTGTGGGTTCTGGTCAGCTGGGGCTGTGGAGAATCAGCTGTAAGTAACAAGAGACCAGAACCTGAAGTGAAACTTTTGTGGTACTGGGGCAATTGATGCTGGTTAGCTGGGGCTGAAAAATCAGCTGTAAGTAACAAGAGACCAGCATCACTGAGGTGAAATCTTCTGGGGAGAATATCTTCAAGGTCAGCACACAGAAGCTGTGACCCAGAAAGGGCCTGAGCCTCCATCTCGAGCCAGAAGCAGGACTTGGTAACGTGTAAGAGTCTCCTATATGGTTTTGGTGTTGAAATTTGAGGGGGTCACAGAGAGCAGCCGAGGCTTGGCACTGTGAGAGGTCAGGAAAGATCATTGGTGGAAGTGCACCTCGGTTGCAGTGAAGACCCCAGGATTGCAGGGGTCATGGAGAGAAGCTGAGGCTTTGCACCAGGAGAGGTCAGACGAGACCATTGGTGAAGGTGCTGTCTCAGTTTCGGTGGCGACCCCAGCATTTTGGAGATGCCAGGACTGTGGGACGACCACCAAGAGCAGTGGTAGGTGTGGAATGGAGTCGGCCTGGGCCTTCAAGATGAGCTGTGTGTGCCACAGATGGCAGAGTCAGAAAAGGGGAGCTGCCGAAACCCTTTGGAGCCCAGAGGATTGTGAGTCCCAGGTGTCCGGCTTGAGCTACTTTGCTGGACTTAGGTTTTGTTTGAGTGTGCCTGATTCTTCCCTTTGAAATAAGACAGTACTTGTTTTGGATTTTACAGCAGCCCACAGTTAAGAGACTTTTAACAACTGCGAACTTTTAAGTATTTGGACATTTTAAGGACTGTGAGGCTTTTAAGTTTGTACTGTCTTAGGTTGTGATTAGTGTTAACATCATACTTTGGGGCTAAGAACTGGAAAGGTGGTGGTTTAGTAGTGATGTGTTTTGTGTGTCAAGTTGACAAGGGGTCAATTGTGCTGGATAGCTTTAGAGTCAACTTGACACACCTGGGTTGAGGGAGCCTCAATTGGGGAATTCGCTCCATTGGATTGGCCTGTGGCCACATCTGTGGAGTATTGTCTTGATGGTCGAGTAGTGTGGGAGGACCCAGCCCACAATGAGTGGTGCCACCCTGGGCAGGTTGTTGTGTACAGTATAAGAAGGCAGGCTGGGCATGAGCCAGGGGAGCAAGCCAGTGAACAGCATTCCTCCATAGCCTGTGCTTCGGCTCCTGCCTCCAGGTTCCTGCCCTGAGTTCCTGCCTTGGGCTCCCTGAGTGATGAACTGTGACCCAGGAGATATAAGCTGAATAAACCCTTTCCTCCCCAAGTTGGTGTCGGTCAGAGTGTTTTGTCACAGCAATGGAAGACAGACTAGAACAAGCACCTTTTCCCATCAAGCCATCTCACTGGCTCTGCAATACATTTTTGATAGCCCAAAATGTGAAAATAATTTAAAGGAGTTACTCAGAGATATTCTCATTACTGTTGGTCAATTTTGTAAACTCCAGGAAGTGCTGTTTGGAAAAATAAATACAGAAAATTACCTTGTAGGCTGTGCATCATGGCGCATGCCTTTAATACCAGCATTCGGGAGGCAGAGGCAGGTGGAGCTCTGTGAGTTCAAAGCTAGCCTGGTCTACAAAGCAAGTTCCAGGCCATCTGGGACTACAGGGAGACCCTGCTTCAAAAAGACAAAAAAGAGAAGAAAGTTACCTTGTATATGCTCTCATTGCACCAGATTTTCTGCCAACTAGCTGACCGATTTTGGCTGAGTACTGTAGCTTCTCTAGGCCTGAGAGCTTTCCTGTGTCATGGGGGGTAGGGGGTTGGGGTGGGGGTGGGGCACAATAAAACCTGGGACAGTGGCTACCTTTATATTGAGACAGAGTCTCTCTTGCTACTCTGGAACTTGCAAGTAGGTTATGCTGCCAGGGATCCATCTGTCTCTACCTCCCCGTCTCTGAGATTATAAGCACATACCACAACACCCAGCTCTCTTATGTGGGTTCTGGCAGGTTCAACTCAGATCAGCATATTTTTAAGGCAAGTACTTCACAGACCCAAGGACCTGTGTTTTTTAGAATGAAGGAATCAGTCCAAGTGATTTGCATCTTCCAGTTCATACCTGTCCACTTGCCTGTCATTCATATTCCATCTTTCCTGTGTCACACTTAATCTAGTAACATCACAGCTAATGAGAATTCACAGGTTCTTTTTGGAGACAGGGTTTTATTCTGGACTCTAGGCTGGCCTAGAACTCTCTATGTAGCCCAGGTTGGCCTCAAACTTACAGTCCTCCTGCCTCTGACTCCCAGGCACACACCACCATACTCAGACTTCCCAAGTTTTAAAAGCCCAAGTTCCCACAGTTCATAAGCTGTTGGTCTGTGAGGAAGCCTCACAGAGAAGGAAGGTAGGCACAGGCAGGAGTCCCCCGCATGTGTTTCTCAGTGGAAGGGGCACAGTTGGCTTTGGGCCTGGGTGGTTCTTTGGTATATGGCACCACCCCATGTCTAGCAGGATACTTCTTATCCCAGGGCGGGGCTCTT
Source organism: Rhizomys pruinosus (assembly GCA_009823505.1). NCBI lineage: Eukaryota > Metazoa > Chordata > Mammalia > Rodentia > Spalacidae > Rhizomys > Rhizomys pruinosus. The sequence continues at coordinate 4,084,745 of VZQC01014560.1, forward strand.
ATCCTTACTCTGCCAGTCACTATGGCAACCTAGACACACCCACATATGCCAACAGCCCTCACAGTGGGTAGTATCTCCACTTTAAGAAACTTCAAAATCCAAAAGGCATAAATAAATAAATAAATATGCCTAGTCAACTATGTAGTACTTGTCATACTTTATAATAAGTAAATATTTATAATAATATAAGAACACCAGCCTCCTATTGCTCTGCTGGTGACCTTTATTGTAAGACTGTGTCCCCTCACCCTTTACAGACAGTCCTTCTCCCTGTCTCCTGTTGGCCTCCACCCATTATACCCTCCCAAAAATAGCCTGAGGTCCCAGAATGCCTCAGTCCCCAAGGCTGCTGCAGCTGGGAGATCTCCCAGCCATCTTCTTTAGCACCCTTCCACTTGCAGAAGAAGAAAGAAAACATGTAGAAAAGTTCCATTTCAGTCAGAGGGAAACCTGACTATCAGTCCATCTAAATAACTGGGAGTGTCCTTGGGGCTGGTAATCTGCAAAGTAAAAGCCATGCCCACTTGGCCTTGGCTTTTTATATTTCACCAAGCTGGGCTATAAATTCATAACTAGCCACTTCCTGTGCTCAGTAACTCAGCACCATCGAATGTCCTTATCTCCACAGTGAGATGTACAACCAATTGCCCTGTTCGTCCTCTTGATCTTTGAGCTTCCAAAGCCAGGGGTGGGAGAGGGAGGGATCAGGGGACTGCACTGAATCAATGGAAGCCCCTAGGAGGGGTTAGTGATGCACACAGAGGAGATAAGGAGGACTTGGCACTGAGAAGTCTGGGGCTGACAGAAGGGGATTTAGAAATACTACTACTACTACTACTGCTGCTGCTGCTAATAATAATAATAATAATAATAATAATAACCAATAGCAAAGGGTTAAAACATCAGTCATTGACTTATGGCTTCATGTCCTCTCCCCATTCCACTGTGCATTCCTAGAAGACAGACATTTTTTTTTAATTTTTTATTTATTTTTGTATGTGTATGAGTGTACTGTCTGCATGCAGGTCTGTGCACCCATGTCGTGCAATGCTGCGGAGGTCAGAAGAGGGTGTTGGATTCCCCTGGAACTGGAGTTCTCCTGGAATTGGAGTTACAGACGGTTCTCAGCCGCCATGTGGGTGCTGGGGACTGAACCCAGGTCCTCTGTAAGAGCAGTCGGTGCTCTTAACCGCTAGGCTATCTCTCCAGCCTGAAGACAGACATTTTTGTCTTGTTCACTGGGTACTACTCCCAGTGAGTTCACCAGGTACCTAACACCTTGCCTTGAACCCAATCATCTCCAGGCTTTTTGTCCATCCTTTGTTTCCTCTAACTTGTAGAGCTCTTTCCTATTTGAATCTCAGCACAAACTGATAACATCTAACCTGAAAGGCTGTCATTTCAAAAGTGAACACAGTTTAAACATTAGCTACTATCTGGATGTGGTGGTTCACACTCGCAACCCAAGCATTTGGGTGGCTGAAACAGGAGGCTGCGAGTTCATGGGATCAACAGAAAGATGCATCTCTCACCTTAAAAAGCAAAAAGAGATCATTTATTATGGAGCCAAACATAAGTGACCATGGCCTGGGAACACATATAAAAGTTATTCCAAATACCATGTTCAAACATGGTAACAATTTCATGAAGTTTTTATAGTTACAGAACAAAAGAATGTCATAAATCAAGGCAACTTTTCAGTGCATCAGTGAGACCAGCAGGTTGCAGTGTGATGGAGAATTCTCTGCTGCTATCAGAGGTTATCCGATGGCATAATTCTTATCCTTTGGATTGGTGGAAGCTTGGTGATCTATTGATACATTCCAAAAGGTTTCACAGGAGAAAAACAAGGATGTTGGGCCAGATACAGAGGTGAGTAATGAATGATGAGTAGCTATTAAGGGGGCTAAAGACACCCCAAGATGACTTAGCTTGAGATCTGCACCATTCCAAATCTCCACAATCATGAAGTTCTAAGCACGCTATCAGCCTCCCAGAATCTTTAGCATAGGTGAAAGGTTTTTCTTTTTTTCTGGGAAGTTTAGTTCACGTAAACTTTTTTTTGCTGTTTTTTGAGACAGGGTCTCCCTTTAGCCCTAGCTGGCCTGGAACTTGCTCTGTAGACCAGGCTGGCCTTGAATTCACAGAGATCTGCCTGCCTCTGCCTCCTGAGTGCTGGGATTAAAGGTGTGTGCCACCACGCCTGGCTTAGTTCACATAAAATAACTTGGGGCTACATGGAAATATTCTGTCTCATATATGCATACAGTTAAATAAATATTGGCTCCTTGAAGAACCTGTTCCTATTTAAAGAAAACCACACACACACACACACACACACACACACAAATCTCTATTATGACATCCTTTTATCTATTGCTTTTTTTAAAAAAAAGAAATCTATTTCAATAATTGATTACATTAATTAATTAATTAATTAATTAATTTATGTGTATGAATGTACTGTCTGCATGTAGGTTTGTGCACCCGTGTCGTGCAATGCCTCGGAAGTCAGAAGAGGGTCTCAGATTCCCCTGGAACTGGAGTTCTCCTTGAATTGGAGTTACAGATGGTTCTCAGCCGCCATGCGGGTGCTGGGGATTGAACCTGGGTCCTCTGCAAGAGCGTCGGCACTCTTAACCGCTAGGCCATCTCTCCAGCCCCTATCTATCGCTTTCTTTGTAATGTTGGCTGGGTGCACAAAGGACCTGGCTTTTCTTTTATATTTTGTAGGCTTTCTGGCTCATCTGCACAGTGCCGGTGCTCTCCAGCAAGCTCTGCTACATGGTGGTTTTGGAGGGAGTTGGGCTTTCAAGCCTTCCTCTTTGCCAACAAGTTTTTCTCATGAGTGAAGTTTGCAGCCTTTCGGATAAGGCCTTCTGGGCCTCACTTTCCACCCCACTTTCCTTACTCATCTGCAGCCCCTATAGCCATTTGTTGTTATTTATTTGCTTATTTCTTGTATAGAAATGTGACAATATATTGTAAAATGAAAAAATATCCTTAACCAGTTTGTTCAGTGTCCCAGCTACTAGAATATATATATATATATATATATATATATATATCAGATCCCTGAGGTCAGCATCCCCATCCCTGAGGTCAGCATCCCATCCCTGAGGTCAGCATCCCCATCCCTGAGGTCAGCATCCCCATCCCTGAGGTCAGCATCTCCATCCCTGAGGTCAGCATCTCCATCCCTGAGGTCAGCATCCATCCCTGAGGTCAGCATCCCATCTCTGAGGTCAGCATCCCCATCCCTGAGGTCAGCATCTCCATCCCTGAGGTCAGCATCCCATCCCTGAGGTCAGCATCCCAATCCCTGAGGTCAGCATCCCAATCCCTGAGGTCAGCATCCCATCCCTGAGGTCAGCATCCCTATCCCTGAGGTCAGCATCCCCATCCCTGAGGTCAGCATCCCATCCCCGAGGTGAGCATCCCCATCCCCTAGGTCAGCATCTCCATGCATGACGTCAGCATCCCATCCCTGACGTCAGCATCCCATCCCTGACGTCAGCATACCCATAGCCAATCCTGAGGTCATGTCCAACTTGATCCACCCATATTTTACTCACCTTCTGCTGAGGTCAGCTCTCTCCACCACTCAGTAGGCTCGCACACCATCCTCTCAAATATCCATTCCCCAACACCCACTAGTGTCAGCCTTCTCAGGACTCCTTCTCAGCGCGTGCAGCGCGAGGGAACTAGTCAATTTGCGCGCAATCCTCTGAGGTTCATTTCTTTATCTAAGTGGTGCCTCCATGCTCGGTCTTACACGCCCTATGTCCACTATGTCGCGACCATCTACCCCATGAGGGTCAGGCATCTCCTTCTACCTCTATCACCTCTATGGTAGTTTGCAGCTTGAGTCTCCATGCCCTTCCGTTAGGTGAGCATCCATCCCGAGAGTCAGTCATCCTCCCTGAGGTCAGCATCTTTCCACTGTCCTCATTGACAGGGCGTACAGCAGACGCGCCATCCCACTGAGGATCAGCAACTCTCACATTCGGCGGAGGCTCCACCCTAGAGAGGGACCCCATCTCTGAGGCTCAGACAATCCATCTCTGAGTAGTCATTCCCATCCCCTGAGGTTCTATCATCACCATTCCTGAGGCAGCATCCCCATCCCCTGAGGTCAGCCATCCCAATCCCGAGAGGGTTACATCTCCATCCTGATAGGTCAGCTATCTCCCATCCCCCTGAGAGGTCATGCCAATCTCCAATTCCGAGGTCAGCCATGAGAGAGTCTGTGAAGGGTCGAGCAAACGCCCCATGCTCTGAGGGCAGACAATCCCATTTCCCGACAGTCGAGCATCCCCATTTACCCCCTGACTTCATGAGCATCCCATCCCTGACGTCGGCATCCCCATCCCTGAGGTCAACATCCCATCCCTGAGGTCAGCAACCCCATCCCTGAGGTCAAAAGCAAAATCCGCACAAGGTGGGGAGGCACGCTGGATGTCCATGTGCACGGAGATGTGGCATTCACCCGTCCATCGCAAGCGCGAGTATCCCATGGGCCTGAGGACGTATACAAGTCATATATTCCGGATACACGATAATACCTCAACGTATCATTTGAGGCGAGCATTCCAAAATCCCATATTATTCGAAGGTAGCTGTCGCACATTCTCCTGGAACGTCACCCATCACCCCACATTCCCTTGAGCCATCCACACAATTTCCAGGGTTCTCCACACCACTGTTACCCGGGATCAGCCCATGTTGATCTCTCACTTTGACTGCTGACCACCTTCGTGCGCTGGGAATTAAATTTGCATTGTAAATCAGCCAAATGTATAATAAGTGCTCCAGCTTGATTTTTCTGCCGCTTTAGCTCTTTGACTGCTAGAGAGAAGATGCTCTTCCAGAGCCACTTGGAAACCTTTGAAACTGTTGTTTCAATATGGAGCTGGTTAATTTTATCACTGAGCTCCTTTTATTTCCTCTCATCACATTTATCCAGAGATTCTAGGAGTAACCAGGCAACATCATTATTTTCCTTATTTTTCCACAAGTTCTCGAACTTTTATTTATATTGAGTCAATAAATTCCTTGCTTCTCACAAGAGAGAGTTAGGTGAGTCAAATGGAACTATCTTCTCATAATTACATCAAAATAGTCTGCCCAAGGATTATCATTCCTCNCTATATTATATCTAGATCTATAGAAATATTATATATATATGTATATATAGTTAAAATAACAAAAAAAGGACATAGCTAGAATCCCAACTTAATAAACCTATGTGGAATTTTAATTTTTAAGCTTGAGAAAATTTAACATAAAATTAAGATGGTATCTTACACAAGTAGAGGAAAATCAAATAATTTAATATCTAACTTGTACCAACTGTCTAACCAAAAAAACTAAGACAAATCACCTTCTTCTTTAATCTATACAAAAATAAATTCTTAACAGATCAAAAGTTTAAGTCTTAAAAAATGAAGCCAATGGTCCAAAGCCAAACTTGATTCTGCAGAGGTAGCCTGCCCTTCCAGTGAGCCCCACCCTCCACATCTGCCTGGTCACTATAGCCTTCCACTGTGGCCTGCACGAGGTTATCACTCACTTGGTCTGTCCTTAGCAATCTAGAGAAACCCTAGGACACTCAGGTGTCCCTAGATAATTGTTCTGCTTTGGTCATTGTATTAGTCAGGGTTTCTACAAAGAAACAGAAGAACAGGACGAATATATAGCTATATAACAATTTATTGATTTGCTCACGTTGACATGAGTTCAAGGAGTCCAACAGTAGCTCGCCTGCGCTGGGGAAGCTGAGAATCCAGGGAATTGCCTCATTCCGCAAGACTGAGTCTCAGTAGTCCCAATCTGTGCTGAAGGCCCAGTGGATTCCATGAGCTATCTGCCTGGTCTCCGTACATGCTGGGATCTGTAGGGTTTATCACAGCAGCAAACAAACCCACCAGATGAGAGAGGCAAGCTGCGGAAAAAGCCCAGTCTGCCCTCTGCCCAGGCCTTTTACTGCCTGCCACCAGAAGGTAACGACCCACATTTGGGGTGGGCCATCCGGGTGGAGGTGGTCCAATTGAACATCCTTCTTTCTCTTATTTGTTCCTTAGTCCAGTATGTAATTGACATCCGCAGGATTAACAATCACAAGTCCACCCCCTGTCACTTGCACACCCACTAAATAGCCTCTCCTTCATGTTATGCTTTACAATGTCAGCATTGTCAAACAATATGGCAAGGTCAAATTCCAGACCTAACATTGTTATGTACTTATGTGCAATAGCAAAGCCTATATCTTAGATAGGTGGTAATGTCCTTGCGGACACTTAGTCCTTCAGTTAATAAATTACACTCTAAATTATGGCACTCACTTAACATATTATCTCAGGTTGCACATTCAAAAAGACGAAAGTATCCCACACTTAATATATCTCATTAATATCCTTTCAATATAATCTATATATAATAATATAATCACTAATATTACAATGAGCAAGCACATTTCTTAAGCTAAACTAGGACCAAAAGATCTAATATCCTATTATATACTCATTTTCTGCACTGGTCCCGTGGCCTCAGTGGATATTTAGACTACCTTCTGCACTACCCATTCTGTTTTGCCTCCATTCATTCGTGCAGCAAGCACCTCTGCAGGTCTTGCTCTTTCCCTGGAGGAGCTGACCCATACCTTCATCCCTAAAGGTCTGGGACAATTATTGTCTGTCTGGTTTGGGTTGTTGGAGTTTCCATTGACCTTAATCAAGGAAATGGTAGCACCAGAATGGCACCGCTGTCCAGACATAATTCATCTCTTTCTCCATTGTGGATGAAAATAAGACAATTTCCTCCTGGTAGTCTGCGATATCAATTCGCTCCCTGCCCTCTACTACTGTTATTCCTTCCTTAGTGCCTGTTAGCTTAAAGCAGTAGGAAGCCCGAAGATGGCCAGGGGGTAGTGCTTAAGTTCCAGTTCACTCGATCAGTTATTGCTGAATATCTCTATGTCCTGGCAAAGCGCACTCCCCCTTTGGAGCACAAATCTAGACCACGCAGAATGCATATGGTTCGCTGGTGCAGGTCACAGTGAAGCCACAAAATTTATCCTTACGGGTCACTAGGGTGATAGCTTGATGCGAATCACTCCACTTCCACCCCTTGGTTCCTGGACCCATGAAATCTGGCTATAGGAGAAACAGTACCATAAGGTGTGGTGAATTCCAAAAAGCATATACTGCTGCTGGGAGACTTGCCCCAGCCCTCCGAGGATACTGCTACCTAATTGGCGTGTAATGTGTCTTCAAGACGTCCTTCCAGTCATTCTACAAGCTAACTGCTCTGCTGTGCTGGGCTGGGGAACATGGTAGACCAGTGGATACCATGACCATGGCCCACAGTCGCACTTTTTTGGCTGTGAAAGTGTAGTTCCTTTGGTCAGAGAACTGGGGCTCTAAATCGCATAAGATGCCAGGGAGCACTTAGCGCATTCGATCTGTGCCCAAAGCTGAGATGTAGATTTCGGATCACGATATGTCGACGTGGACCTTAATGCTCCCTAGATGAAGTATCGTCCTTATGGCGGAGCATTATTGAGATGGCCAACATACCAAATGTCTCTATCTGTAAGGCAAATGGCTCATCCCTATGATGGAAGTGCAAGTTAAGCGTAACTGAGCGTACCAGGTGCTGGCTAATCACCCGAACAGGGGAAGAAGCACCAATACTCAAGTCGGCGGCGTGGCCAATGTTGGCTCTCGTGTTGGCGAAATCTGAGGCACTCCAACAGCAACTGTAGGCCAGATCCAAGACTTGGTGATTGGAATCCTATCACGCTGTTGAGCCATGCTATAACCTCCAACTCTGCCACCATGACCACTTTGTTCATGGTGCCAATTCGGAGCAAACAACTAGGATAGCTGGGTAAAAGGTGCCTGACGCTATCCACAGGAAACCAAGTCATCTGACTACTTGATTATTATAACCTCCTATCCTCTGCTGCAGATCAACTTTCGATGAGCATTTATGTGCAGACACAAGTATCTTCACATCTTTGACCATTCAGAGAGTCTCATCCACATTATTTCTTTCCCACAAATTCGTCTCTTACCATTCCTTCAGTCCCTTCTGCTCCTTCCACGGCTCCCCACTCTCACCATCTCAGACCAAACCCATTGGCTCACAGCCCATGATCAGCACTATCAACTGAACCTCTGGCACTTCTCTCCACGCAATGCCACCAAACCCAGTGCATGCCCCAAAGCTTCTTTTCTGGCCACTGTGAAGACTTTCCATCACCAGTGTCCTTTAGGGTCTTTCATGAATAGGCTGTTAATGCTGCAGCTCTCCACCTCTGTGGTGCCTGCATAGCAGTGAAGAACCATCAGTAAACCAGGCCCTCATCTTCTCTTCTCAGTCAACTGATCATAGGAGCAAACACCCAATGCTCCTAGGAGCATGCATTGTAGCGTGTGGGGGCCAGGGGGTGTACAGGAGGCCATTGTAACAGGACGTCGGGAACCACTAGGCATTTGGGCAACTTCTTCATGCAGCGTTGTCTTGTGCCGCCTCAGTGGACCTAGTCCTAGGCCCTTGTCACGTACTGTACTCCACTCCTCATATTAATGGACTTGTTGCTGTTGCACATCATACTTTAGTGAACGTTCGGTGGGTTCAGCCGAGCAACACCCAGCCTCATGTATTGGGGAGCTCAGGTCGCACTGGTGACTTGGTGGCCCATTGCACAAACGTTCTCGTTTCCACTTAAGCCCCCCCCAATAAGCAAGGCCTAAGAGATGCCTCTCAAAAGTGGAGATAGTTGTCTTGCAGTGAGCCTGTAGAGCCTTGTTCCAAAATCCCAAGGGCCTCCCACTGTGATTCCCTTATGGGAAGCCATGCCACCATGACTCCCAGAGTCACAACATCTATCTTCACTTACCTCACAGCACCATGGCGTCTGCTGGCATCCCTAATGACCCCTAGGAGGCAGAGCAGCCTCACGCAGCCTGGACCTGTTGAAGAACCTTTTCCTGTTTCAGCCCACTCAAAGTTTGCTGCCTTCCGAGTACCCCACCGATATGTAGTCGGTCACTAGTACACACCCCAGATGAGGCATCGGCTGCCTCCAGAATCCAAAAAGCCCAACTAAATCATTGTGTCATTCTTTCTTGGTGGAGGGAGGGGCGTCAGGTGCAACAGTGTTATTCTTTATACCTTAGAAGTAATGTCTCTGCATGCTCCACAAAACTGAACTCCTAGAAACTTCAATGAGGTAGATGGCCCTTGAATTTAGTTGGGTTTATTTCCCAACCTCTCATGCACATATGCTTAACAACAAGTCTAGACTAGCTGCTACCTCCTGTTCACTGGGTCCAATCCGCATAACATCATCAATATAGGGGACCAGTGTGATATTTTGTGGAAAGCGGCAGGTGATCAAGATGCCTTCTAACTAAGTTATGCTACAAGGCTGGAGAGTTAACAAACCCCTGAGGTAAGACAGTAAAAGTATAATATTGGCCTTGCCAGCTGAAAGCCCAATTGCTTCTTGGTGGTCCTTATGAAACAGGTATTGAGAAGAAGCATTGGCCAGATCAATAACTTCATACCATGTACCAGGACACAAATTAATCTGCTCAAGTAACGACACCAAATCTGCTACAGCAGCTGCAATTGGTGTCACTACCTGGTTGAGTTTTCAATAGTCAACTGTTAAGTCTCCCTGATCCATCTGTCTTTTGCAACAGGCCAAATTGGAGAGTTAAATGGAGCTGTGGTCGGCGGAATCACCACCCCGGCATCTTTCAAATCCTTGATGGTGGCACTAATTTCTGCAATCCCTCCAGAGATACGATACTGTTTGTTGGTTCACTATTTTCCCTGGTCGAGGCAACACCAATGGTTTCAATTTTGGCCTTTCCAACCATAAAATCCCTCACTCCACATGTCAGGTAACCAAGGTAGGGATTCTGCCAATTTCTAAATATACCTATCCCAATTATACATCCTAGGACTGGGGAAATAACTACAAGATGAGTTCTGGGACCCACCAGACCCACTGTGAGTTGGATTTCAACAAAAACTCCATTTAAAACCTGACCTCCATAGGCCCCAAATTTAACTGGAGGGCCACAATACTTTTCAGGATCTTGGGGAATCAGTGCGAAACCATGAACCAGTATCCAACAGGCCTCGAAAAGTCTGATTAATTCCTTTGTCCCAGTGTACAGTTACCCTAGTAAAAGGCCTCAGGTCCCTCTGGCGAAGGACAGGAGGAAGGCAAACAGCCTAACTCTTTGGTATTTTGACAAGATCCTTCCTCATCAAAACCCAGCCACCCCTTCATTCAAGGGGTTCTGGGTCTGTGAAATGTCTCAAGTTTGGAAACTGGTTAACTGGGCATGATTCCCTACTGCTGAAATCCAATGTTGACTTCCTGTAATTCGTTCTAGAGCTTTTCTGCTTATACAGATCAAATAACAACTTAGTAGGCTTCTTATGTATTTGTCTTCTGGGAACACCATGATTAATTAGCCAGTCCCAAAGATCATTTTGGGTCATGCTATTATAGGCATTTTTTGCCTTTGCCGCCTATTATGATAACTAGGATAACTACGCTTCATCTGGCCTTCCTGCAATTCATTCTTCCACCTGTGCCTACCCTGAGGTTCCTGTTAAACCTATTACGTGTTCACTTAATTTATGCAAGCGAGCAAAAAATTTTCTAACTGTAAGATCTGGCATAAGAACAATGGAGCAAAAATACCAAACGCATCCTTCAATATTCTGGTGTCTCTCTCGTACTTTCCATTTATAAACTCAGTGAAAGGCATGTCCTCTGGGTCCTCAGATTGTGGAGAATGTGGTTTTTTACACTTCGAATCCACTCAGCATGCCCCTCTGCCTGACCCTCACAATCCTTCATCTTTCAATGCTCATTCCATAGGCACGATCAGGCATCTCTAACTCGCTGTAGTAGGCCATGTTTTAATAAATTCATCAGCCAACCATTCACATAAACTTTTAACACCTTTTTTTACTGCTCGAGCTTCCATGTTAAACATAGAAACTCTACTCAGTTTCCTTTCATCTTTTTCTTTTCCTCTTTTTTTTTTTTTTTTTTTTCTCCTCATTCCTTTTTTTTCCCTCTTTTCTTTGGGCTCATATAGATAACCTCATCTGATCCAATTTATATCCTCCACCCATTATCCCACCCCCTTAAAATCCATTCCCACACATATTCGTTAGGTTTCTGCCTGAATGAATTGGCAAACTCATGAATTTCTTTAGTGGTGTAGTGCACCTCCTTGTGGACCACACTTTCTATCTCACTTTTAGGGGCTTGCTTAGCCTTGAACTCTGGTTATAAGGTCTAGAGGCACACAATTATTGGGGCCTGAGGGACATTAGTTCCCACTGGGCGGGGGAGATTAGCTTCCTCATGCAAGGGGGGGAGGAGGGATTGCAGGGGTGGATTCTCTGTGAGGGTGGGGAGATTAATTCTTCGGATAAAAGAAAAATTCCCTCAGAAATTGAGGGTTCAAAATCCTCATCCACATGGTTCTCCCACACATCACCCTCCCAAGTTTTCAAGGGGTTCCACCCTTTCCCCACCGTGCTCTCACTTTGACTGCTGACCTCTTCGTGGCTGGGAATTAAATTTGCATTGTAATCAGCCAAATGTATAATAAGTGCTCCAGCTTGATTTTTCTGCCGCTTTAGCTCTTTGACTGCTAGAGAGAAGATGCTCTTCCAGAGCCACTTGGAAACCTTTGAAAACTGTTGTTTCAAATATGGAGCTGGTTAATTTTATCACTGAGCTCCTTTTTTTCCTCTCTATCAATTTATCCAGAGATTCTAGGAGTAACCAGGCAACACTCATTATTTTCCTTATTTTTCCACAAGTTTCTCAGAACGTTTTATATATATATTTGAGTCACATAAATTCCTTGCTTCTCACAAGAAGGCAGTTAGGTGAGTCAAATGGAACTATCTTCATAATTACATCAAAAAGTCTGCACCAAGGTTCATGCCACCAGGAGAGCCTTCAGTAACTCTAGGCTTCATTGGGTTGGAGAGCTGGCTCCAGAAACTACCAAGCCCACTAAAGAAATTCATCCTTTCAATTCTGTTTCTCTAGAACCACTCCTGGTACCAAAATCTGTATTAGTCAGGGTTCTCTAAAGAAACAGAAGTAACAGGACAAATATATAGCTATATACAATTTATTGATTTGCCCACATGACACAGTTCAAGGAGTCCAACAGTAGCCGTGCTGCACTGGGGAGGCTGAGAATCCAGGGAATTGCTCAGTCTGCAAGGCTGGATGTCTCAGTAGTCCCAATCTGGTGCTAAAGGCCTGATGGATTCCAGGAGATCTGCTGGTCTCAGTACACACTGGGATCCATAGGGTTGATCACAGCAGCAAGACAAACTCACCAGATGAGAGAGGCAAGCCGCAGAAAAAAGGGACCAGCTCCCTCTGCCATGGCCTTTTATACTGCTGCTGGCAGAAGGTAACACCCACATTTGGGGTGGGCCATCCGGGTTGAGGTGGTCCAATCTGAACATCCTTTTTCTCTTATTTGTCCCTTAGTCCAGTCAAGTTGACACCCAGGATTAACCATCACAGTCTTACAAACAGACAAAAGGCCCAAGCTGGCAGGCCATTCTAGCTGCTATTCAAGAGTAGCCGATCTAGGAAAAGTCCAAAGGCAGTTGTTAGGGGGAGGCCAGAACCCCCACCCCCATGTCTGGATAAATCCTGTCCTCACCCTACTTCCTTCGGCCAAAATGTCCAGCCACATCTGAGGTCTCCAATGCAAAGACATCTTCATAGCACATGACCCTCGAAAAAGGGCTTGGTCATTTGGGGAGGAGACACACAGTGTCCCTTTTGACCAGTGTGTCAGAGAAGAAGAGGAAGGCTTTGGGGAGGGTTTTTTTTTTTAAGAAACTTCCTTATTGATATAAATAATAGAATGCCTTACTATATTTTTGGCAACACAGTGTAATATTTTATTTATTGTCATGTTTTGGATATACGTTTATTTATAAAAAAGCAGCAGGAGTTTCCTGAACTCTGGATGCCTCAAGGAGTCTCCTAGTTGTGAGGGTTTGAGGGAAGAGATGGGGTAGGCTCCACCCATTCCTAGCCCCATCCCTGGCCTCAGAGAGGGACTTCATCACCTGACACAAATGAATTTTCTTTATTTGAAGCAGGATGTCACATGACCAGGGTATCCTTCAAACTCATTATGTAGCTGAGTGCTGGCATCAAACTCTTCATCCTCCTTTCCACCTCCCAAGTACTGGGATTACAGGTGTGCACCACCATGCCCAAGACAGTGACCTGTGCTAGGGACATCTGGGGGACGGGACCTGGATCTGGTGGCAGTGGGCACCATTCACATACATTCTGTGAGACCTGGCTGACCCCTGTTTAAGAATTCCTTCAGCAGATAGTAATTGGCACCCAGAGTGTGCCAGGCTCTGGCCTGGACCCTGGGTGTTGTATGACCAAACCAACAAGAATCTGCCCTGGTGGAGCTGAACCCCTGGGGAAAAAAAAATCACAATAAACATATAAACACCCATGGAATTAAAACAAAAGTCAGTTAAAAAATTTGAAGCTGTTCCTGGTAGCACAGACCTACAATCCCAATTATGCTGGAGGCTGAACCAAGAGGACTGAAAATTCAAGGCTAGCCTGGGGTACAGAGCAAGTTCAAGGCCAGTTTATGCAGCTTAGTGAGAGCCTTTCTCAAAACAAAGTATAAGGAGGACACATGATATAGCTCAGTGGTAGAGCTGCTCAACTGACACATGCAAGGCCCTAAGCTCAATTCCCATTGTCACAGTAAACCAAACATTCTGAAGAAAACATGCAATATTTAAACATTTTAATGCAGATGAAGATTTCATAAGCAAGAGAAAGAAAAGAGTGATATATTTAAATCCCACAAAGGCCTAGTTTTTTTTTAATTAATTAATTTATTTTTTTTTTTATCAAATCTAGACCCATGTCCCCCCTCCATTCCCCCACCCCACCAGAGCTCATGCATTCTGCCAAACATGCAAAGGCCTAGTTTTACTACAAAGTGTTTGACAAATAAAAATGAAATCTAATAATGCATAAGAAAACCAGGTACACAAACAAAAAAACTATAGACAGGTTCATAAAAATAGGTTTGAGGACATTGAATATATTATTTTAAAGAAATTAACTGAAAGAAATATAAATTAGATAATTTTTTCCTCATTGAAATTGGCAGAGATAAAAAGTTTGATTACGTTAATGCTGGCCAGTAGTGGAAAGTAAGCACATGTCGTGGGTGGTGTCAGTTTTGTCTTCTGAACATAAGCCCCATGGGTGAGCAGACCCTCAATGGTAGTCTAGCATTTTATGTCTATATAGAGGATAAATTGGGAACAACTATCAGAATTTTAAATTCATATATTCTTTTTTTAATTAATTTATTTTATCAAATCTAGACCCGTGTCCCCCCATTCCCCCACCCTGCCAGAGCTCATGCATTCTGCCAAACATGCTTTTCATCTCTTTCTCAGTCTTTCTCAATACTCTCCATGTGGAAGTTGACTGTTTTGAGCAGAAGTTCACTGTTTCAGTCAGTTCTTTGATGCAGTATTTTCTGTTGTTGTTGTTGTTTCCAAAATGCATTATGTCCAACTGCTTTGTACAGAAGCTCAGGGGGCCCTACACAAGAAATACTTACAACTGGGTAATTGGCACTAGCATCCACAGATGAGGGATACCATTCGTCGTTTGTTTTTCTGGGACTGTGTTACTTCACTCAGCATGATGTCCTCTAGCTCCAGCCATTTTCCTGCAAAGCTCGTGATGTCGTCTTTCTTTACTGCTGCATAGAACTCCATTGTGTAGATGTACCACATTTTCTCTATCCACTCGTCAGTTGAGGGGCATTTAGGTTGGTTCCAGCTCCTTGCTATTGTGAAGAGAGCTGAAATAAACATGGCCGTGCATGTATCTCTGTGGTGGCGTAAGTCTTGAGGGTACATGCCCAGGAGTGGTATGGCTGGGTCGGGTGGCAAGTTCATTCCAAGTCTTCCAAGGGTTCTCCACACTGCTTTCCATAGTGGCTGTACGAGTTTACATTCCCACCAGCAGTGGATGAGTGTTCCCCTTTCCCCACAACCTCTCCAGCACTTGGTATCATTTGTTTTCTTGATCCTAGCCAGTCTTATTGGAGTAAGATGATATCTTAAAGTGGTTTTGATTTGCATTTCCTTAATGATTAGTGATGTTGAACAGTTCTTGAGGTGTTTCTCAGACATCTCTAATTCCTCACTTGTGAAGTCTCTGTTCAGTTCTTTGCTCCATCTATTGAGTGGGTCATTTGTTTTCTTTTTTCTTTGTTTTTTGAGTAGTTTGTATATTCTGGAAATCAATGCTTTGTCAGATGTTTCTGCAGTGAAGGTTTCCTCCCACTCTGTGGGATTTCTCTTCACTTCCTTGATTGTTTCTTTTGATGTACAGAAGCTTTTGAGTTTAATGAGGTCCCATTTGTCAATTGTCGACCTTAATTCTTGTACAGCTGCTGTCTGATTTAGGAAGTCTTTTCCTATGCCTATATCTTGTAGTCTGCTGCCAAATTTTTCTTCTATCACCTTCAGAGTTTGGGGTTTCACGTTGAGGTCTTTGACCCACCTGGAGTTGACTTTTGTACAGGGCAAGAGGTAGGGGTTTAATTTCATTCTTCTGCAAGTGGTGATCCAGTTTTGCCAACACCACTTGCTGAAGATGATGTCTTTTCTCCATTGTGGCTTCTTGGCCCCCTTGTCAAATATAAGATGGCTGAAATTGTATGCGCTCAGATTTGGATCTTCGGTTTTGTTCCATTAGTCAACAGGTCTGTTTTTGTGCCAGTACCAGGCTGTTTTAAATTCATGTATTCTTTAGGAAATCTCATTTCAAGATTCAATAGATAGACAAATACAATAAAAGATGTAAGATGGTCATGCAAAACACTCAAAACAGCCTTAGTGAACTTTAATAATGGACTGATGAAATAAGGCCAAGTTCATGCCCAGAACAGAAGATTATCATGCAGCCATGAAGAAGACATGTCCAAATGCCATACATTTCTGTAGTATAGGAAGCATACAAGGCATGGAAAAGGATGCATTGTACAAACCCATTTGTTGAAGAAAAATGTATCAGTCTGGGCAGAAGACTGATAGATAGATAGATAGATAGATAGATAGATAGATAGATAGATAGATGATAGATAGATAGTCTATATAAACAATTTCTGAAAGGATTCATAGAACCTTTGGAAGAGGGATTAGGCTTACTTTTCATGGCAAATTTTTATTAGAAAAACATTTATTAAGATCTACATATTTTTAATTTAAAATCTATTCATATGGTAAAAATAATGGTCCAGTACAATTCAATGTAGCTATCAAAAAATTTTGTAATAATAATAGTGATACTATTAAAACAGAACTTTTTAATCTATTTGGTTTTATTCTTAAAAGATGGACCTTGTTTTGGTATTTTTGAGACAGGGTCTCCCTTTAGTCCTAGGTGGCCTGGAGCTCTCTATGTAGACCAGGCTGGCCTTAAACTCACAGAGATCCAACTGCCTCTGCCTCCGGAGTGCTAGGATAAAAGGTGTGCACCACCATGCCCAGACTAAAAGATGGACTTTTTAAATTTTATTTATTTTTGTATGTGTATGAATGTATTGTCTGCATGTAGATTTGTGTACCCATGTCGTGCAATGCTGCGGAGGTCAGAAGAGGGTCTCGGATTCCCCTGGAACTGGAGTTCTCCTGGAATTGGAGTTACAGATGGTTTTTAGCCGCCATGTGGGTGCTGGGGATCTAACCAGGGTCCTCTGCAAGAGCAGTTGGTGCTCTTAACTGCTAGGCTATCTCTCCAGCCCCAAGATGAACTTTTTAAAGGAATACCTATAATATAAAAGAATTACTTGAAGCCAGCAAGATGGCTCAACAGATAAGTCACTTGTCAACAACCCTGAGGACCTGAGTTTGATCCATGAGACCTACATGGCAGATGGAGAGGACCAAACTATGCCGAAGAGAGAGAGAGAGAGAGAGAGAGAGAGAGAGAGAGAGAGAGAGGAATGAAAGAAAGAAAGAGAGAGAAGAAAGAAAGAGAGAGAGAGAGAGAAAGAGAGAAAGAAAGAAAGAAAGAAAGAAAGAAAGAAAGAAAGAGAAAGAGAGAAAGAGAGAGAAGAAAGAAAGAAAGAAAGAAAGAAAGAAAGAAAGAAAAAAAGAAAGAAAGAAAGGAGGAAAAGAGGAAGAGAGGGAGAGGAAGAGAGATGTCTCATTAGTTAAGCTGCTCTTGCAGAGGTCCAATTTTCCAGCACCCACATGACAGCTAACAACCATCCTTAACTCCAGTTTCAGGGTATCCAACACCATCCTCTGGTCTCCAGAGCATCAGGCAAAGCACTCATTCATAAAATAAAAATAAATAAAATCTAAAAAAATCCCCAAAAACCTCTTGCCAGAACTGGTGCCTACTTGTAATCTCAGTACCCTAGAGGCTGAAGCAGGAGAAATGCCTCCAGTTCAAGACCAGCGTGGATGGCACAGCAAGAACCTATCTCCAAACAAGAGAAAAAAAGAATAACTTTTTCAAATTCTTTCAACAGTCTAGAAGAGATACAAGTTTAAATCTTTTAGTTGTGATTAAATAATTCAACTTGGAAACCCTAAGCTTTAATTCTCAGTGTGTATTTCATTTCTCAGATGGCCTGCCCAGGCAGCTTTGGGGGGAGGGGGCAAAAGCTCATTCACAGCTACCGCCACTCCCTACCCATCCCCAACAGCTTATTCAAATCCAATGCCTAAAGTTACTTATTAAACACAAGAGATACTGTACCCTGGGAAACCCGCTATAAACTTGGTCTGTGGGAGGACTGACCTCTTAATGAAGCCCAGAACAGCCATCTCCTCAAAGAGAAGATGGGGAGTCATCATGTAAGTATTCATTGCCTTTGGGAATCCTTTTTCAGTTTGCTTAGCCTGTGGAGGAATTTGAACTATGAATTCATGATTGATATTTTCATACTTTTTATTGCTTTGATCTCCCTTCGCTGGTGGTTTTAGCAAAAGCATACCATACTTTTTAAATGCATTTGAACTATATTCCCCCACCCCACCCCCACCGTTGGGTAAATCTTTTAGGAAGGGTTAAAGAAATGTGTTTGAAATAAGGTAATAAACAGTGCCTTGCAAAGAGACAATGGCTACCAGGCATCTCCAGAATGTTTAAGTAAAGCTTTTAATTTATAGCAAAATCGTACAAAACCTCAGATGATGCCTATTGCGTGTGAAAGATAGGTTCCTGACAAAAATTTCAGTATGGTGAGATAAAAATACTCCTCGAAGGCCATGAAATTTGGATTACAAGGAGGACATCTTCCGGGATTATCTCCACGCAGCATCAAACACTCAAATATTTGCAATTGTTCCTGGAATAGACTAAACATTCCATTTTTTCTTTTGAAATGTCTGAGCTTATGAATAGCATATCTATAAATTGCTCATGATTAAAAACTAACCAAAACATTTGGAATCAGCAGCACTCAAGGCAGATAAGAGCTGACTCAACCTTTTATATTGAAATATGAACATCTAAAGCTATTCAAGTAAGAAGTTTAATTAGGTCTTGTGAAGCCACTATAACTTCTCATAACAAGATTATACATATTATATATATTATATTATGTTATTATATATAATGTCTATATGATGTAACTATTAGTAAAGGGACTAAAACTCCAAGTGGTCCTGCAAACTGAAGCCACATTTACAAGGTTTTGCCTTTGCTCTATATGAAAGAGTCATCCAGCTGTTTACAAACCTATAAATAATGTCTTCAGAGAGTCTTTAATTTTTAAATCATCTATAAATAGCATCTTCCTGATAGCCAGGATTTTGTGTGTATCTTTCCCAGAAACAGAAAACTCCTTTTAAGATTCTCCAGAGACACAAAGTCACCTCAGGAATGACCACCTGACCCAGCACCTGCAGCTTCCGAGGAAAGTTCTGTCCTTTAAAATCAACCCCACTAGGATACTGCCCTTTGAATCTAGAGCAGAATTTTTATAGATTTCTTTTTTCAATTCCCAGGTCAGCCTTACTCCTAGAAGGCACCAAATAGCTATCTAAAGGGGGCACCCCACCCGTGATAGCCTTGCACCCTTCCACCACAGCCCCTAAGCAGTTTATTTTTCCTTCAAATTGTAAGATTTCTCATGGACTCATATTTGTCAGTGATGATCTTCTAATATCCTTGTCTGAAAACCTTGTCATCTGCCTGAGTTCCAAGCAGGGAACAATCCCAACCCCACCCCCGATCCCCTGCCTGTAGTATTTACAGCTAATGGGAAAATGTAGCCTTCTGAGTTCTGTCTGTTCCCAGCAACATCTCATTAACATTCCCCTAGGATGCAGTGCCTGAAGCTAAGCTTACAAAGCAGTAAGGAAATTTAACTTGTACACAAGGAATAGATACATTCTAAGAGTCAATGCAATTCCCCAGTAATGGCTTAAATTAATTGCACTAGCAAGCTTCTTAAGTATGTATATACTAAAACCATAATGCCAAAGCCAACTTATAAACTAACTGTTAGTAAAATACAAGTCAATGGTGCTCAATGTATGTTATTGATTTCATATGGTGGACACTGTTATTTCGTTGAATCGAATGGCTGTTGCAGCATAAGCAATGTCCGATAGTCCTCATTTCTATCATTTCGCTTCCACTGAGTTCCAGCGAATCTACAATATGATGGGCGTGACTTCATGCTTCTGGCTTTCTCTTTTTTTTTTTTTTTTTTTTCACCTTAAAGTCCATTTTATCTAATGTCACTACATTAGTTTTCTTGGCTAGTATTTGCACAATTCATCTTCTTTCCCAACTTTTTTTTTTTTTTTTAATGTATTTTATTTTATTTATTTAAAAAACTAGACCCGTGTTCCCGCTCATTCCCCCACCCCATCAGAGCTCGTGCATTCTGCCAAACATGTTCCATCTCTTAGTCTTCTCCAATATTCCAGGGGGACGTTGACGTTTTTTGCAGAAGTTCACTGTTTTCAGCAGTTCTTGATGCAGTATTTTCTGTTTGTTTGTTGTTGTTTCCAAAATGCATTATGTCCCAACTGCTTTGTACAGAGCTCAGGGGCCCCTACACAGAAAATACTTACAACTGGGTAATTGGCACAGCATCCACAGATGAGGGATACATTCGTCGTTTGTTTTTTTTCGGGACTGTGTTACTTCTCGTACTCAGCATGATTTCCTCTAGCTCCAGCCCATTTTTCCCTGCAAAGCTCGTGATGGTCGTCTTTCTTTACTGCTGCAAGAGTACCCATTGTATAGATGTACCACCATTTTCTCTTTCCATCGTCAGTTGAGGGGCATTTAGGTTGGTTTCCAGCTCTTTTGCTATGTGGAAGAGAGCTGAAATAAACATGGCCGTGAGCATGTATCTCTGTGGTGGCGTAAGTCTTGAGGGTACATGCCCAGGAGTGGATGGCTGGGTCAGGTGGCAAGTTCCCCCCCCCCCCCCCCCCCCCACACACATTCCAAGCTCCAAGTGGTTCTCACAGACTGGTGTTTCCATAGTGGCTACGAGTTTACATTCCCACCAGCAGTGGATGAGTGTTCCCCTTTCCCCCAACTCCATCCAGCATGTATCATGTGTTTTTCCTTGGATCCTGCCAGTTCGGGAGTAGATGATATCTTAAAGTGGTTTGAATTTGCATTTCTTAATGATTAGTGATGTGAGCAGTTCTTGAGGTGTCTTCCCGACATTGCTAATTCCTCGCTTGTGAGTCTCTGTTCAGTTCTTTCCATTTTTTTGTTTTTTTCTTTTTTCTTTGTTTTTTTGAGTAGTTTATATATTCTGGAAATCAATGCTTTGTCAATGTATCTGCAGTGAAGGTTTCCTCCCACTCTGTGGGATTTCTCTCACTTCCTGATTGTTTCTTTTGATGTACAGAAGCTTTTTGAGTGTAATAGGAGTCCCATTTGTTCAATTGTCGACCTATTAATTCTTGTGCAGCTGCTGTCTGATTTAGGAGGTCTTTTCCTACCACTATGTCTTGTAGTCTGCTCCAACTTTTTCTTTTCTCTTCAGAGTTTGGGGTTTCACGTTGAGTCTTTAATCCATCTGGAGTTGACTTTGTGTACAGGCGAGAAGGTAGGGGTTTAATTTCATTCTTCTACAAGTGGTTGATCCGTTTTTGCCAACACACTTGCTGAAGTGCTGTTCTTTCTCCATTGTGTGGTTTCTTTTTCTGGCCCCCTTGTCAAATATTAGATGGCTGAAATTGATGTGCTCAGATTTAGGATCTCTCGGTTTGTGTCCATGGGTCAACAGGTCTGTTTTTGTGCCAGTACCAGGCTGTTTTTATGACTATAAGCCCTGTAGTATAGTTTAAAATCTGTATAGAGATCCCTCCTGTGTAGCTCTTTTCACTCAGGATTGATTTGGCTATTCGAGGTCTTTTGTTTCTCCAAATGAATTTGAACTTTTTGTTTCCCAAGCCTGTGAAGAAACTCTTGGGGATTTTGATTGGGATTGATTAAATCTATACAAGATTTTGGTAAAAATGGACATTTTTACAATGTTAATTTCCCAATCCATGAGCAGGGGAGTTTTTCCATCTTCTGATGTCTTCTCAATTCTTTCTTTAAGGGTTTAAAATTTTTGTTGTAGAGGTCTTGGTGTCTTTGGTTAGGTTTGTTCCTAGGTATCTTTATGTTTTGAGGCTATTGTGAGTGGGAAGGTCTCTTTGAATTCTTTCTCCAGTTGCTGTGTCTTGGTGTAAAGAAAGGCCATTGATTTTCAAGGTTAATTTTGTATCCTGCCACTTTTGCTGAAGCGTGTTAATCTTTTCTAGGAGTTTCTGGTGGAGTTTTTTTGCATCTCTTAAGTAACAATCATATATCAGCAAATAGGGATAGTTTGACTTCTCTTTTCCAATTAGTACTCCTTTAATATCCTTTTCTTGCCTTATTGCGCTAGCAAGGTTTCTCAAGCACTATATTGAAGAGAGTGGTGATAGGGAGCACCTTGCGATTTCCTATTTTAAGGGAAGTTCCTGTTTTCCCCATTTAGGATGATATTGGCTTGGTGGTTCCTGTATATGGCTTTGATTACATTGAGACAATGATCCCTCCATCCATTCCTTCTAGGACTTTAAGCATGAAGGATGCTGGATTTTGTCAAAGGCTTGTTTCAGCATCAATTGCTGATGAGTGTGGTTTTTTGTCTTTGATTCCGTTTATGTGTTTGATGATGTTATTGATTTTCGTATGTTGAACCATCCCTGCATCTCTGGTAGAATCCAACTTGGGCAGATGGATGATCTTCTTGATGTGGGTCTGTATGCGATTTGCCAGTATTCTGTGTAGAATTTTGGCATCTGTGTTCAATAAGGGAGATGGGTCTATAATTCGCCTTTTTAGTTCTGTCTTTGCTGGTTTTGGTAATAGAGTGATGTTGGCTTCATAGAAGGAATTTGGGAGAGTTCCCTCTGATTGTATACTTCTAAACAGTTTCAGAAATAATGGTTGTAGGTCTTTTTGAAAATGTTTTATAGAATTCGGCTGCTGTGAAACCTCTGGGCCTGGCTTTTTTTAGTTGGGAGGCTTCTTACTACATCCACTATTTCTTCATATGGTGGGTCTGTTTAAGCTGCTGGTCTCCTCTTGGCCAAGCTTGGTGATTCCCAAGATTTTCATTATATACCATTTCTTCTAGATTTTCAAACTTGGTAGAATATAGGTTCTTGTAATATGCCCATATAATTTTCTTGATCTTTCCTTGTCCTTGTGATTTTTCCTTTCATCACAGATTGTAATTGATTTGGAGTTGTTCCTCTCTTTCTTTTGGTTAACCTGGGCTAGAGGTCTGTCTATCTGTTTATTATCTTCTTCAAAGAACCAACTTTTGGCTTCATTGATTTTTGTATTGTTTTCTTTGTTTTCTATTTCATTGATTCTGCTCTGATTTTTGTTATTTCTCCTGTCTGTTTCGTTTAGGGTTCATCTGTTGGTTGCCTCTCCAGTGCTTTTAGCTGTAGTGTTAGATTCATTCACTTGTTGCTCTTTGGTTTTTTCTAATGTAGGCACCCAGGGCTAATAAATTTCCCTCTTAGGACTGCTTTAAAGGTATCCCATAAGTTTTTGTTGTGTTGTATTGTCATGGTCATTCAGTTCCAGGAATGTTTTTATTTCCTTTCTTTATCTCTTCCTTGACCCATTCATTATTCAGAGTGTGTTGTTTAGTCTCCATGTGTTCTTGTAGGCAGGAGGGCTTGTCCTGGTGTTGATGTTGAGCTTCATTGCACGTGTGGTCTGACAGGATGCATGAAATTATTTCATCTTTTTGTATTTGTAGAGGTTCTTCTTGTCCCAGGATGTGGTTTCAATTTTGGAGAATGTTCGTGGGGTGCTGAGTAGAAAGTGTATTCTCTGGTATTAGGATGGAAGGTTCGTAGAGGTCTATGAGGCCATTTGGTGTAATCATGTGTGCAGTTTCAGATGTCTCTCTGTTTTATTTTTTGTCCTGTTGACCATCCAAAGGACTCAGTGGGGTATGAAATCTCCCACTATGAGTTGTGCTGGGGTTAGTCCTGTGACTTGTGGTCTGGAGAATGTCTTTATAAAGTTGGTGCACCAGAATTTGCATATATATTCATAATTGTGGAAATCTTCTTGGTGGATTGTTCTTTTGATGAAAATGTAATGGCCTTCTTTGTCTCTTCTGATTTCTTTTACTTGAATCTATTATTACCGATATTAAAATAGCAAACACCTGCTTTCTTTTTGGTACCATGCTTGGAATACGTT